>CM038217.1:186579601-187083926 GCA_021442155.1 Cymbidium sinense
TACATGTAAATTTGACATAAAATAAACAATTTCATTTTTTAAATTTGAATGCATGAAGCCATATGACATACAAATTTAACATGTTGGGGAAAGAATCAAAGCAATGAAAGCATGTAAACACATTCACTTTAATTAAATCCTAAAGACATTCTTATGAAATAACAAGGCTTAAAATAAATCAAAGTATATTCATTGTGATTTTTGTTTAGATTTAAGTTTGATTTAATTTTGAAAATTTGGATTGATTTTTATATTCCTAACCCATTCCTACATGTGTTTGATATTTTTGTTTAATTTTTAGATGATTAGATTCATTTTTATATATTAATTAGGTTAAGGCATAAATTAAGCAAGTTAATTAACCCTTATCTACACCACCTTAACATAATTAACCAAGTAATTATGAGCCAATGAGATGACATAAAAACTCACAAGGAGTTTAAACTTATAATGCACCTAGGAAGAAAAGGACTTAATGTAATTTGACTCATGATTAATGGTTAATTAAGCTAAGGGGTTTAGCTTAAGTAATTTCAAAACATGCTTTCACACATATGGATTGAGTTTTGATTTCCTTAATTGAACTTAGGCTCTTAAACACCTAAGCATCTGCCCAAAGTAGATTAATTGAGTTCTAGAAGTTTTTAGAATTTTTAGAAATTAATTAAGGGGATAATTAATGAATTAACCCTTAATTAAGAGAGGATTAAGGAAAGAAAAAGGGGTTTAGAGAATAGCTTAGGGAAAATGCCCCAAAATTATTCCTTAAATCTTTTATCGACTAGATCTAACTTTAATCAACCTTAACAATGAATTAAAACACTAATCCAAACCCTAATTGTCCTTAATTACATAAGAAGGGTAATTAGGAAACACATTTGTAATTCCCCCAATTAATCCTTTAGTAAATCTCAAGAAAATTAAGGGAGACAGAGGTCATCTCCTAAAACATATCCAAGAAGTTTGGGATTAATCAGAGGATTAATTAAGAGGTAATTAGAAAAATATGATTTTCAATAAAACCCAAAGTTAGAGAAAAGAATAATTCAAAATCTATTTAAATTATTTTAAAATATTTTAGGTTGAATTATCTTTCCATAGGATTTTACCTCATATTTTTTGAATTTTATTGAAGGAGATATGAATTTTTAAAGATCAAGAGATTAATTAACATTAATTAAATCCCTTAACTAATCCCTCAGCTCATAGTGTGACACACAGTAGCGGCGGTCAGCCCGCTTTACACGCGTCACACGGTGAGCCCGTTACTTAAACGTCCCATCCAAATGGTCGTGACGCTTTGATCCTGTGATCAAGGTCAAATGGCCAGGGATCATCCCGCGATTTATAAAAGGATTATTAATTCTAAAATGTGGGAATAATCATGGCCGTCCATCCAAAATGCATAGATGGATGGCTACGATCACCCGAGTTCTTCCCTTAGGATTAATTGAGGTCGTCCATGATCTTAGGGAAGATTCGAGCTTGTTTGAGCTCGGATTGGAACAAGATTGTTCACACACCATCTAAAGCTAATGAGAAGCTTATCCAATGGTGGATTTATTATGACTTAAAAATTCTTTTTACCAAAGACCAACACCTACTAAGCTAAGTGGTCGAAAAATTCCATACTTGGAGGTGATCACCGGTGCTCGAGCTTGATGAGGTAGCTTCATCTAGTGGAGATGAAGCCCTGTTGAAAGTTTCAAGCCTTGGGGTTGAGGGGATCTTTCTATGGACTAACACCACTTCACCTCTTTTATGACTTTGATCCAATTGAGGCTCTCCTTACTTTGGGAACTCGAGTGAGAGCTTGACTGCACTCGATTGAGGGAGTGTGCAAAAGGAATTGGAATGGATTTGAGTATAGAGGAAGTTGAAGGTTCATGCGAGCTCCCTTATTTTTCAATGGAGAAAATCGAGAAGATCATTTTTCAAATCCTCCTTAGAAAGCTTGTGATGGCTCTCTGGTCTTTCCTAACACTCACTAGGCTTCAATCAAATAAGGGAATGATAATTTCAAATTAAGGGGAGTATATCTCCCCCTATGGAAATCGGACGGTTGACACCTCCTTTGTCATTTGATCCAATTGACCATATGGAAGGGGTTATTTAGGTTGTTTGAAGTTGGCACATGGTCAGTTTGAGGTCTTGAGTGGATTTCCAACCTCCCATGTGCATCAAATTGAGTGGAAGGAGGATTTGGGATGAGCAAATTTGACCCATGGGATGGTTTGGCCTTGGGTCCATTTGGGCTGACCTAAATCCATTAGGTTGGTGTACCTTCATTAGGTCCACTTGAACTATTAGGAAGGCATCAAGCTGATATGAAGAGGGCATGACCAAATTACCCATGAATTAGGCCAAAATTTGTTCTATGGCCTAAGGATAGGATGGTTATTTTACTGATTTTTTAGTTTGAATATGTTGAGTATGTGGAGAAACTAGGTTGGCCAAGTTTCATGAGATTTGAAATTCATTTGATAAGGTTTGGCTCATGTTGACCTATTTAGGTCAAAATGGGTCAACTTGGGTCAAGTGGCCAATTAGGTCAAATTGGGTCAAACCAAGGGTTGGGTCAAGTTCATATGACCATTTGAAATGTTTTGGTGGCTTTGGTTTGGTTCAATTTGGATTAGTTTTGAATATGGCTCATATGACTTCATTTAGGTAAAATAGGTCAAGTTGACCTATTTGACTAATTTGACCTATTTGAGCTAGGTCAAGGGTATGTTTAGGTTTGGTTAGTCATATGGAGTAGATTGATATTTTGTTTCCAATCAATTTTGGTTAAGTTCAAATTTGGCTAAACGTGACCTTTAGGTCAAGTTGAGTCTAAGGTCAATTGGGCTAGGTTAGGTCTAGTTGGCCAATTGAGGTTTGGTCAAGTTCAACAAGTGATTTGGAATGAACTTACCCATTGGTTTCAATCAATTTGACTTAGATAAAGTTTTGACACATTTTGATCCTTTAGGTCAAGTTGGGTCAACTTGGGGTCAAGTGGCCATTAGGCTAGGTTTTGTTGACTTGGTTCAAACATTGGTCATGAATGAACTTAGATCATTGGTTTCAATCAATTTGGCCTATGGTGGAATTTGGCTATGTTAGGTTTCATTTTAGGGTAAGTGTTGATTTGGTCAACCTTAGGTTTGACTTAGTTTGACCCAATTTGATTAATTGATCATATGATGATTGTTGATCATGATGAGTGGCATAGGTGAGTTTGATTCAATCCAATTTGGTTAGGATTAGAATTTGGCTCATAAGGGTACTTTAGGTCACTTTGGGTCAAGTGAGCCTAAGTAGATCAAATGGCTTGGTAAAAATTTGATTTGAGTTTGATTGAACTTGTATATGGACTTATGATTGAAATATAAATCCATTTTAAAGTGGTTTGAAGTCAAATGGGTTTTGATTCATTTGACAATTTTATTTTCAAAGGAGAATATGAATGGATTTTGACTTTGATTTTGAATTGATTTTGATTTGGTGATTGAAGTTTGGATTTATATGAATTAATGATTGTAGGTTTGATTGAATCATGAAGGAAAATCAAGAGTTTGTCTTGATTTGAAATTGATTTGGCTAAGTTCAAGATTTTGACTTGAAAGGCTTAGGTTGGATTTTGAGTGGATTTGAGTTTGATTTTTGGAATTGGTTTTGATTGTTTGAATTTATATTTCATTTATACATGTGAATATAAATGAGAATATAAATGGATTATGAGAAAATTTTAAGGGTTTGAAGTGATTCAATCATGATTTAGGCTAAGTCCATTAAGAGGGATTTAAAGGACTTAGAAAATTTTGGAGTAGGATTTGAATTTTTGAATTTGGTTTGATTGATTTATATTTATATTTCATTTATATATGTGATATAAATAATAATATAAATGAGTTATGAGAAAATCCCATGAGTTGAATATGTTTAATTATGATTTAGGCTAAGTCCATGAAGGAAAAACTTAAAGGACTTAGGAAATTTTGGACTAGAATTTGATTTGAGGATTTGATTTGATTGATTTGTAATATGATTCATTTATATTTGAAATATTTATTTTGTTGATATTTAAGGAAATAAAAGGACTTGTGGAAATTTCATGAATTGATTTGGAATTTTGAGTTTGGCTTGATTGGTTTGAATTTATTCTTCATTTATATATGTGAATATAAATGAAATATAAATGAATTATGAAAAATCTCATGAGTTTGAATTGGTTTAGATCATGATTTAGGTTAAGTCCTTAAAGGAAATTTTAAGGACTTAAAAAATTTTTGGATTTAGAATTTTATGGATTTTGATCATGATTTCAATCATGGATTTCAATCATATGGAGTTGATTTGAGTTTGGGGAAAATCAATTAACATTGATTTGAAATTTGACTTGAAGGAAGGAAAGTGAGGAATGATTTAAGCTAAGGGTAGGAAATTTTCCTAACATCCCTAAGGCATGACCTATTCCTATGGCTAATTCTTCTAAGTCTCTAGGGTTAGGTTGAGTGTCCACCTAATCACTAGATGTGTCTTAAGACTAAAGAACTCTTAAAATCTAAGAGAACTCTTATATCTAAAATGGAGTGGTTGAGAGCTCATTCTAAAAATGAGGTCAACAAGAAGCCAATTAGAAATACTTCATATTTCAATACAAGTGTTTCAAAAAATTTGTTTAAGGAATAATAATAAAAATGTGTATTATAGATTCTTCAACTGATTATAGATTCTTCAATAAAACATATATATGAAATATATAAAAGAAACTTCAATAAAGCAAGTTCAAACCTCAAACTACATCTGAAACCAAGCTAGAATATATACTCATGTAGGGAATTCACAAATTAGCAAGCCAAAATGAGATCATATTTTCATTGATTCCAAACTCTTCCCAAGCAACAGAGTGATAACTTCTCATTTCCCTCTAAGATTTCCAAATAACTTGTTTCCAATTCCATTTTCTTGATTTCAGATTCAATGAAGAACTAAGAAACTAGAAAATGGAATGAAGAGCTAGTAATTTTCGAGATTTCCAAATAACTCTCCATTTCTCCAATAACCAATGCCAATAAATTCCAAAAAAATGGAATGAAGAATGAAGAAACCAATAGATTATTAAACACATAGATCTACTTTGTTGAATATATCTACCTCTTCTTTCTAAGGCATTACCAAAGAAACTAACACATATAGAGACACCTCAAACAAATTCGATGATGAGAAAGAGTGAGCGCACTACACCTTCAAGCTTTGTGAGACAATTTCACCCGACGTGATAAAGAAGGGAGAGTATATCTCGTGAGGTTGGATTGTGAGAACAACTTTAACTAAGGGGAGACGGCCACCGAGCATGGTAGTTTTGGGAGATTGAGTTTTAGAGGTATTTAATATTTAAGTTTAAGGTGTTAGATATAAAAATTACATAGTTTAAATTGGTATATAGTTAAAAAATCCCCCTATATATGTTACCTTCAAATTTGTTTCATAGATTATAGTGCCATAGCAATAATTAATTTAATAAATGTTTCTTTAATGAGAAGAGCATCAATGAAGTCATAATAGAATCTCACTAGGAAAATAAATAGAAAAGCTACAATTTGATTTTAATGAGAAGAGCCAATAGCCCAGTTGTGTGTGTGAAGTATAAAGAAGAGAATAGAAAGCCGCAATGGGATTTCATTGGGAAAAGGATATCAATGAGAATGAAGATGGATGAATAAGTGATGAAGAAGCAACACATGATCTTGGTAATAAAGGTCATTGACGACATTGGTTTTGTAAAGAGAAGTTTGATGACAAAAAAAAAATGCTAATAAAGATAATAAAAATATATTTAAATTAATAAAAATGAAAATTTTTAGAAAAAAATTCTTATACGATTGAACCAAAAGAAATTAGTACATGCAATGCATGACAATGTTCTAATTTTGTGGTCCTATAAAAATTATGAAGTTCTAGTTTATGTTATATTTTAGAATTAGTTAGCAAAATATGAAATGTTTCATAGGAAAATTTACATAGAGACAATTCTATCAAAATATTTAACATGTAAAGTTAAATATTAACAAATATAGCATTTTGCTATGAAAAGTTATATTTGACTTTTAAAAAATTAATGATATACTATTTTGATGCAAAATTAAAGATTTGAGTGATCTTTATATAAATATGAAAATTGTGTTATATTTATAAGATGCATTGATAAATATTTATAATAAAGAGTTTTTTTTTAAAAAAACCTAAAACAAACATAGAGTAAAATAGTGTATGACTCTAACTTTCATAGTGAACTCACTTTAAAAGCATATTGAAAACTAAAAAAAAGTAAGGGATTATTTTGTAAAACATTACAAAGATATTTTTTTGGTATTTATTAAATTAGAAATATTTATTAATTTAGTTCCTATAAATACTAAGAGAAATTTGACTTTATATCCTTCACAATATTTATATTAGGACAAAAATCTCCCTTATAATTTTTGGAGAGTATTTAGCAAAATAATATTATTATCAACTACTATTTAGTATATAATATCTTTATCAAATTAAACAACAACAACAACAATAACAACAACAACAACAATAACAACAACAATAATAATAATATAAGAGATTTATATACATAGCACTAGAAACTTCTTATTTAGGGGCTATTCAGATACCTGATAAAAGAATGTAGTATAAAATAAATGTCGAAAAATGTAATGTGAATTTATTTTATTTTGTTAATAAAATTCTATAAATAAGAGTTTTTTTTTAGAATAAATATAAAGTATTTTAAGGGTGCGATGTATGAATAAAGACGGTAAGTTTATGGAGAGAAAAACGATTTGATTTTTTTACACTAATATTTGATATTTAAAATTGCTCAAATTGATTTAAATCCAACTATACTAAAATTATCTCTTCCAATGCATTTTAAATACATCTTATTATTTTGAAATTTATTTTGCATCATTTCAAATACATAAAAAATTTAAAAAATTTATATTTATTTTATTTTATTTTCAAAATTTATCAAAAACTTCTTTGAATGTCGCACTCAAAATCTTCAAAATAGATCACAAATGGAACTCCGTCCATTCGTTAGCTTTTAGCTTCTCCGTTACCCTTTTCTCTCCTCGCGCGCGGGAAATCGAGAATTGCTCCATTGTTCCAAAATATTTCAGCTTGACCAAAATGTCGTCACAGACTGTCGCTCTCCTCGTAAATCGAGATCTGCTCCATTAGAGACGCTTGGCCAAAATCGCATTGCAGACTGCAACCTCGTTCTCCTATCCTCTACTAAGAGCTCCAATGCATGCATTTCCAAAACTCGGTGAAGTGCATCTTTTGCTCCATTCATAACGCATATTTTCCGATGAGAAAGTAAGTGAACTGTAGTCATTACCTCATTCTCCTTCTACGCATTTAAATGTTTGAAATCAGTAGTACTATATCAAAGATTTTATAAAGGAATTTGACAACAGTGATATTATATCAAATCCAGTTTTTTTTTGTCTTTGATGCAAACCTAGTTTTCACCATCTGGAAAAAAAAATTTCTGATTCTATCAAAAGTTCAATTTAAACTGATTATATTAAATCGAGAGAGAGAGAGAGAGAGAGAGAGAGAGAGAGAGAGAAAAAGCTACTAAATCAATAAATTTGATTATAATAAGCATAAATACTTCAAATTGATTGCTTAACTAAAATCAAGTTTAAATAAAAAATCTGATTAAATCAAATCAAAATGAGATCCAATCATGCTTCCTTCATGAATTTTAAAGAATCATCAAAACTTTAATTTAAATGATAGTTTAATTCCTCTCAAATAGATCATAAACTTCTTTTAATCATACTATGATTTAGATCTCAATTCAAATTTATTATCTTTAAATTTAAAATTAATTAAGCTTACTTATATGAATTCATTAATGGTTCTTATGTAAGCTTAAAAGGATTTAAAACTTGCATTCACCCATCTAATCAAATTAGTTTGAAATAAAAAGGGAAGAAAGAAAGAACTTTTCTTAGCCTACTTGCACTAAATTAAAGTCAAAGCCAACATTGATCTATTTAGGTTAAATGTAAGCTTAAGTGAACTGTAGTCATTACCTCATTCTCCTCTCCTCTACGCATTTAAATGTTTGAAATCAGTAGTACTATATCAAAGATTTTTATAAAGGAATTTGACAACAGTGGTATTATATCAAATCCAGTTTTTTTTGTCTTTGATGCAAACCTAGTTTTCACCATCTGTAAACAAAAAATTTCTCTGATTCTATCAAAAGTTCAATTTAAACTGATTATATTAAATCGAGAGAGAGAGAGAGAGAGAGAGAGAGAGAGAGAGAGAAAGCTACTAAATCAATAAATTTGATTATAATAATATTGCCATTAATAAATACTTCAAATTGATTGCTTAACTAAAATCAAGTTTAAATAAAAAAATCTGATTAAATCAAATCAAAATGAGATCCAATCATGCTTCCTTCATGAATTTTAAAGAATCATCAAAACTTTAATTTAAATGATAGTTTAATTCCTCTCAAATAGATCATAAACTTCTTTTAAGCTTAATTATATGAATTCATTAATGGTTCTTATGTGTTTAAAAAGGATTTAAAACTTGCATTCACCCATCTAATCAAATTAGTTTGAAATAAAAGGGAAGAAAGAAAGAACTTTTCTTAGCCTACTTGCACTAAATTAAAGTCAAAGATGACAAATTAATTCACTCAACCCAACATTGATCTATTTAGGTTAAATTTAACTAAGTGGCACTCAAACTCAAGCTAATCCAAGTTTAGCCTTCTTGAAATTCTTAAAAGCTTTCCTAAATTCAAAAAATTATATTGTGAATGAGGGAGGAAAGGTTAGCATACAAAATTTGAATAAAAAAATAAATTCTCATGGCCACAAAAGAGGACTTTATCACCTCTCATCTTCTCATCCTTATCCTGAATTGATGATAGCATGCTGGAGAATAGTTTCAAGGATAATCCCCAATCAATTGACCACCTCGCAAACCACCACCTTCATCTTCATTAATGAGTTTTTTTGACATCTTTAAAAAGAAAAGAAGAGAAAGCCTCCCAACTTTTTTTTTAGCATGGGATATTCCATTGGAGCTTTTGTAATCATAACCAAACCCTCCCTCCTTTCCACTAATAAAATCCATTAATCTAATCATTCCGTCGAACCATGACGGCCTTTTTGGAGATGGCACAAGAAGAAAGAGAGAGAGCGCTAGAGCTTCGTCCAAGAGCAGACATCGATCTCAATGCGGAATTCACCGACGCTTCAATGAGGTAATTTCTTATAGAAAAATTGTAGCTTTTCAGCTGCATTTTCGTTGAAAATTGCTGATTGAATAATCAACGGAATCGTTAGCCGAAAATATTTCCGATGAAATTTCCGACTAAGGAGGACGTTGGGGTAGAATCACTTAAACTCGACTGAATTTCTGACGGATTAGTTTGTCTTATGATTTACAGTAAAAACCATTATGTAGGGCGATGAAACGCCCGATCCATTTCGATTTCATCTCTATCTTGGTCGACGATGGAACGAGATCTTTCATGCTGATTCGCATTTAAAACTTGTCTATTTTCTTCGTTTTCTCTATCAAATCAAAATATACCTCGATCTCTTTCCTTCTTATAATATTTATGATTTCACATTGATTCGTGAGAAATAGGGATTTAAAATTTTGAGGTATTTAAATGAATTTTAGTTAAATATTCTCCAAATTTATTTAAATTTGTTAAATATATAAAAATATCTATTTGTGTGTAGATTTTAGTTTCACATATTATTTTTATATATTTTTTTATAAATTTAGATTTAAGAATTTAAATCTAATTAATCTTCTAAATCATTTAATGTGTAAAATTATTAACTATATTATTTGCAATCTTTTGATGCACTTATTTAAATTTTATAATATGTGTCTGTTTCAATTTTGTAAAAAAATATATATTTTGTGATTATGAGTTACCTTGATTTTAGTTGTAAAAAAATTTGTTCATTTCAAATAACTCAGACATTTAGGGTGTTACATAAAATTAGTCATTTATTATGCAATTAATACTACTTATATAATTGAGATAAAATACTAATTGAATTCTCACATTTTTCAATTTACCCAGATTATGGATATCCATAGTAAGCGGTCATGGATGTACAATAGATTGCATCCATGCAAAAAAATGATTAACAGATGAATTTTTGAGTGGTGTTGAGCAATTCACACACATGACATCCCAACTTTCTTCTTACATTTCTGAAGAAAAGTTTTGATGTCCATATGTGAGGCACAAGAATCAGGCATTTTTTAGCTCCAAATGAAGTCAAAGTAGACTTGTATCGCAGGGATTTTCAGCAAAATTATTGATTTTGGACTTCATATGGTGAATTCGAGCTATATATTGATGCTGACAATGGTGATTCATGCATGTCCCTCAGACAAATATGATTCTAGCCGAACTTATGAATAAATGATTTATGATGCTGCTAGAACAGAATACCTTACGAAGGAGGAGCCACCTAATAAAGAAGCTCAAAAGTTCAATGACATACTAAAGGCAGCAAAACAACTATTATAGGAAGGATGCATGAACCACATTGAGCTATCTTTGATCTTAAGAATGCTAAGTATTAAAATTGAATTTAATATGTCATGTGAATGCTTTAATCAATTTGTAGGGCTACTAAAAAAAATAAACACATAGAAAACTTAGTTCTTGAAGACTTGTATAAAACAAAGAAGTTCATGTCAAAGTTAGGACTGAGTTCAAAAAAATTGATTGATGTGACAATGATTGTATGCTATATTACAAGGACAATGCACAGGATATTGAATACAAATTTTACGGAGCGCCTAAGTTCAAGAAACACAATAGAAAATAACATAAGCAAAAAGATGTACTACACAAGCGTCTGTTTTACTTATTGTTAACTCCACGTTTGCAGAGACTACATGCTTCTATGTGTTCAAGCACATGTGATGGTATCATGTAAGCATATTTTAAAATATTACTTTTGGCATATTATATTTCTAATATGAATTATATTTTTTAAGTTCAGTCCATTAGGGTGTAAAGAGCCTAGAAGTTGAGTAGTCAGATGCCTGCTTTATATAATTTTTTGTTCAAATTAGCTATATTCAAAATAAATTCATTAAGTGAGGTGTTTGTCAAAAATCATTCGGGTTCGTTTTAGGCTCGTGTTTGGCTCGAAATTGGCTCGATTTACTTTTTTTTTTAATAATAAAATTTATTAATTTTAATTTAAAATTTAAAAATTTCTTCTAATAAGTAAAAAAATGTATTCTTTAATTGAATCATATACAATTTATAGTAAACAAAAAAAAAAAAAAACAAATAATACCAACAATTTGATTCATTAAAAGCTAAAAGATATACAATATATACATTTATATAATAAAAAAATTTTATTTTACAAAAAAATTTATTACATGTTAAATTGCTAACTCATATAATTACAACTTATAATAATAAATTCAACCTAAAAATTTATATGATTATATACAATCAACAATTTGATTTTTTAAAAAATTACTAATATTTAATAACTACTACATACAAATTGACAAGTATATTATAATTCATACATTCATGTAATTACAACGGTGATTCTCCATGGTTTCAACAACCTTCAATTTTCAAATTAATCATCTCTTAACTTTTCGTAATCCATTATTCAACGGAGTTATTTATTGTAGAATCATATCGATGATAAATCTGCACTTTATATAAACAAAATTAATAAAAAAATATGTAAGAAAAATAATAAATGGGCTCAAAAAATTAAAATAGGTAATCAATGCCAATATTGTGTTTTGCTTAAATTAAAAACTACAAAAATATGACAAAGGAAAGATTAATAATAGTAAAAGTGTAGTGAAAATCAAAACATAATGAACATTGAACGACCTAAGATTATAGTGATTCAATGAAAAATAAAAAAATGCACTAATTAAATATAACAACAAAATAAATCATAAAAGGTAACAATACAATACCACTATCAAGTTAAGTTGCATCTCGTTCATTTATTGATATTTCCATCATAGCCCATTAAAACTATTAAGATAAACTCATTAATGTAATAAAGTAGCTGACAAGTTATGTAGCATCCGTGATCTTAACTCTTAAGAACAAAATGATAAAACCAGTTATGTACAAAAAAACTTATTTACAAAAAAAAAAAAAGTAGAAATGCATCAAATTCAAGCAAAAATATCAACATTATAGTTGCAAATTACATATCATAGCAACCAAATTCAAAATTACAAGCTTACAACAAAACCAAATTCAAGTAGCCAAATAAAAATACCAAAAACGCATTACAGCTGCAAGCCTACAACCTAGAAATATAGGAAAAACCCAATATCAAATACAACATCCATTGTCAAATATAGGCGGAAGATTAGAAGGGCTGAAATGCATCAAAAGTTCAACATTTAAAATAACCAAACACGCATCAAAAGTCCAACTGGATCAAATAATCGATTCTAGCACCAATTGCACAACCGACAAAGTGACATGACCTAGTATAGTGTTTGTTGATCTCTACTCTTAAGAATAAAAAGATAGCAACCAACTATTTCATACAAGAAACCAAATCATAAGAAACTAAATTATAACAAAAAGTAGAAGCTGTACAGCAGCAGACTTGATAAAACAACGATAATTAAACAGTAATAATGATATTCACCCAAAGTTGTCACAAATTACCATCATGTGCAACTATGATAAAATCACAATAAATGTGTCCAACTTAATAAAGTACAAGTAAAAATTAATAGACTGATGCATTAAACAATAATAATAGAATACTAGATTGAGAAGAATAAATGCAAGATAATATGTTGTGCTCAATCTCTTTCTATTAAATTACATATTCTAGGAGTTTCACATAAAGATTCTCCTCCTCCATTAACTCTTGTTGAAATCAAAGTAAATAATGAGAGAATGAAAATTATTAAATTTATGAAATAAATCACTTTTAATTAGAAAACTACAAAGGGATATTTTATGTTGGGTTGACCACCTCTGATCTAACTAACTGTGCAAATAAGTGCATTGATTATTTTTGAAAATAAAGAGCTCTTATAATCATCAAGAACTCTACCATCAATACTAAATACAGATTCAGATGCATTAGTGATTATGAAAATTCTTAAAATATCCTTAGCCATTTTGGATAAACATGGATATTTGAGGGTATTCATCTTCCACCATTCAAGAGCATCAAATGAATCATTATTGCACATGTATAATCCCTCATCTAAATAAATTTGCAAATCAAATTTTAATTGCTGAACATAACTAGAAGCAACAACAAAATCAGTAAATCTAAGCATACAATCAAATTGGATGAAAAAGATACATCAGTTGGTAATTGTGAAGATTCACTAGAAATTGATGAACTTGAACTGACAATATATACATGCATGATATGGAGAAAATATTTGTAGTGAGATAATAAGAACATGAAATCATTTTAGTCACATTATAAAGACATAAAAAACTGCTTAATTATATACACTCAATATGAGAAGGCAACCACTTATAATTGGAATCTCGAAATGATAATGATTGAACACATTGTAAATAAAACAGACTCAAGCATTAAACATATAGTTTCACCTCTTTGAAGTGGGTAATTGTTCGCCACTTTGACAAACTTATGTAACCTTAAAGAGAACTTTTTAAGATATTTTTATTGTCTCTGTGATTTATGAATTATTTCTTGAACCTCTTTGAATCTATTTTAAACTATTATATTCAAGATGTGAACACAATATCTAATATGAAAAAAAAGTTCCTGAAAATGTAACTTCCCTCTAGACTGATAGTTAACTTTTAAAGTATTTGCAGCAACATCGTTGTTACTAGTATTATCTAATGTGATAGTAAACACATTGTACTGTAGATTCTAATCTAATAAACAATCACATATTGCATCACAAATAAATGTATAGTGTGAGGTGGTTCAATCTTAATAAAATTGATGATTCGTTTATGTAGTTTCCAAGAATCATTTATGTAATGAATTGTCAAGCACATATATCCTACTATTTGATTTGAAGTCTGTTGAACTCATTTTTGGAGTGAGCTCTCAACTTCCTCATTATAGATCTAGGACTCTTATAGAACTAGCAGTTCATTGGTCTTAAGACACTTATTGTGATTTACTTAACCTAAGTTTAAAGACTTAGAGTACTTAGAATAGTTGTGCTCAGGATTTAGGAAGACTTGCATACCCTATAGACTAAACCCAATTCATACTTTCCTTCTCAAACCAAATCTCAAATTCAACTCAAATACCAAATCTAAATCCAAATTCCAAACCAAATGATTGAAACCTATAATCAAATCTAAAATCAAAATCCTTCTTAAGCCCTTTGTATCATCTTATGAACTTAGCCTTCACTAAATTCAAATCAATCTAAATTCAATTGACTTTCTCCAAGATCAATTCAATCCCTCAATCATTTATCAAACTAAAACTAAGTTTCAAGACTCATAATCAATCTCATGATCAAATTCAAGCTCAAAATTTCTCCATAAAATCTCATGATCAAATTCAAAACCCTTCCTAAGTTTCTTTGATTTTATTCTATGGACTTAGCCTTAATCAAATGAATCAATTCCAATTCATTTGATTTTCTCAATTATCAATTCAATCTTTCACTAAAACTATCAAATTTCAATTCAAATTTCAAATGATTCAATCCCATGATCAAATCCAAACTAAATCAATTCCCTACCTAAGCTTTTTGACTTATATCCTTAAGCTTGGTCAAATTTGCTTCCAAATCACTCCAAACTCAAGTGATTTTCATGGATCTCTATATCTTCATTTATATTCTCAAATATAAATGAAATATAAATTCAAATAGTCAATTAAATCCAAAATCAAACCAAAATTCAATTTATACCCATTAAGCTAATTCCTTGAACTTGGTAAAATCCTATCCAAATAAAATCAAAACCAATGAATTTTCTCTTGAATCAATCATTCATTCAATTATCTATCCAAATATAAACATAAATTATAATTATCAAGCTAAATCAAAATCAACTCAAGTCAAACCCACCTAGCGCATTTGACTTGAAATATTCAAATGAACCAAAACTCATTTGAACCCAAACTAATTGCAATTGAATTTATATAATCTCAAATCCATATATAAACTCAACTAAATCAAACTCAATTCAAAATTAAACCAACTAAATCAATTGACTCACTTGACCCAAAGGGGCAAATTTGACCTACTTGAACTAAAATCCAATTCAATTTAAATCAAAGTGAATTAAGTCAATCCAAACATCATGTCATGATTGTTGATCATCCTAGGCTAATCAATTATCATGAATTGGATCAAACCACGTCAACTTAGCCCGTTGACCAAGTCAACCCTTTAACTCATATGAACAAAAACTAGTCAAATTATAACCTAAACCAAATTGATTGCAACCAATAGCTCAAGTTCATTCCAAATTGATTATCGAACTTAACAAAAGCCATAATTGAGCCCAATTTGATCAATTGATCAACCTAACCCAACTTAGCCCAAATTGACTTAAAAGATCAAATTGCCCAAAATCCAAATTAAATCCAAATTAAACCAAATTGATTGAAACCAATTGAACCAATGCACTCCAAGTGGTCATTTGAACTTAATCCAACCCTTGGTTTGACCCAATTGGACCAATTGGTCAACTTAACTCGATTTGACCCAATTTGGCCCAAATTAGTCAAATTGGTCAAATTGACCCAAATTAAACCAAATGAACTCCAAATGACATGAAATTTGGTCCAACTCACTTTTGACTCATTTCAAATTTGTTCAAATCAAATTTAATACCAAATGACCACTTTACCCTTAGATCAATGGCATCTCATGAGAAAATACACTTGCCTAAATGGTTATTTTTCTTCCTTGGCCATTTAACACTCATCCATTGGTCTACCTAGGCACGAAGGACACTAATCATCTGACATAAGAGATGGTTGGGTCAGCCATAACTTATGAGGAGATGAATTAATCTCACCTCTCCCATTGGAATACTTGATATGAAGGACTTCCATCTCCCATTGCTAGATATTTTCCTTCATGATACTTTCCATGCCTTCACAACCAAAATGAGCCACTTAGGATGATTCTCTTCCATTCTCAACCACCCCAAGCCAAATGACACCCATTTGGAGACAAAAATCAAAATGAAAGGATTTTCGCCCAAAATCAAAGCACAAAAAATAGCGACCCTTATTCTCATTCTGCTACTCTCACTTCCATCCCCTAGAGCTCCCAAACCAACCAACAATCATTCCCAGTTGATTTTTGAGCAAAAATAAATAAAATCAAGTGGATTCCGATGAGGTAGCGACGACACTTGGAGATTACATCATTCAAGTGAAGGCTCTAGGCTCATTATAAGGCTTCTTCCCCACTTAAGAGTGTGGATCATCACCGTAAACCATCCCCAGTGAGGTAACTTTCAAGAAAACCCATGGTTGATCTTAGGTTTTCTTATTTTGTGACGATTTTCATGCAATTTTAGGAATTTTTTTTAGAAATCCCTCACATTCTTTATTTTATATAATCCTAATACGAAATAGAAGTTTTTCGACGAAGATCGACGTGAAATCGAGCCCAATCGGACCTCTTTTCGCATTATTTTCGCAATTTTTGTGCTTTTCCTTGGTTTAGAGTAGAAAGGCCCAATCTGCCTTGGGATAGACGGCTAGATCACTGATCTACCTGACCCCTAGATCTCGCGGATTGATTTGGACCCTTTCCTCCACATCGATGGTCTAGATCAAGCGCATCTCGCTGACCCCGCTCATGGGCGGTAAGATCCAGAGACCGCTGAGCAATCAGCGAGGCACCTTGTATTGTTGCCCTCGGCTATTTAGGTTAAGTGAGAAATTTGATTTTGAATTTAAAATTATTTAAATCACAAACTTCAAAAAATTCATGAAAAAAATAAAATACTTAGCTAAAAAATTACAAACAAGGCTCACTTGAGAGAAATCTAACAAACCAAAAATGCACAAATTTTACTGGATATTTTGAGCTTAATTTGAGTTTTTGTGAAAATTAAATTTCATTAATTACACTAAAAATACACTTGATATTAAGTTAAAATTTTCAGAGATTAAAATTGATGTTAAAATACACATACCATAAAAATTTCAAGTCAAAATAATTTCTGGATTGGAAGATATTATATTTTGAAGCTCAAATGGTCTATTTTAACAAAAATAAATTAATGTACTTTATAAAAAAAAACACTTAAATCAACTGGAACTTTAAAAATCATAACAAATCATAGATAAATCAAAAATGTAAATAAATACTAATTTTAAATGTATTTCAATGAGATGACTCCTGTCTCTCATAATTTTCTTAGAATTTATTGCTTGTTAATTAGGAAAATTGATTGGACGGCAAATAAACTGGTTCAACCATGAACTAAATTAAAATATTTAAATATTATATATATATCTAATTATATTAAATAATATAAATTTTAATCAAAATTTATCATTTTAAATAACCTTGACTAAATTATTCTAAATATATTACAAATTCATGCTAAGAAGCTCTACTTTTAAATATAAAGAGTGCAACATCATCTTTTCTTTATGATGTGGGACTAAATAGTTAAATATGGGGAAACTTATGAAGGTGGGCTTTAGGATTTCAAATTTTGAATTATATAATGCAGGCTTTAAAATATATAAAAAAAGATAATATTTTAATTATGAACTTTATATTTTTATTATAAATTATAATTTATAATATAAAAAAGTTTTAAGAATATAAATGTATAAAAATATTTTGTAAATATTTTACATATTACATTTTATGTATAAAAAATACTTTTATATCTTATATTTTTATATTATAAATAATATTTATATTCATAAACTAACATTATAAAAATGTTTAAATTTTAAATATTTTAATATACATATATCATGATTTATAAAAATATGTTTAAATATTTTATATATTAGTTATATTTTATAAGGATTTTAAAATATTTTTTTTTTTATTTTATATTTTATTTTATTATAAACTATAATTTTAATAAATTAGATTCTTATGATAAATTTATAAATTATATTTATATTTATAAATTTATATTATAATTTTAGATTTTAAATATATTTAATCTACACATATTTTAATTTATAATACATATATAATTATATCTTATTAAATTTTATATTAATCTTAAAATTAATAATTATTAAAAAATATTATTTATGTATTTATTTTATTTATTTTCTATTACATATTTATATTAATCCATCTTTTACATTATTATATATTTTTATTACACTTATCTAAATTTATAATACACAATAATTATAACTAAATAAGCTTTATATCAATCTTTAAAATTATAATTACTAGTAATATTATTTATGTATTTCTATTTATTTTTATTATATATTTAAATTATTGTATCATTTTATTAGATATATATTTAATCATTTTAATATTTATTACATCATCCTGCTCAACTTAACCATCAACCTGAACCTCTCTCTTCTATGTCCCAATTTTCATTACCTTGAATTTAATTTAATCTTGCTAATCGCGAATAGTGAATGGGCATGGGGAATGAGATTGTGATCTCTTTCCCATTCTTTTTTCTAAGTTCATTTCACTTGACTTGAAATTAATTAATTTATGGCTAATTAATAGTTTAATTCTTAATTAAAATGGCTTAATTAATCAAATTAAAATCATAATCATTCTAGAACTTATATAATTAAATTTCTTGGGTAGATTCTTAGGTGTTCAATAACCTAAGAGAATCATAAGAAAATTATAATTAGCCTATATGTGTGGGAGAATTATAAGAGTACTTAATTAAACGCTTTAGTTTAATTAATCAATAATTGTGAGCCAAATTGCATTAGGCCTTTTTATTTTCATGGGATCATTGTTGATTTTATTTCCAAAGAATGTGCATATCATATTGACTCATATTACTTGATAATTATGCTAAGTATACGTAAAAAGAGTAATTAATGGACTTAACTCATATTAGAACCTAATTAATCTATAAAATCAACTTAATTTTTTTATTGAATCAAATTGATTAACAAATATGGGAATGAGTTAGAGCACCAAATAATTGGATCTTTTCTTTTCTAAATCAAATCAAACATCCAAAAAATAACTTAATAAAAAATTTTAATTTATCTTAAATAAGCTTATTTAATGTGATTGTCCTTAGGAATTAGTTGGATTAAATGAAATTACATGCTTGTGTTTCTTTATTTCTTTCTAATCATATTAAAATGTTGCATGCCACTTGATTCATGCATTCATTTCTTTCAAAAATCATTTAAAAATAAATGAGTTCCTTTATATCAAGTTGCATGTGTTTTTAAGTTAAAGATATGTGTGACTATTATCACTATTAAATCTCAAATGTATTTTCAAAAGCTTATTAATGAATAATAATATATGTTGTGACATTAGTTATACATACATAGGAGGTGCAAAATTAAGCTTAGTGTATAAAGTTAAGTTCCTTTCTTTCATTCATATGTTGATTTGCATAAGTACAAATGTTAGTGGGTATATTAGTCTGGACATTTTGGGGATGCAAGAATTTAAGTAGCCTTAAGGAGGTCTCTCCTCACTCCCTTGGTGCAAAATAATGGCTTAATGATTTGCATCTTGACATTAGAATTTGGATAGAGCTTTAATTCATTCACATAAATAAATCAATTAAATTAAACAAATTTTGCATGATTTTCATTCTTATAGTTGTTTGTACACTCACATGTATTTAAGAATGGGTATATTAGTCCGACATTCGGGATGCTTTTAAGTAGCACCAAGGAGGTTCCTACCTCACTCCCCTGGTGCAAAATAATGGCAAAGTACTTACTTAGAACTTTCATACATTTGAATGTGTATTTAGCTAATAAATGAGAATCCTCTTTTTCTATGAAAATCATTCATGCATCCTACATTTAAGTGTGTCAAAAATCATATTGTATGCATAGATATATTTAAGACTTAATCATATGCATGCTATATATGATAGAAAGAAATTAATAAACATGTGTTGTGTGATATTAATTAACTCCAATTAATCTTAAGATGATTTCTTATTGAATGAGATTATTTAAAGTGAACATAAACTTAAGATTGACTTAAAATATGTAATAAGCCATTCACTAAAGAGAACCAAATTAAATTAAAATACTTTAGAAAGTGGTTTAGTAGGATGAAAGAGGGCAATCCTCTTTCTTCTCTTTATAACACTTAGAGATTAAGTGTATGTCATATGAAATAAAATAAGTCACAAATTAAAACTTGCCAATTAATTAAAGCACTTGAAGTAAAAACTACCCTTTAAGTTGAATCTTTCTACACTTAGAAAATTTTTACTCGAAAGCTTAGTTAGGACATACTACACAAGCTTTAACATACACATTAGAATTAAGTCACCACTTTTATGTTAGGTGCATGATGTATATTTTATTTTGTGATGTATTATTTTAGACTAATATATGCTCAGAGATGGATGTTAGCCTGATTAGCCTAATTATATTTTCTGCAAGAGCTTGTGTTTAATGGGTGCTTAAAATAAATATAAATGCTCTTTTTTGCAAGTTGCTTAACCCATAAGCATAATCTAAATTAGGACAAGTGGGCTTGGTTACCCATGTGCAGAGTGCTAAGTCCAAATCATAAATATAATTGCTTGGATTGTATGGTGTGTTTAGCTAACACTTGTTTTATAGGTGTAGTTAGATTCACTTTTCCTATTTTTAATGTAATTGTGCATTAGGAATTAGGATTAGTGTTATAGGGGGATTAGGATGAGTGAAGGCTAGAAGGCTTTATCTTGGGAGGCCTCGATGCCTTTGAAGCAAGCAAACCCAAATGATGGAATGGAGGAGATATGAAGAAAGAAGATAAGAAGACCCTCCCCCCACAACATTTATTTATTTATAATTGTAATTATTCTTTCATATACCATGTTGTATAAGGTTAGAGCTCGGCTACCCATTTTTCTTTTCGGGTTGTATGGCGGTACTCGACCGCATCGGCCTTTTATTCTTTTGTGGAAGCAATAAAATGTTTGATGTTATGTTTAGCTTGTGCATTAGAAATGACATGCCTTTTCATAGTTTCTTTATGATTGATGTTTGTTGTATGGCCTAGATGTGATTAGGCTCTTAGGGAAAGATAAATCTTTTACCCAATTATAACTCATAATTATATTTCTAAATAACTTATAACCTATATAAAACCCAGACATTAAATCAAGATAATTAAAATATTTAGCAACCCCTTAGCTGTATGGTTGTATGTCTAATATCATGTATGCATCTTCTACCACTCTTGTAAAAGTGAGAGTCTCCGTTCTTGCACGCATGAGAACTGCTTGACCTATGAGAGCAACTCCTATTGACGGAGCTTCACCCTCTTCTCTCTTGATTTAGCCCATAACTCATTTCAACATGCATTTAGGCTTATAAAAATCCTATAGCCTTTGTCAAAATGAAGAGTTCAAAATTAAATAAAAATTGAAAAGATTTACATTAGTCTAAATCATTGTTCTTATCACTCATGCTCTAGTTTTTTAGGGAGTGGGTTTAAGGACCTTAGTATTCTTTCTAATAATAATAACCTAACCATCTTGCAAAACATATGAATTGAGCACATAGTTTTAAAGTATAGGAGTTATCGCCGCCACTCAAGATAAGTCCAAAGTGGTTTATCTCTTATGGAGGTAAATCATATACCCATCTGCTTAGATTTAGGATGTGCTTTGGCTCACTAAAGTTCCCTAGATTTAGGATCTAAGGTTATTGTTTCTCTTCGGGTTACAAGCATAAGTCATCACATCTTAGACATTTCTACAACCTTATGCTGTGAGATTACAAGTCCTAGCTTTTTAATAAAATTCTAATTCAAACATATAATTCTCTTCAACTTCAAACATATAAAACACAACCATTTGATAGATTGTAATACTTACTAGGTTTTCTATTATCATAAGCATTCCCTACTCATCTCCCTTTGGCTTCGATAATAAGTCTCTCCTTTTGATCTATCTCGATTGATTTTCCAAACATAGCCAATTTATTGATAGTCCTATCTTTGAAATCTTTGGAGACAATAATTGTCTACTTTAATCGAGAGTATTCCTAAGGAACTCACCTTCCTTAGGATGTAATTAACTATAAGGGCTTGCCCCCATAGAGAACTTTAGAACCTGGTTTAAATAAACCCTGCTTTATTCATCCATGTAAAGTAGGAGAATTTTTTTTGGTATATTCAAAGACCCATCATGACTTAGGAGTCCTTATTAGGTGATTAGGACCATTGTAGGGCGATGATTTATATCTTTCAAGATAGTGCACAATTCCTTGATGTCGTACCCTATCATCTCAATAAGTACATCCTTAGATCTACATGGTGTCCCCCATACACAAATCAAAAATAAACACCACAAAGTCCAACAATCAGATGCCAATGAAATTCTATTAATACTCTTAAGATATATTTTCAATATCTCTTTTTCATATCCATATACGTTTATGCAGTCATTCGTGATAGTGTTTCTAGATACCCTCTCATAATTTTGATTCAGCACCTTCAATAAAATATTAAATCGTATATGCTCAACAATCATAAATGAGTACTTAAGAATAATAATCATCTTTGCAATTATTTCTTTTATTTGAAGATGATCATAATTTTTGGGGCTATGAAATATTGAGATCTCATTTAAATTGGCATCAAAAGACATAAAATTTAATATTTTTTGGCTTTTGTTTGACAATTCAACTACTTGTTTATTCTTGACTTTAATTTTCTCACATTCTCTAATATGTCTCAAGAGTTGTGAAGTTGTGTCAGTTTTGGATTTATGAAATTTTGTACGATAACATATGTATTTCAAAAAGGGTATAGTCTTTTCTTTGAATATAGAAGTGGTTTTCATAAAATACTCATACTATAGATTTTTTCTTTCTACCCTTCTTAGATTTGACTTCATTATTAGTAGTTTAAAGTACATGTGCTTGTGATGCAAAATATTATGAAGAATTATTTAGAGTTTCATTATCATATCGAGCTTCTACTACTATATTATTATCACATGATGCAGTTTAAGTAAGATCCACAGTTAACATGATGCAAATTAAATAAAAAATATATAAATTAAGATTACATACACTCTCTATAATAGATGCTTATCATAACATGTAACTTATTTGAAGCAAAAGTAATAAATTGAAATGAATAACATGTAATTTATCCATTTATGCTTGATTCTTGAATAATAGGTGTTTACCATAACATCATTAGCATATTAGATATTTAGAAATTAATAGAATGTCTGAGATAAGTAGTCCATATTTGTTAACTAAAATACTTTGCATGGAAATTATCATTGCATTGAATAAAGCTACATAAACAACTAAACTTAATGAAACTTAATTATACAACATCTAGGTATAATAAGCAAATCCTCATAAAAGCAATTAATATATATATATATATATATATATATATATATATATATATATATATATATATATATATATATATATATATATATATATATATATATATATATATATATATATGAACAAATTTTAACCTAATTTATCAAGAAATAAGCAAATCCTAATGAAACATATGTTCATTTTAATTAAAAAGCTCATTTTAGTTATATATGCTCAGAGATGTAACATATTTCTCATTTCGCTAAAGTTGAAGCAATGAAACTGTTATTCAATTACTAACATCTTTAATAGCTTTGAGATGCACTCGGTATTTTTTTTTCACTTTATGCTAATAGTTGTAATATAACTCATACGCACGGTGAGTTCACACATGAAATAAGCACAAGCATCTAGTCATCTTATTACCTCCAATAAACATTAATGACAAATATAATTAACTAAGTTGTGAAAGAAATTCACACTACTAAAAAGGCTTTGGAAATTATAAATAAGCTAGCAATGTTGTATATAACCGAGTGCTAACAATACAAAATTCATTGACATCATTGATTCACTGCAACTTAATATCATCATCATTAAACAAAATTAACAACTACATAAGATGCGAAGAAGCCAAAGAGAAGGCCCAGCTAGCTTAATGTGAGCACTCAAATACCCAAAAAAATAAAAAAGTCTCACCAAGAAAACCCTACGGTCCATAAACAAAAGCATAAATATATGAAGGTGCAAAAATATCAAAGTCTAAATACAGAAGAATAGATGAACTTTCAAAATAGTATAAATATTACCAACAAAATTTCTAAGGTGCAACATTTGCTGATAAGAAAATGGAAACACAGAAGAAACTCCCAAAGGAGCCAAATTCGCAAACCCTAGAAATACAATCCATATAATTTTGTTTCATAAAACTCATATAATCATCATTACTAATAAAATTTTTAGGATGCAACTTTAGTTATGTATGAGGGAAACACAATCACATAGATGAAACTTTCAAATGAGTTAAACCGCAAACCATAGAAATACAACACATTAGTTACGCATTATAAAATCAGATAATCATCATTACAAAACGAGAAAGATAGATAGATGAACTTTCAGCCAAGACAAATAATTAAAAAGAATCATCAAATGAAACTTTAAAATGGAGAAAGTGATAAAGAGAAGTAAAGAGGAAGATGTATAAACAAAGACGATTGAGGCTTAGGAAGTTTTGAGGTGAGATAGAGGATGACCAACCAAACCCTAGCAGGCTCTCTCCAACTCACGAAGTTGTAGATAGTATCAAGAGTGAAGAGAACATATTAGGTTTACGGATCAGAAAATATTCATGAATCGTGTTGAGGTTTTATACATAGGTTTAAATGCTAAATAGCCCTTGATTAAATTTTGAATGGATAGGATTTAAGTCATTTAACTTTAGTTAAACTTGAATTTTAATCCATAATTTTTATTAACTAATTTAATTAATTATATAACATAAAATATTAATAATATATTCTTTATATTTTTATATTAATATATTTTATATAAAATTTAAAAATTTATTTGAATAAATTTATTAATTTTGAGCTAATTTGAGCCGAACACGAATAAACAAGAGGTTGATCGTGTTCGTCTCATTTATAAATCTAGCTTAAAAATATTGTTCAATATTGGTTCACTTGCTTAATGAACTAGCCAAACACAAACTACTTTACGAGCTGAACACGAGTTGTTCACGAACAATTAGCTTTTATCACAACCCTACAATCCATTTAGCGAAGTTATTCATAAAATTAGGGACATAACATGGAGCAAGTACGATACGCCATATGTATCATGAAGAAGGTCCTAATTGAGGTTCAAGACATGTGGTTTAGAGAGTTTGAGATATTGCTTAAAACATTTATAAATATTATTAAAATGTGTTAGTTGATCTTGAAAAATTACTAATTAACATTTGTTTTATTGGTGTTATAGAAAAATTTTAGTTGCCAAAGCACTACCAAAAGACTAGAAGAAACTTTGAGTCTAGAGGGGTTACTCACATACATAATATATTCACAGACATATACAAGTCTGGGTGAAGACCTCTTTGGATTAAAGAGGATGTGTTGACTGATCTCTGTAGAGTATGGGCCTCTCCGGATTATGTTCACAAGAGGGAACAGATGAAGCAAAATTGCACTTTTGCTTGTGAGGGCATGGGGAACTCTCTACACACTGCAGGTCCAATACTGTACACTGAGTACCGACAGAGGATGGTAAGTTGTTTGTTAGTTTTATTAATTAAACCTATAATCACGGTTAGTTAATTATACTATTTACAGACTAAAATTTTGGTCGAGAGCCTACTATTATTGAGCTGTATAGTAGAACATATCAGCATCATATTGACCAACAGTGGGTTGATGTTTGTTCATGGAGAGCCTATGTAAGTCAACATTAAATTTTTTGAAATATAATTGAGTTAACAATCTATTATGGTTAACTTACTGTTGACCTCACTTTTGGAGTGAGCTCTCAACTTCCTCATCATAGATCTTGGACTCTTGTAGACACTAAGAGCTTCTTAGTATTAAGACACTTCTAGTGATTAGGTGAACACTTAACTTAAGCCTAGAGACTTGGAAGGGTTAGCTATAGGAAGAGGTTATGCCTTAGGGATTTAGGAAGACTTGCCTACCCTATAGCCTTAAACCCAATCCATGCTTCCTTCTTCCAAACCAAACCTCAAATTCAAATCCATGATCATAAATCTAATCCCAAATTAAATGATTAAAACCCATGATTAAATTCAAATTCCAAATCCCTTCCTAAGCCCTTTGATTTTATCTTATGGACTTAGCCTTAACCAAATTAAATCAATTCAATTGATTTGCTCAAATTCAATCTCAAATCAAATCCCAACCTAAATTCCAAATCAAATCCAACTCCAAATGATTGAAACCTATGATTAAATTCAAATTTCATTTCCCTTCCTAAGTCATATGAATCACATTCATATGCTTAGCCAAAACCCCCTTCAAACCAAATCAATTTTGGTTGATTTCTTTATAAATCAATCATTCCTTCATTTATATTCACAAATATAAATGAAATATAAATTCAAATCATTCAAATCAAATCAAATTAAATCAAACAAAATCAAGACCTTTCTTATGCCATATGGACCCACCTCCATAAGCTTAACCAAATCTCAATCCAAATCAACCCAAACTCAATTGGTTTCTCTATAAATCAATCATTCCTTCATTTATATCCACAAATATAAATGAAGCCCACTCTCCAATGACCAAAACTAAATCAAACCAAATCAATTCCCTACTTAAGCCATTTTGACCTACATCCCTCAACTTGGTCAAATTGCTTTCAAATCACTCCAAATCTAAGTGATTTTCTCATGAATCATTTATATCTTCATTTATATTCATAAATATAAATAAAATATAAATCCAAGTGGCCAAAACAAAACCCAAATCAAATCAAATTCCCAATTTTATCCATTTTAGCCATTTGAACACAAATGATCATTGACCTTGGAGTGAGCTTTGCTTCTTCATCTTAGATATAGGACTCCTCTAGACATTAAGAGTTCCTTAATCTTAAGACACTTCTAGTGATTAGGTGAATACTTAACCTAACCCTAGAGACTTAGAAGAGTTAGCTATAGGAATATGTCATGTCTTAGGGGTGTTAGGAAAACTTGCCTACCCTATAGCTTGAACCAAATCCTTACTTCTTCAAGTCAAACTTCAAACTCAAATCAACTTCAAATTCAAATCAACTTCAAAATCAAATCAACTTCAAATTCAAATAAACTTCAAATTCAAATCAACTTTAAATTCAAATCAACTCAATCAACTTTAAATTCAAATCAAATTCAAATCAAACCTTAAATCAATTCAAATTCAAACTATTTTCATAACCATTTATATTCTTTATATTCACAAATATAAATGAAATATAAATTCAAATACCCAAAACTAAATTCAAAACTAAAATCCAAACTCAACTTAAACCCAACCTAAACTCTTTCAAGCCAAATCCTTGAACTGATCAAACCAAATTCAAATCTCAAATTCAAAGATTTTCTCATAACCCATTTATATCCTCATTTATATTCACAAATTTAAATGAAATATAAATCAAATAACCAAAACTAAATTCAAAACTCAAATCCAAATTTAATCAAAATCTAACCTAAGCTCTTTCGAGTCAAATTCTTAAACTTAACTAAATCAAACTCAAATCAATCCAAACCTTTGGATTTTTTCTTCAAACAATCAATCCTTCAATCATAAACCAAATATAAATATAAATTTCAATCATCAAATCAAAATCAAACTAACCCAAATAAAGCCCATGTTCATCCTTTGAACTTGAAATTATCAATTGAATCAAATCACATTTGACTCCAAATCACTTGCAATTGGATTCATATTTTAATCATAAGTCCACATATGAGTTCAACCAAACTTGAATCAAGTCTTGATTAAGCCAATTGATTTAAGCTCACTTGACCCAAAGTGACCTAAAGTACTTTTGAGCCAATCTACAAATTGGAAACTAAGCCATCTAAGCCTCACATTGAGCAACAATCATAAAGATGATCAATCACTCAAATCGTCAAACCAAGTCAAAATTTATGTCAACACTTAGTCTAAATGAAACTCAAGCCAAAATCCATCATAGCCAATTTGATTGAAACTATTGATCAAACTTCATAATTAATGTTGAACTTAGTCATCATTTGAGCCAAACCAGCTAATTGGCCACTTGACCCAAGTTGACCTAAAAAATCAAAATATGTCAAATATTGATCAAGCCAAATTGATTGCAACCAATGGATCAAATTCATTCTAATTCACTTGTTGAACTTGACTAAAGCCTCAATTGTCCAACTAGATCCAACCTAGTCTAATTGGCCATGAACTCAATTTGACCTAAAAGGTTAAATCAACTGAAATCAAATCAAACTAAAATTGATTGAAATCAAAGATTGCAATACATTTCAAATGATCAACCAAGCCTAAACCAACCTTGACAACAATTGGTGGGTCAAATACTTGACCCATTTGACCTAAGTGAACTCAAATGAATCAAAACTAAATATAAATCAAATTAAACCAAACCAATGATACCAAAACACTTCAAAAATGATCATATGAACTTGACCTAACCCATGGTTTGACCCAATTTGACCAATTAGTCAAATCAACCCAAGTTGACCCATTTTAACCTAAATGAGTCAACTTGAGCCAAATCATATCAAATCAACTCCAAATTCATTGAAATTTGGCCCCAACCTATTTTTGAAACATCTCAAATCTGCCCAAATCAAAATCAAGTCCAAATGACTATTTTACCCTTGGGTCAAAGGGTAACCTATGGCTAAATTCACTTGGAATTTAGCCAATTCCTTGTCATGGCCACTTGGCATCCTCCTAATGGACACATGGACACTAAGGAGGGTGGTGAACATGACCCAATGGGTCTGGGTCAGCCATGACCCAACCCAAGGCCAAACCGACCCCTCCAATCAAAATTCTCCACTTGGATCACCACCCACACTCATTTAACCCATGTGCACCTCATCCATTCCACTCCTCTATCAAAATCGAAGCACATGACACTCCTAACAACTAAAAAAACCCATTCAATCTCATCAATTGATCCAAAAAGGAAGAGCAAGCCCCGACCGTCCGATCTAAGTAGGGGGAGATATACTCCCCCCTCATTCCCACTCAAATCACCTTCCTTACATTTGATTGAGCCCTAGGAACCCAAATCGAGCTTATCCAAGCTTCTCCAAGGATTCCCAAGCTCATTTGAATTTCCCTTTCTCGGTTTTCTTCATAACCGAAACAGGGGAGGCCTAAGGAAATTCCACTTCACTCAATTCTCCACTAAACCTAAATTGCTCTTATAAGCACCATCATGGAGGCAAGTCAAGCTCACCCAAAGCTTTTACAAAGTCTGCAAGCCATGGGAAGGGGATTTCGATCAAAGTCGCAAGCCATTAGAAGGGAGCTTGGTCAATTGGAAGATTGTGGTGAATTTTTTATTCTTATTTTCATCTAAAATGAATTGAATGAAGACAAAAAACTCTTCTTTGTTGGACACTACGTAGATCCATAGATGTTCTTATTAGGGTGATCAGGTATGACATTGAGGAATGATGTACTATCTCGTGAGACAGAAGTTACCATCTTATAATGGATCTAATCACCTTAATATGGACTCATAAGGACAATAGGTCTTCAGATATACCAGAGATTCTTCCCCTACTTTATGTGGAAAAAGTAAAGCAAGGTTTATTTTAAATTCGGTTCGTTAAATTCCCTATGGAGGCAAGCCCCCATAGTTAATTATATCTTAAGGAATGAGGTTTCTTAAGAATACTCTCGATTAATGTAAATGATCATTATATCCAAATATTTCAAAGATAGGACTATCAATCAATTGATTATTTTGGAAGATCAAGGGATTGATTAAAGGAGGGAGTTATTATCAAACTAAAGGTAAGTAGGATGCTCACAATGCTAGTCAACGAGCATCCAAAATTATCCTATGGTTGGGCTTTATATTTTTGAATTTGAAGAAAATTATTTGTTTGAGTTGAATTTTTTATTAGAAATCTAGACTTACAATTCCATGATACAAGATCATGGAAATGCTAAGAGGTGAGGATTTGCATATAGCTAAAATGAAAACAATAATCTCGGATCCTAAATCTAGAGCTTTGAGGCCAAGTACACCTAAATCTAAGGCGAAAATGGCTATTTAGTTTACCTCCACAAGAGAGGATAAGACACCAGATTGTTGGACTTACAATCACCTGGGAGTGGCCGCCAACTAACTCCTCCTACGATTTTAAATAAATGTAGGCAAGCCTTATGCTTTTGCAAGATAATAAATCTTGTTATTTAGAAAGAATACATTTAAATCTCATATAATTATGGAGACATGCCTAATGCATGAGAAATTAGTTATGTGCCAAAAATCAAGAAGGAGGTGTGTTTACCATGGCTCTCAAAGGCCAAGTTCCCTAGCAAAGGTGGAAGCCCTCCATAGGCAAGAGTTAAGCAAGATGATTTTTTATGTATGATGTGAAACATACAACTTCCAGCTATGGGGTTGCTAAATCTTTTATCTTGATTTATAACCTAGGCTTTAGGTGATGTTATGAGTTATTAATTTTTTTAATTTTGAGTTGATTAATTGGATAGAAAATTTATTTTTTCTTAAGAACCTAATCACATTCAGGCCATTCATCAAAGCAAGGAAGAAACTAGGAAAAATATGCGATCTTAATGCACAAGCTAAACAAACATCAAATAATTTATAAAGTTAGCACAAAAGAATAAAAGGCCTTTGTGGTTGGGCTCCATCGCACAAACCTGAAAAGAAATGTGGGTTGCCGAGCTCTATGTTTGTACAACCCGGGTTACAAATGAATAATTATAATTTAGAAAGAATTTATGTTATGGGGGGTCTTCATTCTTCATTTCTCTTCTTCATTCCTTTTTTTTTCTTCTTTCTTTTCTTCTTTTGGTTGGAATGTAGTTGGCTGGTTTCACATGGTGCATAAGACATAGTCTTATGAAATGTTCACCTACTTCCCCATAACATTCATTCCAAATCCTATTTGCAAAATTACAAAATGAGAAAAGTAAATCTAAAACTAAAATATAGATTAGCTAAACAAACCAATCCCAAGTATGTATGTTAATAAATTAGACTTAGCACCACACATGTAACCAAGTCCACCTCTATATTTTGGATTTTAGGGGTATAAGCAAACAATAAAAAATATTTATTTTTATTACAACGCTCTTAAGCACAATCCCCTCTAAAATAATGATTAGACTAAGATCCTCCTATCATCCAGTTTATGCACATTCACCCTAACATCCATCTAAAATATTACATCACAAACAAAAATCGCATCAAACCATGCCACCCTAACATAGAGCTAGAAATGGTGACTTAGTCTAATGTGTGCCTTTAAGGCTTGTGGTATGTCTTAGCTAGGCTTTTAAGGCTAAAGTTTTCTAAGTGTAAGAGATTTCAACTTAGAGGGTGGTTTCATTTAAGTGGTTTAGTTGATTTGTTAGTTTTATCTGATGATTTGATTTAGTTTGAATGAACCTACACTTAATTACTAAGTGTTGTAAAGAAATGAAAAGAGAAGAGGACTTCTCTTTCCTCCCTACCTTAAGTAATTTCTAAGATAGATTCATTAGTGATTTTTATTTAGTGAATATTTTATTATATATTTTAATTAATCATAAATTTAGATTTGCTCTAAATAAACTTATTCAATAAGAAAGACATTTTAAGATTAATTAAAGTGAATTACTATCACAAAACACACAACTCTTTATTTCTTTCAAACATGTGTATCATGCATATGAATAAATCCTAAGCATATCTATACATTAAAATGCAAACTTTAGCACACCTTAATGATGAATGCAAAGAGATGTTGTTTAAGAAAATTTGGATGTTTCATGATGCATGATTTTGTTAAAAATAGGACTCTTTATCCATTAATCAAATGCATATTTACATGTATGAAAGACATATGTGAGTACGACACCATTATTTTCTATATCAAGGGTATAAGGTACAAGACCTTCTTAGGGCTACTTAAAGCCTCACAACCCTAGGATGTCCAGACTAATACACCATTTTTCTTAAATATATGTGCATGTACAAAAAGAAATCAAATAGATGAAGAATCCTGCAAAAGATTTTGGTTTGATTTAATTTACATGTATAGATGAAGATCCTTCTTAAGTCATAACATAGAAGTGTATAAGAATGGATTTAAGTGCTATTGTTCTTTTCAAATGAACTATACACTTTGCAAAATCCTATACAAAACTATGTTAAGAAAAGAGAAGAAAATCACATAAAATACATTTTAAGTTATGTTCACATGCAAGCTTATAAATACTTATAAGTAGCATACATTCATTTATAGTCTTTGATTTATAAGTTTTGAAAATAATTTTGATTTAATAATGATAATACACATATTCTTACTTTAGTAAAAAATATGCAATTTGATATAAAGGAAATATTTCATTTATTTTGATTTTTTTTTAAAAGATATGAATGCATGATTTCATATGGAATATGATATTTAGCATGCTTGGAAAGAAAGAAAGTGATACAAGAATGCAACTTCATTCACCCTAATTAATTTCTAAAGACAATCTTATGAAATAAGATCATTTAAAGAGAATCAACATTTCTTAAAGAGATTTTTATTTTTTCTTTGAATTTGATTTAGAAAATGTGAAAAGCGTTTGCTGGTCCTAATCCATTTCCCCATGTGTGAATTGATTTAGTTTAATTTTAGAACCATTAGATTGATTTTATGTTTTGTTTAGGTTAAGGTGTAAATTAAATCTATTAATTACATATACACTTAACATAATTAACAATAATTATGAGCCAATATATGATATACAATCACATGAAATTTAAATCAGCAATGCACCTTAAGAAAGAAAGGGCCTAATGCAATTAGCTCACTATTATTGATTAATTAAGCTAAAGGGTTTAATTAAGCACTTTCATAACCTTCCCACACATGTGAGTTGGAGATGATTTTCTTAAATTTACCAGGCTTTTGAACACCTAAGGATCTAGAGAGGATTGATTAAATTATTGATTTTGAAAATTTGATTAAGCTAATTAAGTAGATCATTAGTGGATTAATTTAATTAGGTTGGATTAAAGAAAAGGGTTTAGGAATAATTTGGGAAAATATCCTAAACCCATTCCTAAATCTCCTCTTCACTTAAACAATGTTTAATTATCTTAATTAAGTGATTAAATAACTTCACATGTTTAATTACTTTTAATTATATTAAGAGAGTGATTAGGATTCATTAATTTATTTTCCTAATTAACTCATTAATAAATAAAAAAAAAATTAGGGGAGGCAAAAGTCATCCCCCAAACATGAGAAGTTTGGAATTAATTAATGAAATTATTAAGAATAATTAAGATTATATTTTCAATTAAACCTAATTAAGGAAAACTCACTGCTCAAAATCAATTAGAAATAATTTTATTATTCCTCACTAAATTATCTTTAAAATGAGCCCTCATTTATATTTTGATTTATTTATATTTAATTATGAATTTATGAAGTTTCATTGATTAAGGAATTAAATAATTTATATAACTAATCAGCCTAATGGGCCACGCTACGCGCTTTTCACGTGGCATGACTGATTATTTAAGTTGTCAAATCATGCGTCGCCGACGCACGCTTTCTCCTGGGTGGTCGATCGATCGGACGTGAGATAAACCTACGATCTAAAGGATTAATCACAAATTTTAATTAGCCCCATCTAAAACAAGTGGGATGGACGGTCCATGATTCATCCCCTGCTTTGAGACGAGAGATCGCCCCTCCATGTTTTGATCCAGCTCACTTAAGCTCATTGGGCTAAGATTCAACTCACCATCAAGAAGCAAAGAGAAGCACATCCAACTGGAAATTCAATAGGGATTACACTTCCTTCACAAAGGACCAAAGATTTTCTAACTTAAGCTTATTTTGAGGCATACCTCATCTGAGGCTATCACCGCCTAAACCGATGAGGTAGCGCCTAGTGGAGATGAAGCCCTGTTTGAAGGTCAAGGTTCAATTTGCAATCCTTCCATTTGATTTTGAATTTCCTTTTGGATGAACTTGACTTAGTGCCTTGATGGAGTTTGCAAGAGGAATTGGACTAGTTGAGAATTGAGTGAGTTTGAAATTTTCCTCACCTCCCCATTTTGGCTTAGCAAAATCAGAAAGAAAATTGGAAAGAGCTTGAGAATGCTTGGAGAAGCTGGAGATTGCCTTTGACCCTTGAGCTCAATCAAATGCATGAATAGGAATGGAATGGGGAGTATATCTCCTCACTATGACAACCGAAGCTCATTTTTCCATTTTGATCAAATTGCTCATGGAATGGGTTGTTTAGGTTGTTAGGAGTGTCATGTGGTTCGATTTTGGCAGGGGAGTGGGAGTGTGGAGGTGCACATGGGTTAAAATGAGTGTGGGAGGTGATCCATGCGAAAAAATTTGATCGGAGTGGTCAGTTTTGGCTTTGGGTTTGGTTTGGCTGAACTAAACCCATTGGGTCATGTGCACCACCCTCCTTGGTGTTGAAATGGTCCATTAGGAGGGTGCCAAGTGGTCTTGAGTTGGAATATGATCAAATTCCAAGTGAATTTGATCATAGATTACCCTTGACCTAGAGGTAAAATAGTCATTTTGCTTTGATTTTTATTTAGAAGATTTGATATGATTGAAAATGGGTTGTGCCAATTTTCAATGAATTTGGTGTTGATTTGATATCATTTATTGTTGCTCATTTAGGTCAAAATGGGTCAACTTAGGCCAAGCTAATCAATTGGGTCAAACCATGGGTTAGGTCAAGTTCCAATGATCATTTGGAGTGATTTGGTAGCATTGGTTTGGTTCAATTTGATTTGTATTTGTTTTGATTCATTTGAGTTCACTTAGGTCAAATGGGTCAAGTTGATCAATTTGACTCATTTGACCCAATTGGGTTAGGCCATGGGTTGGTTTAGGCTTGATTGATCATTTAAAATATTTTGCAAGCTTTAGTTTCAATCAATTTTGGTTTGGTTAAGTTTCAAGTTGATTTGACCTTTTAGGTCAAGTTAAGTTCATGGTCAATTGGGCTAGATTGGGTCTAGTTAGCCAATTGAGGCTTTGGTCAAGTTCAACAAGTGATTTAGAATGAATTTGACTCATTGGTTGCAATCAATTTGGCTTAGATCAAGATTTGACATATTTTGACTTTTTAGGTCAACTTGGGTCAAGTGACCAATTGGGCTAGGTTAGGCTCAAATGATGGCTTGATCATGTTCAATATTGATTTTGGATTAGTCTAGATAAATAATTTCAATCAATTTGGCCTATGGTGGATTTTGGCTTGTTTAAGTTTCATTTGGGTTAAGTGTTAACTTGGTCAAAGGCTAGGTTTGACTTGGTTTGACCCAATTTGAGTGATTGATCATCTTATGATCATTGTCACTCACAATGTGAGGCTTTGAGCTTAGTCAATCTAATTTAGATTAAATTTCTCAAAAAGGTGTTTTAGGTCTTTTGGGTGAACCTTGGTGAATCAATGACTTGAGGTTTGATTCAAGTTTGGTTGAACTCACATATGAACTTATGATTGAAATATAAATCCATTTGCAAGTGATTTGGAGTCGAATGAGTTTTGATTCATTTGACAATTTCAAGTTCAAAGGGTGAATATGGGTTTGAGTTTTGAATTTAGTTTTGGTTTGATGATTGAAGTTTATGATTGAATTTGGTTTGTGATTGAAGGATTGATTGTTTGAAGAGAAAATCCAAAGGTTTGAATTGATTTGAGCTTGATTTGGTTAAGTTAAAGAATTTTACTTAAAAGAGTTTAGGTTGGATTTAGGTTAGAATTGGATTTGAATTTTGAATTTAGTTTTGGGCATTTGAATTCATATTTCATCTATATTTATGAATATAAATGAGAATATAAATGAGTTAAGAGAAAATATTTTGAATTTAAAATGATTTGGATTTTATTTGATCTAAGTCCATAAGATGAAATCAAAGGGTTAGGAAAGATTTTGGAATTGGAATTGATCACGGATGTCAATCATTTGAAATTGATTCATGATTTGAGAAAATTCACTGGAATTGATTTGAGATTTGAGAAAATGAATTAAGTTGGAATTGATTTGAGATTTGATTTGGAATTGGTTTGAGTTTGAAGTTGATTTGGATTTGAAGTTTGACTTGAAAGAAGGAAGTAAGGATTTGGTTCAAGCTATAGGGTAACCAAGTTTTCCTAACACCCCTGGCATGACCTATTCCTATGAATAACTCTTCTAAGTCTCTAGGGTTAGGTTGAGTGTTCACCTAATCACTAGAAGTGCCTTATGACTAAGAAACTCTTAATGTCTAAGATGAGTCCTATGTCTAAGATGGAGAGGTTGAGAGTTTATTCTAAAAATGAGGTCAATAAAGATCCACTTCAAATTGAGGAATGGAACTTTCAATAGAGCTCCGTCTCCACTAGACGAAGCTACCTCCTCCGTTGGAAGCCCCAGTGATAGCCTCCGATGAGGTATGACTCCAAATTGATCCTCCATTGAAAAATGCTTGGTCCTTAATCCCATTTAAATTCAGTCGTTGGATGTTCTTCCCTATGCTTCTTGATGGTGTGGGTTGAATCTCACCAATGAGCTCAAGTGAGCTTGGATAGCACCATGGAGGACGGACGGCCTCCTCCATAGCTAGGCAGATGAATCATGGGCCTTCCATCCCGCGTGTTTTGGATGGACGACCCTGATTAAAATGCATAGATTCGTTGATTTAATCCTTCATAACCACGGGCTTATTTCTGACCGACCGATCCTTGATCGGACGGCCTAGGGGAAAGTGTGTTGTGCCGTCGGCTGATGCGACACGATGTGACGACTTAAATAACCAATCCTGTCATGCCACATGGAAAGCATGCCACATCAGCGGTCCGTGTGGTGCCGACGGGATTAGTTAATTAATTAAAGTTGTTTAATTACCCTTTAATCATAGAAACTTTATAAATTCATAATTAAATGAAAATCAAAACATTATAAATGCTCATTTTAAAGATAATGCAGAGGGAAATCTAATAAAATTATTTCTAATTGATTTTGATAGTGGATTTTTCTTAATTAGGGTTTAATTAATAATCTAATTACCTTAATTACTCTCTTATTACTTCATTAATTAATTTCAAATTTATCAGATATATTTAGAGGGATGACTTCTGCCTCCTTAATTTTCTTAGAATTTATTAATGAGTTAATTAGGAAAATCAGTTAATGAATTCCTAATCACCATCATTATGTAATTAAGAGTAATTAAGCATGTGAACGTTGACTTAATCGCTTAATTGAGATAATTAAACATTGTTTAAGTAAGTAGGAGGTATATGGAATGGGTTTGGGATATTTTCCCTAAGTTATTCCCTAAATCCCCATTCTTCCTTAATCCAAACATAATTAAGGATTAATCCACTAATGATCTACTTAATTAATCTAACCAAACTTTCAAAACTAATCTAAACTTAATCAATTTCTTGCTGGGTAGATCGTTTGGTGTTCATAAGCCTAAGGTAAATTTGAGGAAATCATTTCCAACTTACATGTGTGGGAAGGTTATGAAAGTACTTAATGAAAACCCTTTTGCTTAATTAATCAATAATTGTGAGCCAATTATATTAGGCCCCTTTCTTTATTAGGTGCATTGCTGATTTAAATTTCATGTGATTGCATAACATATGTTGGCTCATAATTGTTAGGTTAATTATGTTAAAGTGGTATAGGTAAGAGGTAATTAATGGACTTAATTTACACCTTAACCTACATAAAACATAAAATCAAATTAATGGCTCTAAAAATTAAATTAAATCAATTCACACATGGGGGAAGTTGGTTAGGATCATCAAACTCTTTTCACATTTTCTAAATAAAATCAAACTCAAAACAAAAATAAAAATCTTTTTAAAGAATTTTGATTCACTTTAAATGATCTTATTTCATAGGATTGTCTTTAGGAATTAATTAAGGTGAATGAAGTTACATGCTTACATCACTTTATTTCTTTCCATGCATGCTAAATATTGTATGACATATGAAATCATGCATTCATATCTTTTGAAAAATTAAAATAAATGACATGTTTCCTTTATATCAAATTGCATGTTTTGGCTGAAGTAAGAATATGAGTGACTATTATCACTAATAAATCAAAAATTAATTTCAAAACCTATAAATCAAAGATCATAAATGAAGGTATGCTACTTATAAATTCTTATAAGCTTGTATATGATTAAACATAAAATGTGTCATGCGATTTTCTTCTCTTTTCCTAACATGGGTTTGTATAGGATTTATAAAGTGTATAGTTCATTTGAAAATAACATAACACTTGCTTAAATACATTCCTATACAATTCTATGTTATGACTTAAGAAGGATCCTCACATTGCTCATATAAATTATACAACCAAATCAAACAAACAAACAAAAATCTTTTGCATGATTTTTCATCCATTTGTTTTTTTTTTTGTACATGCACATATATTTAAGAAAAGTAGGTATATTCGACATCTCGGGTTGTGAGGCTTTAAGTAGCCCAAGAAGGTCTTATGCCTTATACCCTGTAGAAAACAATGGCATCACTCACTTATGTTTTATACATGTAATGTGCATTTGATTAATGGATAAAATAATCCCTCTCTTTTCTACTTAACAAAATCATGCATCATAGAATATCCAAATTTTCTTAAGTAATATCTCTTAGCATTCATCATTAAGGTGTGCTAATATTTGCATTGCATGTATATGTATGCTTAGGATTTATTCATATGCATGGTATATATGTTAGAAAGAAATAAATTATTTTGTGTTATATGATAGTAATTCACTTTAATTAATCCTAAAATATCTTCTTATTGAATATATTTATTTAGAGAAAATCTAAACTTATGATTAATTAAAACACATAATAAAATATTCACTAAAGAAAAATCACTAATGAATCTATCTTAGAAATTACTTAAGGTAGGGATGAAAGAGAAGTTCTCTTCTCTTTTTTTTTTTCTCTTTACAAAATTTAGTAACTAAAATCAACTAAATCATTTACATGAAATCACCTTCTAAGTTGAATCCTTCACACTTAGAAAACTCTAACCTTAAAGCCTAGCTAAGACATGCCACACAAGTCTTAAATGGCACACACATTAGGCTAAGTCACTATTTCTAGCTTTATGTTAGGGCGTGCATGGTTTGATGCTTAATTTTATTTTGTGGTGTAATATTTTTAGACTGGATGTTAGAGTGCATATACGTAGATTGGATGATAGGACGATCTTAGTCTAATCATTGTCTTCTGCAGAGGATTGTGCTTAAGGGGCGCTGTAATAAAAAATATAAAAATGATTTTGTTGTGCAGGTTGCTTATACCCCTAAGCATAATCCAAATTAGGACAGGTGGACTTGGTTACCCATGTGTGATGTGCTAAGTCTAATTCATTCCTATAACTGGTTGGGATTGTGTGGTATGTTTAGCTAATCTCTGTTTTGCATGTTTAGTTAAATTTACTTTTCCCATTTTAATGTAATTTTTGCAACTAAATTTGGAATGAATGTTATGGGAGAAGTAAGGTGGACATTGGTCATAAGACTGTTTTATGCACCATGTGAAGCCTTGGAGCAACAACATCCTAACCAACCAAAAGAAGGAAAGAAGAAAGAAGGGAAGAAAAGAAAGAAAAGATGAAATGAAGAATGAAGAATGAAGACCCCCCATAACATGAATTATTTCTAATTTGTAATTAATTCATGTGTAATCTGGGTTGTATAAAGGTAGAGCTCGGCTACCAACATTTCTTCGAAGAGCGGCGTACCACCACATCTCTCTTATTCTTTATGCTAGCTTTATAAAATTGTTTGATGTTTGTTTAGCTTGTGCATCAAAATGACATGATTTTTCTAATTTCTTCATTGATTGATGAATGACCTGGATGCGATTAGACTGTTAGAAAACTAAATTTTCTATCTAATTAATCAACTTAAAAATTAAAAATTAATAGCTCATAACCTCACCTAAAGCTTAGGACATAAATCAAGATAATAAAAGATTTAACAACCCATTAGCTGGATGTTGTATATCTCACATCATGCATAAAATCATCTTGCTTCACTCTTGCTAATGGAGGGCTTCCAGCTTTACCAAAGAACTTAGCTTGACCTTTGAGAGCTATGGTGGAAACACACATCCTTCTTGTTGATTTTGACCCATAACTAATTTCTCATGCATTAGACATATGAAATCTCATAGCCAGTGTCAAATAAATTATCCAAAAATGAAGATAAAATTTAACAAAAAATTGCATAAAATTTAAGTCATTATTTATGCCGTACATGATCTAGTCTCTTAGGGAGTGTGTTTAAGGACTTAGTCTCTGTCTAAATAAATAACAATATAGCTATCTTGCAAAAGTATAAGACTCGCCTACATGTATTTAAAATCATAGGAGTTAGTTGGCCACCCCTGAGTAAGTCTAACAAATGTGATTTATCCTATATTATGGAGATAAATTGTATACCTATTTTTTGCCTTAGATTTAGGTCGTGCTTTGGCCCTCACTAAAGCTCCTTAGATTTAGGTTCAAAGGTTATTGTTTCTCTTTGCGGGCTACAAGCGTAAATCCTCACTTAGGCATTTTCACGATCTTGTGTTGTGGAATTGTAACCCCTAGATTTCTACTAAAAATTCAATTTAAATAATTAACTGTCTTCAAATTTTAAAAATATAAAACCCAACCATAGGATAATTTGAGATGCTTGTTAGGTTTCCTAACATCGTGAGCAGTCTTACTCATCTCCATTTGGTTTTGATAATAACTCCCTCTTTTTGATCAATCTCACTTGATCTTCCAAAAATAACCAATTTATTGATAGTCCTATCTTTGAAATCTTTGGAGACAATGATCATTTATCTTAATCAAGAGTATTGTTAAGGAATCTCATTCCTTAGATGCAATTAACTATGTGTGCTTCTAGGAACTAATGAACAATTTAAAATAAACCCTACTTTACTTTTTTCATGTAAAGGGGAAGAATTTTTGGTACATTCAAAGACCCATTATCCTTAGGAGTCCTTATTAGGTGATTAGGTCTATTGTAGGATGATGAATTTTATCTCTCGAGATAGTACATCATTCTAATGAGAACATCTACGGATCTACGTTGTGTCCAACAACATACCAAATAATTATTTATATTTTTCAAATTCCCTTAAAAGAGTTTGAGAAATAAAAATAAACACCACAGATTTTTCTAGCGACTCCACTGGGGAAGGTTCCTCTCTCAATCTTTGGTAAATAATCATTATCTCCAAGTATCGATAGTGGATTTGTACTTCATGTGAGTCCGAGACTATGCTTCTTTTTCGTTAGCACTTAGTTTATTTCATCCTTAAGCTAAGCTAGTCAACATCATTTAGGTTTTAGGACCTCACTCCATGTGGGTCTTAAAAGCCCTGTTGGGTTCCCCCAATAGGTGAAAATAAAATGTAAACAAAAGAAATGACAAAGAATTTTTTTTTTGAACTTTCGTAACCATTTCTATGGTAAGATAAGGTTCATTCTAAAATAAAGAAAAATAAATCCTTCATAAAAATTTCACTTTCCAAAAAGCACTTTTCCAAAAAGTTCACATAATAATTTATTTCAACCTCATCTAACAATCTTCATGATTGTTATATGTAGGATCTTTTCAAAAATTAAAGTTAAAAATCATCTTTTTAAAAAAGCACAAATGAACATTCTCATTCAATATACCTAAATTTATTTAATGAAGATTTTATTTCAAAATCAAAATCAAAATCCTCTTTTGAAAAATCATAAATGAACATCCTCATTCAATATACCTAAATTTATTGAATGAAGATTACATTTTAAACAAAATCAACAATTATCGTTTCCAAAAATACATATGAATATCCTCATTCAATATACCCAAATTTATTGAATGATGATTTCATTTCCAAAAAAAAAAAAAAATAATAAAAAAAAAAAATCAACACTTATCTTTTCAAAAATAAAATCAACAATCATCTTTTAAAAAAACAAAATCAAAAAACACTTTTTCAAAAAAACACAAATGGGCATCCTTATTCAATATGCCCAAATTTATTGAATGAAGATTTCATTTCAAAAACAAAATCAACAATCATCTTTTCAAGAACAAATTTAACAATCATCTTTCCAAATGCAAAATCAAAAATCACTTTTTCAAAAAGCACAAATGGATATCCTTATTCAATATACCCAAATTTATTAAATGAAGATTTCATTTTAAAAACAAAATCAACAATCATCTTTTCAAAAAAAAAAAAAAAATCATCTTTTCAAAAAGCACAAATGAACATCCTCATTCAATATTCCCAAATTTATTGAATGAAGATTTCATTTCAAAAAAAAAAAAAACAACAATCATCTTTTCAAAAAGCACAAATGAGCATCCTCATTCAATTTATTGAATGAAGATTTCATTTTCAAATAAAAAATCAACAATCATCTTTTCAAAAAAAAAAAAAAATCTCTTTTCAAAAAGCACAAATTAACATCATCATTCAATTTATTGAATGAATATTTCATTTTCAAATAAAAATCAACAATCATCTTTTCAAAAAAAAAAAAAAAAGAAACAACAATCATCTTTTCAAAAAGCACAAATGAACATTCTCATTTAATTTATTGCATGAAGACTTCATTTTCAAATAAAATTCAATAATCATCTTTTCAAAAAAAAAAGAAGGTAAAATCAACAATTATCTTTTCAGAAATAAAATCAACAATCATCTTTTCAAAAAAAAAAAATAAAAAAAATAAAATCAACAAACATCTTTTCATAAACAAAATCAACAATCATCTTTTCAAAAATAAAATAAATAATCATCTTTTCAAAAACAAAATAAAAAATCACCTTCTCAAAAAGCACATATTTGAAAATGTACATCCTCTTTCAATATACCCAAGTTTATTGAATGAAGATTTCATTCACAAATAAAATCAAATCATAGTATTGAAATTCCATTTCAACATATCTCATATATGTGGAAGTTGAAATTTCTTTCTTTTTCAAAAAGCACAAATTTGAAAATAAGACTCTTCATTCAATATATTCAAATATGTTGGATGGAGGTTTTTATTTTCAAATAAAATTACACCATTTTAAATTGCACTCAACATATCCCGCATGTGTTAAGTTGGAATTTCCTTCTTTTCAAAAAGCAATGATCACACACAAAATTTTATCTTTGAAAAATAAAACATAATTTACTCCCATTTGACATACTCAAATTTGTCAAATGAGAGTTTCATTTTTCAAAATAAATTTGGATCTTTTATTTAGCATACCCAAAATTTCTAAATTAAGATCCCTCTTTTCAAAATCAAAACATCAAAAACAAAAGAACACATTTGGATCTTTTATTTAGCATACCCAAAATTGCTAAATAAAGATCCCTCTTTTCAAAATCAAAACATCAAAAATAAAAACACATTTGGATTTTATTTAGCATACCAAAATTTGCTAAGTAAAGATCTCTCTTTCAAAAATCAAAACATCAAAAATAAAAATACATTTGAACTTTATTTAGCATACACAAATTTGCTAAGTAAATTTCTCATTTAAAAAAAAAATCAAAACATCAAAAACAAAAACACATTTGAACTTTATTTAGCATACCCAAATTTGCCAAGTAAAGTTCTCATTTTCAAAAATCAAAACATCAAAACCAAAAAACACATTTGAATTTTATTTAGGATACACAAATTTGCTAAGTAAAGTTCTCACTTCCAAAAAAAAAAACATCAAAAAAAAAAAAAAAAAACATTTGGATCCTTTATTTAGCATACCCAAATTTGCTAAGTAAAGATCCTCAAAATCAAAAATTAAAATTTGGATCATTTTTTAAAATTGGAGAAGTCCTCTTTCAAAATTAAAATTCAAACACATTTGGATTCTTCATTTAGCATACCCAAATTTGCAAAGTGAAGATCCTATTTTCAAAAAATAAAAATAAAAAATCCAAACACATTTGGATCTTTCATTTAGCATACCCAAATTTTCTAAGTGAAGATCCTATTTTCAAAACATAAAAAATCAAATATATTTTGATCATTTATTTAGAATACCCAAATTTGCTAAGTAAAGATCCTCTTTTCAAAAATAAAAAATCAAACACATTTGGATCTTTTATTTAGCATACTTTAATTTGCTAAGTAAAGATCCTCTTTTAAAAGTCAAAAATCAAATACATTTGGATTCTTCATTTAGCATACCCACATTTGCTAAGTAAAGATCCCTCATTTTCAAAAATCAAAGCATCAAAATCAAACACATTTAGATTCTTTATTTAGCATACCCAAATTTGCTAAGTAAAGATCCTCTTTTCAAAATCATAAAAATTAAACACATTTGGATTCTTTATTTAGCATACTCAAATTTGCTAAGTAAAGATCCTCTTTTCAAAATCACAAAAGTCAAACACATTTGGATTCTTCATTTAGTATACCCAAATTTGTTAAGTGAAGATCCTCTTTTCAAAAATCAAAACACAAACATTTGGACCTTTTATTTAGCATCCCAAATTTGCTAAGTAAAGATCCTCTTTTCAAAAATCAAAACAAAAGAAAAACATTTGGAATTTATTTAGCATACAAAAATTTACTAAGTAAAGATTCCATTTCAAACTCACACATAATTCACTCATGATTCACAAACAAGCAAAAGAAAAGAAAATTATTTTCAAATAACTCATTTAGCATACCCAAATTTGCTAAATGAGCAAACCCAAATTAAAATCAATTGACCCTTTATTTTAACATACTCAAATTTGTTAAAAAAAGGGTCTCCAAACATCAAAAATCTAATTCAAATATGAACCAATAGAAGCATCAATCTCTTCAAAATCTTTGAACCCATTTTCAACATACAGAAATTTATTGAAAATTGGATTCTAAATTCCAAAATCTCTTCTCCAATTCTAAACTCAAAATCTCTCATAAATTCAATGAGCCCCACTTAACATATTGTTGGTTAAAAATTCCTATAAGGGAGTCGCCTTCGAATCTGTGGGGAGAAATGAAAGAGGCAACACTTATATAAAATTCATCTTAGTAAGATGCCACACAGATCCGCAAATGTACTTATTCAGGTGATCAAATATGTTATCAAGGAAATAGTGTACTATCTCGAGAGATAGAAATCACTACCCTTTAATAGAACCAATCATATCAATAAGGACTCCTAAGGACGATGGGTCTGCATATGTACCAGAGATTCTTCCCCTACTTTACATGAGAAAGTAAAGCAGAGTTTATTTTAAATTGGGTTCGTTAAGTTCCCTATAGGGGCAAGCCCCCATAGTTAATTATATCCTAAGGGATGAGATCCCTTAGGAAAACTCTTGATTAAGGTAAATGATCGTTGTCTCTGAAGGTTTCAATAAGGACTATCAATCGATTGGTTTATGTTTGAAGATCAAATGAGATTGATTTGATCAAAAGAGGAAGTTATTATCGAAGCCAAAATGGAAGATAAGTAGGAGATGCCCATGATATTAGGAAACCTAGCGAGCATCTCAGACTATCCTATAGTTGGGCTTTACATTTTAAAAATTGATTTAGTTTGTAAAATTGATTTAGCATAAACCATTCATTAGAAATTTAGGACTTAAGATTCCTTAACACAAGATTAAGCAAATGCATAAGAGGTGAGAAATTATGCTTATGTTCCGCAAAGGGGAGAAGCAACCTCAGAACCTAAATCTAGGGAGCCGGTGAGGCGGGCTCTAAAAGGCAAAAATGGGTAATTGGTTTGCCTCTACAAGAGAGGACAAACCACCCAGACTTGACTTACATTGGGGGTGGTAACTAACTCTCTACGATTTTAAATATATATAGGCAAGTCTTTATGCTTATGCAAGATATAGGTTATTTATTTGAAAGAGAGAGTCCTTAAACTCACTCCCTAAAGAGACTAGATCATGTAAAAGGCATGCTTCAGATAACCTAAATCTAATGCAATTCAAATTTCATTTTATTTCATTTTGGATAATTATTTTGACTTAGGCTAATAAGATTTTTATGACTAATAAATGAGAAATCAGATTATTGGCCAAAATTAGAGAGAAGGGAGGAGGTGAGTTTCAACCACAACTCTCAAAGGTCAAGCAGAGTTCTTTGGAAAAGGTGGAAGCCCTCAAATCAAGAGTGAAATAAGATGTATTTGTGCATGATATTATAAAGAAATGCTCATCCAGCTAAAGAGTTGCTAATTCTTTTATCTTGATTTTAAACCTAAGCTTTAGGTGAGGTTATGAGTTATTTAATTTGAATTTGAATTGTTAAGTTGGGTAAAAGATTTATTTTTCCTTAAAGATCCTAATCCACATCCAAGCCATACATAAAGCAAGGAAAAGAAATTAGGAAAAGCCACTTAATGCAAAAATAAAAAATCATCAATCAATTTATAAAGCTAATGCATAAAAGAATAAATGACTATTGTGGCCACCTCAGAATATCAAATGTGGGTAGTCGAGCTCTACTTTATAGAACCCAGATTACCAATGAATTAAATTATAATTTAAGCAAAGGAATTCATTGTTATGGGGGTCTTCAAGCTTTATTCTTCTTTCTTCCTTCTTCTTTCTTCTTTTCTTTTCTTCTTTTCTCTTTTGGTTCCTTCATTTGAATGGTTGGAAGGTGGATGCTCCAAGGCTTCACATGGTGCATAAGATAGAATCTCATGACCTCATCTCATAACATAATTATTCCAAACTTCTAATTATACAAATGTTTACATAAAAAGAAAAAGTGAAAACCTAACTAACACTTGCTAAATAAATGTTAACTAAATCACACCACACAAATCCAGAATATGTATATTGAAATTATCACCCCATATATGGGTGACTAACTCCACCTGACATATGGATTATGCTTAGGGGTATAAAGCACCTGTAGCATTTATATTTTTATTTATGATAGCCCTTAAGCATAATGCCTAAAAGAATAGAGACTAAGCATTACCCATTTTATACACCTAACATCTAGTCTAAAACATATATCACAAAACAAAATAAACATCAAACCATTCACCAGCTTAACCTAAGGCTACAAGTAGTGACTTATGCTAATGTGTGTGCTTTGAAGGTTTGTGTGGTATGCTTAGCTATGGCTTTAGGTTTAAATTTTCTAAGTGTGAAGAACATGTTCAACTTAGAGGAAGGTTTCATTTAAGTTGTTTAAGTATTTTGGGTTGGTTTTATTTCATGTTTTAATTTGGTTTAAATGGAACCTACAATTAATTACTAAGTTATGAAGAGAGGGAAAGAGAAGAGAACTTCTCTTTCCTTCCTTAACCTTAAGTAATTTTCTAAAGTAGGTTCATGTTTTAGTTTCATTTTAGGTGAATTTTTTGATTACATCTTTTAATCAATCTTAATTTTAGATAAACCCAAAACAAACCTATTAAAAAATAAAGGCATTTTAAGATTAAATAAAATGAATCAAAATTCACTTAACACACATTACTTCATTTCTTTTCCCAAAATATATAACATGCATATGGATGGACCCTAAGCATACATGCAAATGAGTATTTAACACACTTTATGATGCATGCTATGTAATTCATTTAAGAAAATTTAGAAGTTGAATATGCATGATTTTTCTTAAGTAGAAAGGGTTTTCCTTATCTAAATTTACATACATGAAAATAAAAAAATACATAAATTGTGATTGTTAACCATATGTAAGGTACAACCTACTTAGGGATACTTAAAACCTCACCTCGGGGTTGTCAGACTAATATACTACTTTCCTTAAATACAAACATGCATATAATAGAAATAAAGTATAAAAGAAAAATGCAAAAGTTTGTTTAATGGATTCATTTTTGTTTATGTAATTTATACATGCAAGTATATGTAACCCTTCTTAAATGTTAACATAGGGATGAATATGGTATATAATTAAGTATGTGTTGGGTTCTTTTCAAATGAACCCTACATCTTACCAACTTCTATTCAAAACTATGCTAACATAAGAAAGAAAGGAAAACTACACTAAGCATGACTTTATAATCTATCACATGAAAAATTATAATTAAAGTATAAGTAGCACACTTTCAGATTTGGTATTTGATTTATGTATTTTGAAAATAATTTGGATTTAGTAGTGATAATAGCCACTCATATTTCTACTTTAGCCAACATATGCAAATTTGACATAAAGTAAATAATTTCATTTTAAAATTTGAATTTCAAAATTATGAATGCATGAAATCACATGACATGCAATTTAACATATTGATGAGAGATCCAAAGCAATGAAGGCATGTAAACAAACTCACTTTACTTAAATCCTAAAGACATTCTTATGGAATAAGAAAACTTAGAATAAATCAAAGTGAATTTTAAAATGATTTTTGTTTAATTTGAAGTTTGATTAATTTTGAAAAGGTGAGATGAGTTTGCTATTCATAACCCATTTTACATGTGTTTTATATTTTTGTTTAATTTTTAGATGATTATATCCATTTTTATGCATTGATTAGGTTAAGGTATGAATTAGGTAGCTTAATTAACCCTTACTTACACCATCTTAGAAGAATTAACTAAATAATTATGAGCCAATGAGATGACATAAAACTCATAAGAAATTTAAATTTGCAATGCACCTAATAATGAAAAGGCCTAATGCAATTTGGCTCACTATTAAAAGTTAATTAAGCTAAAGAGTTTAGCTTAAGTAATTCAAAACACCCTTTCACATATGTGAATTGGGTTTTAGTTTCCTTAACTAAACTTAGGCTATTAAACACCTAAGCATCTACCTAAGGTAGATTGATTAAGTTCTGGAACTTTTTAGAATTTTTGGAAATTTATTAAGGGGATAATTAATGAATTAACCCTTAATAAAGAGAAGATTAAGGAGAGAAGAGGGGTTTTATGGAATAGCTTAGGGGAAATGCCCTAAAATTATTCTATAAATCTCTTACTTAGTGGATTTAACCATAATCAACCCTAATCATAGGGTAAATCCACTAATCATACCCTAATTGTGCTTAATTATATGAGAAGGGTAATTAAAAAAATTATATGCAATTACTATAATCAAGCCTTCAATAAATCCCAAGAAAATCAAAGCATGCAGAGGTCATCCCCTAAAACTTACCCAAGAAATTTGGGATTAATCAGAGGCATAATCAAAGAGTAATTATCAAAATACACTTTCTAATAAAACCCAAATTTAGAGAAAATCATAATCCAAAACTCATCAAAATTAATTTTAAAATATTCTAGGTTTAATTATCTATCCATGGGTTTTTATTTCATATTTTTCTGAGTTTTCTATGAAGAGTTATGCATTTTTGAAGATCCATGGAATAATTTGAAATTAACTGAGCATTTTTAATTAACCCCAACCTTATTGGTGTGGCGTGGCGTGGCGCGATGCACATCATCACCGTGAGGGATAACTTAAGTTGTCACATCACAAACGACGTGGGCAACATATTCTCTACCGTTCGATAAAAGATCGGATGTCTAAAGATTCCCCACATTTTTAAAAGGGTAATTAGATTTTTAAACATACTAAATAATCTTAGCCATCCATCTAAAATGTGCAGATGGACGGCTGAGATGAGCCAAGTTCTTTGCCTTGATCAATAGAGACCATCTATGATCAAGGAGAAGATCAAAGCTCGATCTAGCATGGATTCATACCAAATTCAACCCACATCATCTAGAGATAGAGAGCAAAAAATCCAACGGTCAAAATTCGATGAAGTGAAAATTTCTTTCACGAAGCTCCACACCACATTGAGTTTGGTGATCAAAAAATTCCATACCTCGTTGGAGGTAATCACCGGCACTCGAGATTTGAGGTAGCTTTTCGTAGGTGAGAAGCCTGAAAATTTCTAGGCCTTGGGATTGAGTGGCTTGCTCTATGGACCAACACCACTTGAAGATCCTAGCGGCTTTGATCCAATTGCTCCTCTCCTTTCTATGGGAACTCCAATGGAAGCTTGAGTGAGCTTGGATTGTTCCTTAGAAGAAGTGTGTAAGAGGAACTGAGGTAGTTTTCAGTGTGGAGGAAATTCAAGATTGGATTGAGCTCCCCTTTTTTGCACTGTGCAAAATCAAGAAATGGGGAATTCTAATCCTCTCTGAGAAGCTTGGGAGTGCTCTCTGATGATTTCTCTGGGATCCCTAGCTTCAATCGACAAAGGATGTCTGAAAATAGAAGTGAATTAGGGGGAGTATATCTCCACCTTGAAGGATCGGCCGGCTGGCAATGTCCATGCCATTTTTATTCAATTTATGAGATTGAGAGGGCTGTTTGATCTATTTTGAGTGTGCACATGGTCGGTTTGATCTAAGGAATGAATTGCCAACCTCCCATGTGCCTTAATTTGAGCTTAATAGGGAGTTTGAAAATTTAATTTTAAGCTAGGGGATCGGGTTTGGTCTAGGGACCAAATGGGCTGACCAAAACCCATTGGGTTGGGTGCACCACTCATCACTAAGTCTCATTGAGCTTTTAGAAAAGCATCAAGTGATTGTGAAGAGGGTATGGCCAAATTACCCATAGGTTAGGCCAAAATTTATTCTATGGCCTAGGGGTAAGAGGGTCATTTTGCTATTTTTCCACTTTGGATATGTTGGGTATGTAGAGAAATTAGGTTTGGGCAAGTTTCATTGGATTTGGAATCCATTTGATAGGGTTTGACTCATGTTGACCCATTTAGGTCAAAATGGGTCAACTTGGGTCAAGTTGACCAATTGGTCAAATTGGGTCAAACCAAGAGTTGAGTCAAGTTCATATGACCATTTGAAATATTTTGATGGCTTTGGTTTGATTCAATTTAGTATATATTTGATTTTGGCTCATATGACTTCACCTAGGTCAAATGGGTTAAGTTGACTTATTTGACCCATTTGACCTATTTGAGGTAGGTCAAGGGTAGGTTTGGATTTGGTTAGTCATATGGAGTGAATTAGTATCTTTATTTTTATTAGTAGAAAAATTTCTATAAAGGAGTCGCCTTTCAAATCTGTGGGGAGAAAAGAAAGAGAGCCACAAAATTCATCTTCATAAGACACCAATTCAGATGTACTTATTAATTGATCGATATGTCATCAAGGAATAGTGTCTTATTTGAAAGATAGAAGTCACTATAATGGAATCAATAATTTGGAGAAGGTGATGATTCATATATGAGATTCTTTCCCATTTTATATGAAAAATAAAGTAGGGTTTATTTTAAATAGGTTCATTAAGTTCCTACAAGCCCCATAGTTAATTATATCCAAGGGGATCCAGAAAACTCTCGATTAAGGTAAATGATCGTTTTCAAGATTTCAATAAGAAGGACTATCAATCGATTGGTTTATGTTTGAAGATCAAATGGGATAGATCAAAAGAAGAAGTTATTATTGAAGCCAAAATGGAAGATGAGTAGGAGATGCCCATGATGCTAGAAAACCTAGTGATCATCTCGTACTATCCTATAGTTGGGCTTTACATTTTAGAAATTGATTTAGTTTGTTTGAGTTATATTTTCATTTGAATTTTAGGACATAAGATTTCTTAATACAAGATTAAGGAAATGCCTAAGAGGTGATGAATTTTGCTTATGGCCGAAAGGAAGCAATCTAACCCAAATCTAGGAAACTTTGGTGAGAGTCGGGCAAATAAATCTAAGGCAAAAAATGGGGTGGTTTGCCTCAAGAGAGGATAAATCACAGATTGGAGGGGGTGGTATAACTCATCCTAGATTTTTAAAATATGTAGGCAAGTTTTTATGCTTATGCAAGATAAGGCTAATTTAGAAAGAGACCAAGTCCTTAAACTCACTCTAAAGAGACTAGATCATGTAAAGGGACATGCTTGAATGATAAATCTATGTAATTCAAATTTCATTTTATTTTCATTTTGGACAAATATTTTGACCAATAATAGGAGCTTTTTATGACTAATGCATGAGAAATCAGATTATTGGCCAAAATCAGCGAGAAGGGAGGAGGTGATTTTCATCACGACCCTCAATGGTCAAGCCAGGTTCTCTGGCAAAGGTGGAAGCCCTCCAATCAAGAGTGAAATAAGATGCATTTGTGCATGATATTATAAAAAAAATGCTCATCCCGTTAAGGGGTTGCTAATTATTTTATCTTGATTTTAAACCTAAGCTTTATGTGAGATTATGAGTTGTTTAATTTTAATTTTAGTTATTAAGTTGGGTAAAAGATTTATTTTTTCCTAAAGAGTCTAATCCACATCCAGGCCATATATAAAGCAAGGAAGAAAATAGAAAAAGTATGCCACTTAATGCAAAAGCTAAACAAATCATCAATCAATTTATAAAACTAATCGTAAAAAGAATAAATGGTTGGTGGGGCACAATTCAAATATCAAATGTGGGTATGAGCTCCACCTTATACAACCGGATTATAAATGAATTAATTTATAATTTAAGCAAAGGAATTCATTGTTATGGGGGTCTTCAAGCTTTATTCTTCTTTCTTCTTTCTTTATTCTTTTCTTCCTTTTTCTTTTGGTTTCTCCTTTGGATGGTTGGAAGGTAGATGCTCCAAGGCTTCACATGGTGCATAAAATAGGATCTTATGACCAATGTGCATCTTAATCCTCATAACAAATCATTCCAAAATCCTAAATATACAAATTTTTACATGAAAAGGGAAAATGAAAATCTAGCTAACACCTGCAAAATAAAGGTTAGCTAAAACACACCACACAAATCTCAAGCATGTATATTAGACTTATCACCCCACACATGGGTGACTAAGTCCACGACCTATGGATTATGCTTAGGGATATAAGCAAAAAATATTTATATTTTTTATTTATGATAACACCCTTAAGCATAATCCCCGGAGAAAAGAATAGTTAGACTAAAGTACTACCATTCATTCTAAGCATACACCATCTAAAATATATATCAAAATAAATTAAACATCAAACCATAAAGGCTAGAAGTGGTGACTTGTGTGCTTTGAAGGTTTGTGTTGTATGCTTAGCTTAGGACTTTAGATTCAAATTTTCTAAGTGTGAAGAACATGTTCAACTTAGAGGAGGGTTTCATTAAGTTATTTAAGTGTTTTGGGTTGGTTTTATTTCATGTTTTAATTTGGTTTAAGTGAATCACAATTAATTACTAAGTTATGAAGAGGGAAAGAGAACACTTTCTTCTTTAACCTTAAGTAATTTCTAAAGTGGATTCACATTTTAGTTTCATTTAAATGAATATTTTGATTTCATCTTTTAATCAATCCTAAGTTTAGATAAACTCTAAACAAACCTATTCAAAAAAGAAAGGCATTTTAAGATTAAATAAAATGAATCAAAATTCACACACTACATTACTTCTTCTTTCAACATATATAACATGATGGATGGACCTAAGTATATCTATACTTGCAAATGAGAGTTAACACACTTTATGATGCATGCTAAGTAATCCATTTAAGAAAATTTAGAAGTTGAATATGCATGATTTTTTAAGTAGAAAAATTTTCCTTATCAATTTCACATACATACATGAAATTAGAAAGGCATAAGTGAGTACAACCATTGTTAACTAGGGTGTAAGGCAAGACTACTTAGGACTCCTTAAATCTGGGTTGTCGACTAATATACCACTTTCCTTATACATGTAAAGAAATGGAAAGGAATATGCAAAAGTTGTTTAATAGATTTGTTTATCAATTTGTTTGCATTATGTAACAGGTAAACCTTCTTAGAATAGCATAGGATGAATAGGATATGATTTGGTGAAGTTTCATATGAACCTTATCTCACCAAAATTTCTATTCAAAACTATACCAACATAGAAAGAAGGAAACCTATGCTAAACAGCTTTTATAATCCATCACATGCAAGCTTATAATTAAAGATATAAGTAGCTACTTTCAGATTTGATATTTGATTTATGTATTTTGAAAATAATTTAGTTTAGTGATAATAATATATTTCTTTACTTTAACACATGCATTTGACATAAAAGTAAAGAATTTCATTTAAAATTTGAAATGAAATGAATGTATATCACATACAACTTAACATGTTGGGAAAGATCCAAAGTAATGAAAGCATGTAAAAACTCACTTCTTAAATCTAAAGACATTCATAGAATAAGAAATTTAAAATAAATCAAAGTGAATTTCAAAATGATTTTTGTTTAGTTTGAAGTTTGATTTAATTTTGAAAAGGTGAGATGAGTTTTTGTTCTAACCCATTCCACATGTGTTTTGTATATTTTTTTTTAATTAGATCTATTTTTATGTGTTGATTAGGTTAAGGTATGAATTAAGTGGCTTAATTAACCCTTACCTACTCCACCTTAGAAGAATTACCTAAATAATTATGATCCAATGAGATAATATAAAACCCATAAGGTATTTAAATTTGCAATGCACCTAATAATGAAAAGTTCTAATGTAATTTGGCTCACAATTAAAATGTAATTAAGCTAAGGGGTTTAACTTAAGTACTTTAAAACACCCTTTCACACATGTGAATTGGGTTTTAATTTCTTAATTAACTATTAAACACCTAAGCATCTACCCAAGGTAGATTAATTAAGTTCTGGTTTTAAAATTTTTTGAAAATTGATTAAGGGGATAATTAATGAATCCCTTAATTAAAGAGATTAAGGAGAGAGCGGGGTTTAGGGAATAGCTTGGGGAAAATGCTCCAAAATTATTCCATAAATCTCCTACTTATTGGATCATTAAAATAATAGGGTAAATCCACTTCATACCTAAATATGCTTAATTACATGAAAGGGGTAATTAGGGAATGAAGAAATAGAAATTGTCCTCAATAAATCTCAAGAAAATTAGGAAGGCAGGTCATCCTAAAATGAACCCTAGAAATTTGAGATTAATTGAAGACCTAATTAAAGGATAATTAACTAATTAAGATTCCCAAAGGAACCCAAATTCAGAGAAAAGAGTAATTCAAAATTTATTGAAATCATTTTAAAATATTCTAGATGAAATTATCTTTCCATAGCATTTTTCCTTTTATTTTTCTATTAAGGAAATTATAAATTTTAGAAGATCCATGGATTAATTAGGCATTTTAATTAACCCCAACTAATCCTCAACTCCTGGCATGGTGGCTGGTTAAGCGCTTTAGGCGTGTCACACCATGAGAGTGCTCGTCACCTCACTTGGTGGTGGCCGCGTGTAATTTTCTCCATTGATCTTTTCAAAGATCGAACGACTAAGAATTCCCCGCGGTGTAAAATAGATAAATGAGATCTAAAATGTGTTAAATAGTCACCGTCCATCTAAATATGGATGGATGGAGATGAACAGTTCTTCCATGAAGATGGGGACATCCGTCTAAGGGAGATCCGAGCTTGATTGAGCTCAGGATTGGAATGAAATTGTACACACACCATCTAAGCACAATTACAAACCTATCAATAGTGGATTTCACATGCCATGAACATTTCTTTCACAAAGGGACCAACACCTCTAATCTAGGGTTAGAAAATTCCATACCTCGTTGATCAGGATGAGGTGGCTTAGTGGTAGAGGCATACAATTAAAACTGAGCGAGATTGGTGGATCAATATGCACCACTTCACTTGACCGACTTTGATTGAATTGATCCTCTCCTTTGATGGGAACTCCAATGACTTGAGTGAGAGCTCGATTGGTCTTAGAAGAAGTGTGTGGAGGAATTTGGAGGAAATCAAGTGAAGGAGATTCACTCTACCACCTCCTGTTGCACTTATGCAAAATCAAGAAAAGAATTCAAATCCTCTTCAAGACCTTGGGAATGCTCTCGATGATTGATAAGGGTTCCCAGGCTTCAATCTAATGTGAGTTAAATTCATTTAATTAGGTATATCTCCCTTATGATCAGATAATCAGAACCATGAGTTTGCCATTTTGATCCAATTGATAAGATTGGAGAGGTTGTTTAGGATTTATTGCACATGGATGGATTTGGACGGTGGATCCCAACCTCCCATGTGCATCAAATTAAGCTTGGAGGGAATTTGGCTCAATTTTGTTTTAGTGGTGGTTTGGTCTATGGGCTAAATGGGCTGACCCAAAATGGGTTGGGTGCATCATCACTAAGTCCCTTGAGCTTTTAGGAAAGCCTCAAGTGATTGTGAAGAGGGTATGACCAAAATATCCATGGGCTAGGCCAAAATTTATTCTATGGCCTAGCGGTAGAATGGTAATTTTACTATTTTTCTACTTTGGACATGTTGGTATGTGGAGAAAAGTGGGTTGGCACATTTGGTGGTTTGGAATCCAGGTTTGTGGACAATTGTTTTGTCAAAATGGGTCAACTTGAGCAATTAGTCAAATTGGTCAAACCAAGGGTTGATAAATTCATATGATCGTTTGAAATGTTTGGTAGCTTTAGTTTGATTCAATTTTATATATTTGGTTTTTGTATGTTTGGTTATGTTTATATTTGAGGTATATATTTGGTTTTGATTCAATTTCATTTATATGTTGGTCTGATTCAATGACCCTGTTGACCATTTATTTTATTTGATTCGAGTCAAGGGTATCAGGTTTGGTTAGTCATTAGATATAGGTGGATTAGTATCTTTTTGGTTAAGTTCAATTTTGGCTCAACATGACCCCTTTAGGTCATGTTGGGTCTAAGGTCAATTGGGCTAGGTTGGGTCTAGTTTACCAATTGAGGCTTTGGTCAAGTTCCATAAGTGATTTGGAATGGACTTGACCTATTGGTTTCAATCAATTTGGCTTAGATCAAGTTTTGACACATTTTGACCCTTTAGGTCAAAATGGGTCAACTTAGATCAAGTGGGCCAATTGGGCTAGGTTAGGCTCAAATGTTGGCTTGGTCAAGTTCAAACATTGGTCATGAGTGAACTTAGATCAATGGTTTCAATGAATTTGGCCTATGGTGGAATTCAACTATGTAAGGTTTCATTTTAGGTTAAGTGTTGACTTGGTCAACCCTTAGGTTTGACTTGGTTTGACCCAATTTGATTGATTGATCATCCCATGATGATTGTTGATCATGATGAGAGGGGTATATGAGTTTGGTTCAATCCAATTTGGTTAGGATCAAAGTTGGCTCATAAGGGTACTTTAGGTCACTTTGGGTCAAGTGAGCTTAAGTGGGTCAAATGGCTTGGTCAAAGCTTGATTTGAAGTTGGTTGATCTTGTATATGGACTCATGATTGAAATATAAATCCATTTACAGGTGGTTTGAAGTCAAATGGATTTTGATCCATTTGAAAATTTTATATCAGAGGAAGAATATGAAAGGGTCTTGGTTTTGATTGTTTGATTGAGGTTGGAATTATATATGAGCTCATGATTGTAGGATTGATTGAACCATGAGAGGAAATCAAAAGTTTGGCTTGATTTGAAAGTGATTTGGCTAACTTCAAGATTTTGGCTTGAAATACTTAGATTGGATTTTGAGTGGATTTGAGTTTGATTTTTGGAATAGGTTTTGATTGTTTGAATTTATATTTCATTTATATATGTGAATATAAATGAGAATATAAATGGATTATGAGAAAATTTCAAGGATTTGAAGTGGTTTAATCATGATTTAGGTTAAATCCATTAAAGCGAATTTAAAGGATTTAAGAGATTTTTTAATTTGAATTTAATTTTTTGAATTGGATTTGATTGATGTTATTTATATTTCATTTATATGAGAATATAAATGAGAATATAAATAAGTTTTGAGAAAATCCCATGAATTTGAATAGGTTTGATCAAAGTTTAGGTTAAATCCATTAATGGAGAATTAAGGGATTTAAGGGAATTTTAAATTGGAATTTAATTTGAGGGTTTGAAACGATTGATTTGTATTTATATTTCATTTATATATGAGAATATAAATGAGAATAAAAATAAGTTTTGAAAAAATCTCATGAGTATGAATTGATTTGATTAAGGTTTAGAGTTGATTTTGGCTAAGTCCTTTAATGGAAAATTAAAGGGACTTAAGAGAATTTTCATGAATTGATTTGGAATTTTGAATTTGATTTGATGGGTTTGAATTTATATTTCATTTATAAATGAGAATATAAATAGATTATGAGAAAATCTCAAAGATTTGAATAGGTTTGAATCATGATTTTGAATAAGTCCTTAAGGGAAGATTAAGGACTCAGGAAAAATTTGGATTTAGGAATTTTTGATGGATTTTGGTCATGAATTTCAATCATAGATTTCAATCATGGGTTTCAATCATGGAATTGAATCATGGAATTGATTTGAGTTTTGAGAAATCAAATAGAATTGTTTGGAGTTTGACTTGAAAGAAGGAAAGTGAGGAATGATTTAAGCTAGGAGGTTTTCCTAATATCCCTAAGGTATGACCTATTCCTATGGCTAACTCTTCTAAGTATTCTAGGGTTAGGTTGGAGTGTCCACCTAATCACTAGATGTTTCTTAAGATTAAGAAACTCTTAAAGTCTAAGAGGGATCCTATGCCTAAGATGGAGGTGTTGAGAGCTCATCCTAAAAATGAGGTCAACAGTTTCTAATCAATTTCGATTAAGTTCAATTTTGGCTCAACATGACCCAAATGGGTCATGTTGGGTCTAAGGTCAATTAGGTTAGGTTGGGTCTAGTTGGCCAATTGAGGCTTTGGCCAAGTTTCACAAGTGATTTGAAATGGACTTGACCCATTGGTTTCAATCAATTTGGCTTAGATCAAGTTTTGACACATTTTAGCCCTTTAGGTTAAAATGGGTCAACTTGGGTCAAGTGGGCCAATTGGGCTAGGTTAGGTTCAAATGTTGACTTGGTCAAGTTCAAACATAGGTCTTGAGTGAACTTAGATCAATGGTTTCAATCAATTTGGCCTATGGTGGAATTTGGCTATGTAAGTTTTCATTTTAGGTTAAGTGTTGATTTGGTCAACCCTTAAGTTTGACTTGGTTTGATCCAATTTGATTGATTGATCATCCCATGATGATTGTTGATCATGATGAGAGGGATACATGAGTTTTGTTCAATCCAATTTGGTTATGATCAAAATTTGGCTCATAAGGTACTTTATGTCACTTTGGGTCCAATGAGCCTAAGTGGGTCAAATGACTTGGTCAAAACTTGATTTGAAGTTGGTTGATCTTGTATATGGACTCATGATTGAAATATGAGTCCATTTACAAGTGGTTTGAGGTCAAATGGGATCCATTTGAAAACTTCATATTCAAAGGAAGAATATGAAAGGTTTTGGTTCATTTTGATTTGGGTTTGATTGTTTGATTGGAGTTTGGATTTATATATGAGCTCATGATTGTAGGGTTAATGAGAGAAAATCAAGGGTTTGGCTTGATTTGAAATTGATATGGCTAAGTTCAAGATTTTGGCTTGAAAGACTTGGGTGGATTTTGAATGGGAGTTTGATTTTTGGAATTGGTTTTGATTGTTTGAATTTATATTTAATTTATATATGCAAATATAATTGATCATGAGAAAATTTCAAGAATTTGAAGTGATTTAATCATGATTTAGGTTAAATCCATTCAATTTAAAGATTTAAGGAAAATTTAAAATTGAAATTTAATTTTGAATTGATTTGATTGATTTATATTTATACTTCATTTATATATGTGAACATAAATGAGAATATAAATAAGTTTTGAGAAAATCCCATGAGTTTGAATAGGTTTGATCAAGATTTAGGTTAAATCCATTCAAGGGAATTTAAAGGATTTAAGGGAATTTTTAAATTAAAATTTAATTTTTGAGTCAGATTTAGTTGATTTATATTTATATTTCATTTATATATAAGACTATAAATGAGAATATAAATAAGTTTTGAGAAAATCCTAAGGTTTTGAATAGGTTTGATCATGATTTAGGTTTGATTTTGGCTAAGTCCTTAAATGAAAAATTAAAGGGATTTAAGAAAATTTTCATGAATTAATTTTGAATTTTGAATTTGATTTGATGGTTAGAATTTATATTTCATTTATAAATGTGAATATAAATGTGAATATAAATGAGAATATAAATGAGATGAGAAAATCTCAAAGATTTGAATATGTTTGAATCGTAATTTTGGCAAAGTCTTTAAAGGTAAGATTAAGGACTTAGGCAAAATTTGGACTTAGAAATTTTTTGATGGATTTTGATCATGGGTTTCAATCATGGAATTGAAACATGAAATTTATTTGAGTTTGGAGAAAATCAAATAGAATTGATTTGGAGTTTGACTTGAAGGGAGGAAAGTGAGGAATGGTTTATGCTGGTACTTAAGGCATGATGACCATTCTTATGGCTTCCAACTCTTCTAGGCTAGGTTTGAGTATCCACCTAATCAATAGATGTGCCTTAAGACTAAAGAACTCTTAAGGTCTAAGAGAAGTCCTATGTCTAAGATGGAGGAGTTGAGAGCTCATTCAAAAAATGAGGTCAACACATATTCAAATTGTTGAGTGTGGGTTCAAACTTTAAATCAAAATAAAAGAAGGTTGGGATATCTCTTTATCTCGAACCTCTAAAAAGTTTGTTTCAAAAATCAAGAAACTTTTCTTCTAGGTTAGACTCGATCCTCCATATCAGGAAGGTTTGGGGTTCTTGGGAAAGTGGAGCTCGAACAACCCATATGCGAGATAGAGTAGACAACCAATGAGCCCAGATCCATTCCACCATTGCGCATACTACTTGAGTCATTTCTACCTCAACTAGCTCTTATTCTAGTGACATCTGTGATGAGGGCATTAAATCCCTCACCCCTCTTACTTTACTAGATTTCTACTATGCACCTCCTTCTAAATCCAAGAAATTAAGGAATAAAGCTAGTTTGAATTACATTTGTGTCACTTCTGATAAGTTGTCTAAACTCTACTCTCTTAGAAAACTTTTCAAGACTAAATAATTATAACAACTCCGATCTTCCTCTTTTTGATTCAAAGATGGACTTTCCTTCTTTGAATACCGGTTATCTCTTGAGATAGACTTGGAATCATCCATCGGTCCTATAGGCTGTAGAATTTTCCACTAACGCTATAAGAGATCAGTCAACTCTGTGGTGGAGGTTCTACCTCCTGGGGCATCACCTCAAGAGAAAAGGAAACAAGTCATTGGTACTAATGAGCAAGAATCCCCTACAGATGCTATGGATATGCTTATGGATCATTGATTGATTACAATGTTCTCGCCACCTAAGAAAGTTGTCACTAGTTAGCTATGTTGCTCTTGTCTTATCCAAGATCAAGGGATCCAAGAAATGCTAACACTATTGTTGGAGGAGGTAGAAGCCCAAGGAGTCACATTCACAAATGAAGTCTTTCTTCTGGGTGATATGGAGTACAACCATTCCCTCTACATTGCAGTGGATATGGTTGATTAGATTCCAGTTATTATGCATTGGTGAACATTATGAATCTAAAGATCCTTGCCTACTTGAGGATTGACATCTCTACACTACGAGGAGATCAGATGATGTTAAGAGGATTTAATGAACAAGATGAGAGGGCTTTAGGTTTCATGGTGTTACCTTTGAAAATAAGTGACTAGGCTCCAAGTTCTATATAATTGATTCAAATACTTATTCTTTGCTTTGCTCGATGGATTAGATGATTCCATCCTCCCTTCATCGGCATCAAGTTCAAGGGATGGAATCAAAATCAGGAGATGGAAAACCATTTTCAATCAGAGATGTCGAGATATATGAGGATGCATCCTACAATCTTCCTCAAAATGCTTTTCTCATGAACTTGGTAAAATTAAATGCGAAAAAAAGAAAGAAAAAAGGAAAGAGAAGAAAGGAAGTGAGCAAGGACATCAAGGAAGAAGTAAGTGCATGTTACATTATACCAGTTCATTCCACCATATGGATCTAGGATGACCGACCTCCACCGTGACATGATATAGGGAGTTCTGGTTGGTAGCCACCAATAGGCTATGTTCTAGTTCATAGAGTACTACTATTCACATAGACTTGGAATCTAGCTCAAGGACAAGTCTCATGTGATTAGCATACCGACCAATCTCGGGTTTCATTGAGGTGACACTCAAGCTGAAATGATGAAGACCAGCCTCCAAAAAAGCAAATGTATTATCTTTATGTGACTATGGGTTGGGGCTTTAGCTCTAACCTCACTTTCCTCTCAAAAAGTTGAAGGTTTAGTAGTTAAGGAGGCCCCTAAGTCTTCCATGAATGACAAACCAAAGAGATTCCTATTGAGATAATTATCTCAAGTCATGATCTTGAGTAATACATATTAATTAATTACCTTTTGATTCATTCTTGTGTTCATAATCTTGCAAAGAAAGGTTTGATTCTACATACCTTAATTTTGAGTTGTCAATAGAGGATCATCTGGGTCTATGATGATGTTTGGGTCATAAATCATAGGTTCTTCTCAAACCATACTTATTATGGATGTGTGTTTAGATAAATCCGAATTTCAAATCAATCTCGATGAAATCAAGATTAACCATTGAGATTTCTCAAGATCAACTGGATTGAAAAGATCATGATTTGAATGAAGAAGAATTGACTTGAGTTAAGATGAGTTTCTCTTCATGCATGTGATGAAGACTATAACTAATAATATTTTGATTAGATAAGATGATTTATTAAATATGGAAGATCGATTTTATTGTCAAGGAATGAATTCAATAAGAAGTGGACATGTTTGAAGATATCAATTATTTGGTAAACAATATTCTCACATTTCCACTATATGAAGACCCAAATCTAAGTACCATCTTTCCCTTAGTAGATCTTTCAAACTTTATGGATTGATGTCAATGAACCATTCAATGTCCAAAATGACAATATCCTTATTGAACTCTGAATTTATTGAACATTCATGGATTTCTTAGGTCCTAATCTGAGGCATTGGATGAAGCAAGAGACTCTCTCATGCTCTTATCATGGAATTGATGATCTTTGATCAAAATGTGGTTATGCTATTTGGACAAATATATGAAGCCCTTAGATCATTGAGGTATGAGTCTATCTTGGCCATTAATCTCAAAGATGAAGCAAAGATCAAGACAAGATCTAATTGATGATTATAAAGCATGAGATTCTATGCCATCAATGTCGGTACATGATTTGGTCTACATCAACCACCCACATTCACTATCCTCATTTTTAAATGTTGGGTCAAGATATGGTCCTCATAGCCTTCTTCTTCGTCATGGTTCATCTTAGTGCCAACTACTTTTCCATGGGAATAATCTTTGATCTCTTAACATGTGCTCAATTTTGGTATGTTTAGGTGCCTCGATGAATATCCATAATGCATTCAAAGCGATCAAGACTTGCCAGAGACATGGTATGGGTGGAATACTCCACCATTTACTATCTGGAGAAAATGGCAGTACATTCAACAAAACTCTCATCCAGATACTAAAAGACACTTGATGATAATAAATGATTGTGCATGGCGGTTGGTTGAAGCCTTGTGGGCATACCTTTCACATACATTCCAACCATCTACCATGTTCTCCTTAATGTGGGTCAGAAGCCATTCTACCATTAGAAGTTCTCATCACTGATAGTAATAGGTATCAAGATCACTATAGAGCAGAATGCAAAGTTGCGGTTAGAAGAGCTCGAGAGTTTGGAGGAGAGACGCAGAACCTTTAGTTGTACAAAGCCAAAATGATTCAAGATCACAACAAGCTAGTCCTCCTTAAAACTTTTCAAGTATGAGAGCATTCTAGTTCTAAGTGACCAATTATTACCCGTTGAAATATGGGAGGCAAGTTTGAACCCACTTGGGAATGTCCCATAAAAGGCTACCAAGAAGGATCTTATCGACTTGATTTATGGGAACAGCTTGCTTCCAATTATTGGGCTCTATTTAAAGAAATATTATCCATAAAATCATGTTTGAAATTATCATCAAGGATAAAATTACAATTCATCAAAATCTTCTCTTCTTTTGAAAGCGTTGTTTGCTTGTTTTGTGAATCCACATGCGTGTTTAGGGTGTATAAAGAGGCAAGATCACATCCCTTTTTTCACAACACAAATCAAACCAATTACTAATAGATGTGAGAGAACCCAAGAGGCATCCTATTTCGACTAGCATAACTAAGTTAGGTGTAAGAGAACCCAAGATGCATTCTTTCTTAGTGGGATCACAACTGCCATTCGTGGCACCATTTCATCAATTTTCCAATGTGTTTTAGGATAGGTGTAGGAGAACTCGAGAGGCATCCTACTCCTTCAAACATAAACACAAACATAAATAAACACAAATCTTTTATCTTAGGATATTTTGATGTGGGAGAAAGCCGCCTATGACACTCACTCATTAGCTGTTCTAGGTCAAGCTAACATGCCACTTTGCTAGTATGTCAACCCAGTGGTCACTTGTTCGGTGGATGTGAGTCCCCATGCTTTCTTCCTGACTTGACCATTGTAAACCAATGAGCGCCTTGTTAGTTTGGTTGACCTCACTGCCTAGCCAGTAAGCTACCTCATGATTGACTTTGTTTAAGAAGATGTGAACCCCACACTTTCTTCTTGGACTAGCCATTATGGTCTGACTAGGTCGAGTATATTTGAGGTTTAGGATAAGTCCCCCAGTGGCTCCTTTCCTCTTAACTACTCTTGGGTTGATATAAGTCCCCTAGCGGCATTCACTTAGTATTAGTCGGGTCGATATCTTTGATTAGCAGATGACTATCCCAACATGGAGGATGTGAGTCCCGATGCTTTCTTCAGTGATTGTTACAAGACAAGAATTAGGTTGGTTGATGTTGCTATCTTGTGTGACTCACAGGATACACCACTTTTGGAAGATGTAAGTCCCCACGCTTTCTCCTTGAGCTGACCATCAAATACCTATAGATATTATCTTCTTCAGGGTTTTGGATAAAGCCCTTAGTGGCCCTTGGGGCACTACTTGGATCACGTCTTTTGCATTTAGACACTACCGGGTTACTTTTGGATTGGATAGTCCCCTTTCCTAGTAGCCATGGTTGGAGAATTTATTCATGGATGTAAATTTTCCTTGGTTCAGTAAATTTGAGATAGGTCTAGACCGATATAAATTCCCTCTGATGATCCCTCATAAACCAATAGTGTTTGTGATAAACAAACAAAATAACAAATATTGCTTGTGGATTAGAATTCAAGCCCCGGCCTTTTCAAGTAGACATCTATATTTAGGCGGTGTCAAATGAGAACTCCCTATAGGAATCGTATGCTTGAGTTAAGATAAGTCCCGTGACACTCTCTGTTGTCACCCAGGTCGGTTTGATCTATTTTGTCATGAGTTACCCAGTCATTCTTTGGAAGATGTAAGTCTACACATTCTTTCTAGCATGATTTGTGTAATAGGTCGGTTGACATGTTACATGTGTCAGTAGTCTTTATTCGGAAGATGTGAGTCCCGTGCTTTCTTCCCTAATTAATGCAAATCGAAGGCACCCCTTTGGTTGTAGTTCTCCCACGAAAGCTACTCCCTTTGGATTGGTAAATCAAATAAGGCCAACCTTCTAGGTGCAATCCATAGCTCTGATGGGATTCAAAAATAATTAAAAATAAAATAAATCTTGACTATCTTTGAGTGATTTAAGTCTCCCCCAGGAATTCAATAGTCGCTATGTTGGGTTTGTTTTGTTGCAAGCGATCACCCAGTGGTTCCTTATTTTGGAAGATGTGAGTCCACTTTTTTAACTTGACCATTGCAAACCAGGCACCACTTTTGGTTAGATAGTCTATGTGGTTGGTAGACTACCCCTTTTTTAGAGGTAAATGTCAAGACCAACACAACCTACTTAGTGCATCATGAAACCAATGGGATCCATAAAAAATAATTAAGAAAAATGAAATTAATTTTGACTATCGTTGAGCTGATTTAATTCCCCAGTCACATTCACTCAATAGTCAGCCTAAGGTTGGGTTCAATCCATTGCTTCGCTAATGGATCACCCCAGCAACTGATCCCTACTTGATCCCTACTTTGGAGGATGTAAGTCTACTATGCATTCTTCCTAGTATACTGCGCAGTAACCTTTGATTGGATAGTCCTCCTGGTTGGTAGACCCTTTGGATGTTGAAGTAGGCCAGGTGCCACATCTCCATGACCAACAAGGTCCATCTAAAATTAAAATTTAAAATGAAATAAATTCAACCCTGGAGTCCTAAACTCAAACAAAAACCCAATAATTGGAGTTAAATCAAACAATCAAATCAATCAACTTCTTTTTAGTTCCCCTAGTGGAACCAATTCAATCCAACTTGAACTTGTTACCTTAGTGGAAGGTTCACATCTTTTATTCCCAGCAGATCCTGAATTCTAATCTCCCAATGGATTTCACAACCTCTTTTTCCTAGTGGATGAATTGAACTTGCTCCCCTAGTGAAGAGTTCACATTTTCATCCATAGTGGAAAACGTGATCATAAATCAACAAATTAAATCAAATTTCTCCTCAGCGAGATGCAAATCAAATCAAACCTCTCATCCCCTAGTGGATGACTTGAACCTGCTTTCCTAGTGGAAGGGTTCATATGCTCAGTCCCTAGTGGATTCCTCCTTCACTCTCTTTTGTATTTGACATGATTAGAGTCACATTGCACTAAGCTCTTGATTCCTTCTAGACATTAGGTTAGGAGTAGATCATAGTGCTTGTGATCGTTTGGCGTTGTTTATCATCTCAGTCAACACCAATATATGCGGTATGCCTTGTTAGTCACACCACACCTATTGGGCTCCCTTTGTGTACCTCACTTTTGGAGCGAGCTTTCAACTTCTTCATCTTAGACATATGATTCCTCTAGACATTAAGAGTTCCTTAGTCTTAAGACACTTTTAGTGATTAGGTGAACACTTAACTTAACACTAGAGACTTAGAAGAGTTAGCTATAGGAATAGGTCATGCTTTAGGGGTGTTAGGAAAACTTGCCTACTCTATAGCTTGAACCAAATCCTTACTTCCTTCTTTCAAGTCAAACTTTAAACTCAAATCAACTTCAAATTCAAATCAACTTCAAAATCAAATCAACTTCAAATTCAAATCAACTTCAAATTCAAATCAACTTCAAAATCAAATCAACTTCAAACTCAAATCAACTTCAAATTCAAATCAACTTCAAATTCACATCAACTTCAAAATCAAATCAACTTTAAATTCAAATCAACTTCAAATTCAAATCAAATTCAAATATAAATCAAATTCAAATCATTTCATCAAATCATTCAAATTAAATTTCTCATAATTTATATTCTCATTTATATTCATAAATATAAATGAAATATAAATTTCAAACTAAATCAAACTCAAATCCAAACTCAACTCTTTCAAAATCCTTGAACTCAAACCAAATTCAAATCACTCCAAATTCAAAGATTTCTCATAACCATTTTATCTCATTTTATCCATAAATACAAATGAAATATAAATCCAATAAACCAAAACTAAATTCAAAACTCAAATCCAAATCTAATCAAAATCCAACCTAAACTCTTTCGAATCAAATTCTTGAACTTAACCAAATCAAGTTCAAATCAATCCAAACTTTTGGATATTCTCTTCAAGCAATCAATCCTTCAATCACAAACCAAATATAAACATAACCTTCAATCATCAAATCAAATTCAATCTAACCCAAATCAAACCCATGTTCATCCTTGGAACTTAAAATTGTCAAATGAATAAAAACTCATTTGACTCCAAATCACTTGCAATTGGATTTATCTTTCAATCATAAGTCCATATGTGAGTTCAACCAAACTTGAATCAAGTCTTGATCAAGCCAATTGACCCACTTAGGCACTTGACCCAAAGTGACCTAAAAACACCTTTTGAGCCAAATTCTAATCCTACCCAAATTGGATTGAACTAAGCCCATCTAAGCCTCACATTATGAGCAATATCATCATAAGATGATCAATCACTCAAATTAAATTGACCAGCCTTTGACCAAACCCAACAATAAATGAGCAAACAAGCCAAAATCCACCATAGGCTAAATTTATTGAAACCATTGATCTAAATAAGTTCATAATCAATGTTTGAACTGGACAAAGTCATCATTTGAGCAAATCTAGTACAATTGGCAAACCATGAATCTAACTTGACTTAAAGGGTCAAATCAATTTGAAATCAAACTAAATCAAAATTAATTGAAACCAAAGCTTGCAATACATTTCAAATGATCAACAAAGCCTAAACCAACCCTTGACTAATTGGGTCAAATGGGTCAAATTGGTCAACTTGACCCATTTGACTAAATGAACTCAAATGAACCAAACCAAATATAAACCAAATTGAATCAAACCAATGATTTCAAAATACTTCAAATGGTCATATGAACTTGTGGTTTGATGACATTGGTCAACTTGACCCATTTTAGCTTAAATGAGTCAACTTGAGTCAAATCATTTCAAAGCAACTCCAAATTCCTTGAAATTTGGCCCAACCTATTTTTGAAACATCTTAAATCTGCCCAAATCAAAATTAAGGCCAAATGACCATTTTACCCTTAGGTTAAAGGGTAACCTATGGCCAAATTTACTTGAAATTTGGTCAATTCTTTGTCATGGACACTTGACATCCTCCTAGTGGATCACATGGACACTAAGGAGGGTGGTTAACATGACCTAATGGGTTTGGGCTAGCCTGACCAGACCCCTATCAAAATTCTCCACATGGATCACCTCCATGCTCATTTAACCCATGTGCACCTCCTCCACTCCTCTACCAAAATGAACACATATCACTCCAAACAACCCATGCAATCTCATAAATTGATCAAAAGGGAAAGCTCTACGTGATCAAGTGGAGATATACTCTCCCTCATTCCTCAAATTACCTTCCTTACATTGATTAGGGATTGAGCTTCTCCAAGCTTCTCCAAGGATTACAAAGTTCATTTTGAATTTCCCTTCTTATTTTTCTTCATAAGAGGAGGTAAGGAAACCACTCAATTCTCCACTAAACCTAAATTGCTCTTGCAAGCACCATCAAGGAGGCAAGTCGAGCTCACCCAAAGCTTTTCCCAAGAAGAAGGGGATTTTGATCAAAGCCATAAGCCATGGGAGCTTGGTCAATTGGAAGATCCACTTCAGGCTTGAAACTTTCAATAGCTTCATCTCCACTAGCTACCTCCTCGTTAGGCTTGTGAGGTATGCCTCAAAATCGATCCTCCATTGAAAAATGCTTGGTCCTTTGTGAAGGGAATCATAATCCCATTTAAATTCAATCGTTGGATGTTCTTCCCTATGCTTGTTGATGGTGAGGGTTGAATCTCAGCCTAATCCGAGCTCAAGTGAGCTCGGATCAAGCCATGGAGGACGGACGGCCTCCGTCTCCCGTAGCTTAGGCAAGGATGAATCATGGGTTGTCCATCTCACATATTTTGGATGGATGGACCTGATTAAAATGTGTAGATCTGTTGATTTAATCCTTCATAACCATGGGCTTATTCACGTCGATCCTTGATCGGATGAAAGAAAAGAACATTGGATGATCACGCATGCATGTGACAAGTTAAATAACCAATCCCATTATGCCATGTGGAAGCGCGCATCATGATCCATGTGGCACGGATTAGTAATTAATTATGATTGTTTAATTACCCTTTTCATAGAAACTTCATAAATTCATAAATTAAATGTAGAAAGCAAAATAAATGGCTCATTTTAAAGATAATATAATAAATTCTAATTGATTTTGAATAATATTTTCCTTAATTAGGTTTTAATTAAAATATAATTACTTAATTACTTCTTATTACTTAATTCAAATTTCTTGACATATTTAGTGGGATGACTTATGCCTCTAATTTTCTTGAAATTTATTAATGAGTTAGAGAAATTAATTAATAAATCTCTAATCACCCTATGTAATTAAGAGTAATTAAGCATGTGAACACTAACTTAATCACTTAATTGGGATAATTAAACATTGTTTAAGTAAGTAGGAGGTTTGTGGAATGAGTTTGGGGTATTTTTCCTAAGTTATTCCCTAAACCCCTTCTTCCTTATTCTAAATATAATTAATTAATCTACTGATCTACTTAATTAATTAATCAAACATTCAAAATCAACTTAATCAATTTCTTGGGGAGATCCTTAGGTGTTCAAAAGCCTAAGGTAAATTTGAGGAAATCATTCCCAACTCACATGTGTGGGAAGGTTATGAACATACTTAATGAAAGCCCATTAGCTTAATTAATCAATAATTATGAACCAATTGCATTAGGCCCCTTTATTTCTTAGGTGCATTACTGATTTAAATTTCATGTGGTTAGATATCATATGTTGGCTCATAATTGTTAGGTTAATTATGTTAAAGTGGTGTAGGTAAAGAGTAATTAATGGACTTAATTTACACCTTAACCTAAACAAAACATAAAATCAACTTAATGGTTCTAAAAATTAAACTAAACCAATTCACACATGGGGAATGGGTTAGGACCAAACAAACTCTTTTACATTTTTAAATAAAATCAAACTCAAAAAAAAATAAAAATCTCTTTAAAGAATTTTGATTCACTTTAAATGATCTTATTTCATAGGATTGTCTTTAGAATTAATTAGGGGTGAATGAATTACATCAATTTATTTCTTTCATGCTATATGTATGTATGAAATCATGCATTCATATCTTTTAAAAAATCAAAATAAATGAAATGTTTCCTTTATGTCAAATTGCATGTTTTGGCTAAAGTAAGAATATGAGTGACTATTATCACTAATAAAAAAAAATTATTTTCAAAACTTATAAATCAAAGATCATAAATGAAGGTATGCTACTTATAAATACTTATAAGCTTGCATGTGATTATAACATAAAATGTGTCATGTGATTTTCTTATCTTTTCTTAACATGGGTTTGTATAGGATTTGCAAAGTGTATAGTTTATTTGAAAAGAACATAGCACTTGCTTAAATCTATTCCTATACACTTTTATGTTATTACTTAAGAAGGATCCTCACATTGCATATATAAATTATACAACCAAATCAAACAAATAAATAAAAATCTTTTGCATGATTCTTCATCCATTTGTTTTCTTTTTGTACATGCACGTGTATTTAAAAAAAGTGGTATATTAGTCTGGACATCCCGGGGTTGTGAGGCTTTAGGTAGCCCCAAGAAGGTCTTGTGCCTTATACCCATGGTGTAGAAAATAATGATGCCGTACTCACTTATGTCTTTTGTATTTATAAATGTGCATTTGATTAATGGATAAAAGATTCTCTCTCTTTTCAACTTAACAAAATCATGCATCTTAGAATATCCAAATTTTCTTATATCTCTTAGCATTCATCATTAAGGTGTGCTAATATTTGCATTATATATGTATGGGTATTCATATGCATGGTATACATGTTGGAAAGAAATAAATTATTGTGTGTTATGTGATAATAATTCACTTTAATTAATCTTAAAATACCTTTCTTATTGAATAAGTTTATTTAGAGCAAATCTAAACTTAGGATTAATTAAAACACATAATAAAATATTCACTAAAGAAAAATCACTAATGAATCTACCTTAGAAATTACTTAAGGTATGGATGAAAGAGAAGTTCTCTTCTCTTTTCTTCTCTTTATAACATTTAGTAATAAAGTGTAGGTTCATTCAAACCAAATCAAATCATCAAATAAAATTAACAAATCAAGTAAATCACTTAAATGAAATCACCTTCTAAGTTGAATCCTTACACTTAGAAAACTCTAATCTTAAAGCCTAGCTAAGACACGATACACAAGCCTTAAATGTCACACACATTAGGCCAAGTCATAATTTCTTGCTCTATGTTAGGGTGGTGTGCATGATTTGATGTTTGATTTTGTTTTGTGTTGTAATATTTTTAGACTAGATGTTAGGGTGCATGTGACTGGATGATAGGATGATCTTAGTCTAATCATTATCTTCTGGGAGATGGTTTAAGGGCTGTAATAAAATATAAAATACTGTGCGGTTGCTTATACCCTAAGCATAATCTAATAGGATAGTGGACTTGGTTACCCATGTGTGGGTGCTAAGTCGAATTCATTCCTATAACTGCTTGGGATTGTGTGGTATGTTTAGCTAATTTATGTTTTGTAAGTTTAGTTAGATTTACCTTTCCCATTTTAATGTAATTTTTGTAATTAAGATTTGGAATGAATATTACGGGGGAATTAAGGTGAACATTTGTCATAAGACTATGTCTTATGCACCATGTGAAGCCTTGGATCAAATATCCCAACCAACCAAGAGGGAAAGAAAGAAAGAAGAAGAAAAGAAAGAAGAGGAAATGAAGAATGAAGAATGAAGACCCCATAACATGAATTCTTTCTAAGTTGTAATTAATTCATGTGTAATCCTGGTTGTATAAGGGTAGAGCTCAGTTACCCACATTTCTTTTCAGGTTGTGCGGTACCTGACCACATTGGTCTCTTATTCTTTTGCGCTAGCTTTATAAAATTATTTAATGTTTGTTTAGTTTGTGCATCAAGATGGCATATTTTTTCTAATTTCTTCATTGATTGATGAATGGCCTGGATGTGATTAGGCTCTTAGAAAAATAAATTTTCTATCTAATTAATCAATTAAAAAATAAAATTAATAACTCATAACCTACCTAAGACATAAATCAAGATAATAAAAGATTTAGCAACCCGGATGTTGTATGTCATCACATCATGCATAAAATCATCTTGCTCTTGCTAATGGAGGGCTTCCACCTTTCCCAGAACTTGGCTTAACCTTTGAGAGCCATGGTGGAAACACACCTCCTTGTTGATTTTAGCCCATAATTTCTCATGCATTAGGCATATGAAATCCCATAGTGTCAAATAAATTATCCAAAATGAAAATAAAACTTAACAAAATTTGCATTTTATTTAAGTCATTATTCATGCCCTACATAATCTAGTCCCTTGGGGAGTGTGTTTAAGGACTTAATCTCTTTCTAAATAAACAACAATCTAGCTATCTTGCAAAAGCATAAGACTTGCCTACATGTATTTAATATCATAGGAGGAGTTAGTTGGCAGCCATCCCTAGGCAGTTGTAAGTCTAATAGTCGGGTGGTTTATCCTCTCTTGTGGAGGTAAACCGTATACCCATTTTTTGCTTTAGATTTAGGTCATATTTCGACCCTCACCAAAGCTCCCTAGATTTAGGTTCAGAGGTTGCTGTTTTCCTTTGCGGGCTACAAGCATAAATCCTCACCTCTTAGGCATTTCCATGATCTTGTGTTGTAGAATTGTAAGCCCTAGATTTCTAATAAAAATTCAATTCAAACAATTAACACTCTTTAAATTTTAAAAATATAAAGCCCAACCATAGGATAGTTTGAGATGCTCGCTAGGTTTCCTAACATCATGAGTATCCTCTATTCATCTCCCTTTGGTTTCGATAATAACTCACTCTTTGATCAATGCCACTTGATCTTCCAAAAATAACCAAGTTGTTGATAGTCTTATCTTTGAAATCTTTTGAGACAATAATCATTTACCTTAATTGAGAGTATTCTTAAGGAATCTCATTCCTTAGGATATAACTATGAGAACTTGCCTCCATAGGAACTTAATGAATTTAAAATAAATCCTACTTTACTTTTCATGTAAAGTAGGGAAGAATCTCTGGTACATTGAAGAACCATTGTCCTTAGGGTCCTCATTAGGTGATTAGGTCCATTGTAGGATAGTGATTTCTCGAGATAATACATCATTCCTCAATGTCATACCCGATCACCCTAATGAGAACATCTGGATCTACTTGGTGTCCACAACATACCAAATAATTATTTTTATTTTTCAAATTTCAAAGAGTTTGAAATAAAATAAACACCAAATACCCAAATGAACTCAAAACTCATATATTTCTTCATGATTCAATCGTTCCTTCAATCATTGTTCCAATTATAAACACAAACTATAATTATCAAACCAAATCCAAGTTAACCCAAGTCAAACCCAAGTTAGCCATTTTTGACTTATAATTATCATATGAACCAAAATCCATATTGCTTCAAACCATTTGCAATTGGATTTATATTTCCATCTCAAACCCATTTACCAATACAACTAAACTTGAATCAAGCCATGATCAAGCCAATTGACCTATTTAGGTCCACTTGACCCAAAGTAACCTAAAGACCCTTTTTGAGCCAAGTTCTAATCCAAATCAAATTGGATTGAACGAAACTCATCTAAACCCCATATCATGATCAATAATCATCCCAGGGAGATCAACTACCTTGAATTAGGTCAAACCAAGTCAACTTGGTCCTTTGACCAAGTCAACCTTTAGCCAAAATGAAACTTAAACAAGCCAAAACCCACCATATGTCAAATTGATTGAAACCATTGACTCAAAACTACTTATGATCAATGATTGAACATGACCAAACCATCAATTGAGCCAAACCAAGTCCAATTGGTCATTTGACTTAAGTTGACCAAATTAGCATAAATAGTCAAAATGGGTCAAATCATGAATTGATCCAAATTGATTGCAACCAATGGCTCAAGTTCATTCCAAATCACTTATTGAACTTGACCAAAACTATGATTGAGGCCAATTTGACCAATTGGTCAATTTGACCCTGCCTAGCCCAAATTAACCTAAAGGGTCAAATTGGCCAAAATTCAAATTAAACCCAAATCAAACCAAATCTTACAATTACTTTTAATTAATTAATTGAACTTGACTCAGCACCTAACCCAACCCAATTTGGTAAAATTGGTCAAATTGATCAACTTGACCCATTTGACCCTTTTGAATCCAAATGAGTCAAATTCAAATCTAAGGAAAATTAATCAAAACCAATTGAACCAAAATATCCCAAATCATCATATAAACCTAACCCAAGCCTTGGTTTGACCAAATTTGACCAATTGGTTAACCCAACCCAACCTAACCCAAATGAGCTTATTTTGACCATATGAAGCAAAATCATCCAAAGCCACCTTATGGAACCTTGGTGGCTAACCTAACCTGACCCAAACTGACTTAGGTCAGCCCCAAGGTAGCCCAAATCCAAGTGGTACCTAATCCAAGGGAATTGGCCAATGTGCAAAGCTCTTTGCATAGGATTCTTGCCATAAGTGGGAAAGTCCACTTTGCCTTTCCAATAGAAGCCCTCCACTTGCCAAATGTGGAATTCCTAAGACATCCTAGCCCAACCTAAACACCTAGCACTTACCATTAGGTAATCTCTTCCTTTCTCTCATGGCACCATGACAGGAAGGAGCAATCCCACACCATTTGCCCAAATCCTCCCTTGGGTGGCCTAACATAGCTTCAACCACTCATGGTGAGCCATGTGGTACCGATGGTGACCCCTCTAGTAGGTTGACAGTGGCAAACTGGCCAAAATCAAGGAGCCAATCCCGTCCATCCATCAAATGCAATTGAGGGGTATACCCCCTCAATTTGAGCGTCAAACATCACATTCAACATTAAGTGAGTTCCCTAAGCATTTTCAAAACTCCTTAGAGCCTTCCCAAAGCCTCCTCGAGCTCCATTCATCAAAATTCCCCATTCCCATGCACAACTGAAAAATGACGCCCCCTTCCTATGCAATACTCCTCCTCCACTTGATCAAATCTCAATTCCTTCCACCCACACCATCCTCATACTTCATTGAAGCCAACTGAATCATCTTCGAGCCTTCCCGACCACCGGAGATCGGAGTTCAATCAAAGTCGAGGCTCTACGAGCATGACTTTGTCGACCAGAGCTACACCAAATGGCTCGTCTTGCTCTCTGATTGGTCTCAAGGAAGCTACCTTCATCAATCCCACCACCGGACATTAGGTCTGATGAGGTAATTTTGCAAAATCGAGCTTCTTAGTGAAAGTAGGTTGGTCCTTTGTGAAGTGAATGTTCATTTGAATCTTAGCTTGATGCATGCATCTTCAGTGTGGGATGAATTTGGAGACAATCTGATCTTGGGTGAGCTCGGATAGAATGGGGAAAGATGGGCAACGTCTTTTCTATCGAGAGATCCCTTCCATTCATGATTACGACGGTCATGATCTAACCCATGTTAGATCCTTTGATTTCTCTCTAAATTGCAGAGTGAATCGTGGTCGTCCGATCTTAGATCGGATGGTCCATGGGGAAAGCGCGTCCACGACCATTCGAGTCAAGATGGCGATGTGATAACTTAAATAGCCAATCCCGTTGTGCCATGTGGAAAGTGTTTCTCCTCGGCTCCATGTCGCCACATGGCTACAGATTAAAATTTAATTAGGCTTTAATCTATTTTTAAGCTTGAAACTTCTAAAATTCATAACTAATTGTAGAAAAATAAAAAAATACAAATTAGGGCTCATTTTAAAGGTATTTTAGAGTAGAATCTGGAAAATTATTATTATTAAATTTTGAATTGTGATTTTGGTTTAATTAAGGTTTAATTAAAAATGTAATTAATTTAATTACTCTCTAATTAATCACCCAATTAATCTTAAATTTTTTGTGGATGTTTAGGGGGATGACCTCTACCTCCCCTATTTTTCTAGGATTTTATTGGTTGCATAATTAGGGAGATTAATTGATTAAGCCTTAATCACTCTCTTAATTTAATTAGTGATAATTAGTGAATGAATAGTGATATAATTAATTATTTAAGCCTAATTATCTCTATTGATCAATAAGGGATCTTAGGAAATGTGATTGAGATATTTTTCCTAATTCATTTCCTTAGTTTTTTTACTTTGGAATCAAATTAATTAATGATTAATGAGGTAATTAATTGCTTAATTAATTAATTAATCTTCAAGGTAAAATCAGAGCTTAAAGTGGTCAAATATAGGACTTAGGGATTGAGATTAAGATCTCTTTCTTGATCTCTTTCCTTAAGTTAATTTCATTTCATTAATTGATTATGCTTAATGCTTAACCAAATAGATTAATGAGCTTAATTAACTTAATCTAAAATTCAATTCACATCTAATTACCTTTAATCAATTTTGGGTAGCCCTTTAGATGTTTAATAGTCTAAAAGAAATTTAATGAAATTATGGTTAGCTTATATATGTAAGAAAAATATAAAAGTAATTAAATCCCTTAAACTTAATTAACTATTAATCATGAGGTAATTGCATTAGGCCCATTTCATTTCTTCGGAGCATTACTAATTTACTTTTCATGTGGTTGCATATCATATTGGCTCATTATTAATTAGTTAATTAACTTAAGGCGATATAGATAAGAGTTAATTAATTAACTTAATTCATACCCTAACCTAATTAAGACATAAAATTAACCTAATTACTCTTCATTAAATCAAATTAACTCACACATTGAGGATGTGATTAGGATTAGCAAACCTCATTCACATTTCTTAAATCAAATCAAAGATGAAAATGAAATGACATTAAAGAACTTTGGTTTATTTTAAATAATCTTATTTAGTTTGATTGTCCTTGGGAGTTAATTGATTTAAATGATATCACATACTTGTGTTATTTTATTTCTTTCTAATCATGCCAAATATTGTATGCCACTTATACTCATGCATTCATGTCTTTCAAATTAATCAAATGAAAATGATTTCCTTTATGTTAATTTGCATGTGTTGGCTTAATTAAAGATATGTGTGACTAGTTTCACTATTAAATCTCAAATATATTTTTAAAAGTATATTAATGAATGAATATACATATATATTTATGGTGAAATATTTCTGCCTTCATCTATCCTTTATGGGAGAGGATAAATGAAAAAAAAATATATGCCTTTAGTTGGGACACCATGTAGATCCGTAGATATTCTTATTGAGGGGATCGGGTATGACATTGAGAAGATGTGTACTATCTCGAGAGATAGAAGTCACTACCCTACAATGGACTAATCACATGAATAAGAACTCTAAGGATAATGAGTGCATATATAGAGATTCTTCTCCTACTTTACATGGAAGTAAGTAGGTTTATTTTAAGGGGTTGTTGTTCCTACAGGGCAAGATAGTTAATTACATCCTCGATCCCAGAATACTCTAGTTTAAGATAAATGATCATTATCTCCAAAGATTTAAATAGGTAGGACTATCAATCGATTAATTTATTTTGGAAGATCAAATGGGATAGATCAAAGAGAGGGAGTTATTATCGAAGCTAAAGGAAGATAAGTAGGAGATGCCCATGATGCTAGGAAACCTAGCGAGCATCTCAAACTATCCTATAGTAAGGCTTTACATTTTAAAAATTAAGTTAATTTATTTGAGTTGAATTTTTCATTAGAAATTTAGGGCTTATGATTTCATAACACTAGATTATGGAAATGCCTAAGAGGTGAGGATTTATGCTTATGGCCTACAAAGGGGAGAAGCAATCTTAGAACTTAAATCTAGGGAGCTTTAGCGAGGGATGAAAGCACAACCTAAATCTAAGGTGAAAAATGGGTATTTGATTTGCCTCCATAAGAGAGGATAAACCACCTGACTGTTTGGACTTACAACTGCCTGGGGGTGGCTGGTAGGCAAGTCATATGCTTTATGTAAGATAACTAGGATGTTATTTATTTAGAAAGAGGCTAAGTCCTTAAACTCACTCCCTAAAGTGACTAGATCATATAAGGGCATGCTTCAAATGACCTAAAATCTAATGCAATCATATTACATTTTATTTTTATTTTTGGACAATCATTTTGACTCAGGCTAATAGGATTAGGATTTATATGCCTAATGCATGAGAAATGAGATTATTGGCCAAAATCAGCGAGAAGGGAGAATGTGTGTTTCCACCATGGCTCTCAAAGGTCAAGCTAGGTTTTCAGTGGAAGCCTCCAATCAAGAGTGAAAATAATATGTAATGTGCATGATGTTATAAAAGAAGTACTCATCCTGAGGGGTTGCTAATTCTTTTATCTTGATTTTAACCTAAGCTTTAGTCGAGGTTACGAGTTCTTTAATTTTAGTTTTGAATTGTTATATTTGATAAAAGATTTATTTTTATCTAAGAGCCTAATCCACATCCAGGCCATACATAAAGCAAGGAAGAAACTAGGAAAAGGATGCCACTTAATGCACAAGCTAAATAAATCATCAATCAATTTATAAAGCTAATCCCAAAAAGAATAAGAGGCCATTGTGGTCGGGTACCACCACACAAACTCAAAAATAAATTGAGTAGCCATGCTCTACCCTTATACAACCCAGATTACAAATGAATTTAACAATTAAGCAAGAAACTCATTATTATCTTCATCATTTCTTCATTCTTATTTTCTTCTTTCTTCTTCTTTTCTTCTTTCTTCTTTGGTTCCTTCTTTTGGATGGTTGGAAGGTGGATGATCCAAAGGCTTCACATGGTGCATAAGATGAGATCTTATGACCAATGATCATCCTAATCCCCATAACAAACATTCTAAAATCCTAATTACAAAATTACATGAAAAGGAAAAGTAAATCTAACTACCACCAAAAAGGTTAGCTAAACAAACCAAATCCATGTATTTTAGACTTATCACCCATGGGTGACTAAGTCCACCTAACTGTTGGATTATACTTAGGGGTATAAACCGCAATAAAAGTATTTATATTTTTATTTATTATACTTAAGCAATCCCCAAAAAGATAATGGTTAGACTAAGATAGCCTTACCATTCATTCTACGCACTAACTCAGATTAAAACATATATCACAAAATAAACAAGCATCAAACCATGCCTAACCTAAAGCTAGAAGTGGTGACTTAGCCTTAATGTGCTTTAGGTTTGTGTGGTATGCTTAGTTATGACTTTAAGTTAGAATTTTCTAAGTATGAAGAATGTTCAACTTAGAGGAGGGTTTCATTTAAGTGATTTAGTTATTTTGGGTTGATTTTATTTTATTAGGTTCAAGTGAATCCTACAATTAATTACTAAGTTGTAAAGAGAGGGAAAGAGAAGAAAACTTCTCTTTCCTTCCCTAACCTAAGTAATTTCTAAAGTGGATTCTTATTTTAGTTTTGTTTAGTGGATATTTTAATTAAGTGTTTTAATTAATCCTAAGTTTAGATAAATGTTAAATAAACCAATCCAAAAGAAAGGCATAAGTAAAATGAACTAAATTCACAAAACATACATCACTTCACTTCTTTCCCAACATTTATAACATGCATATGAATGAATCCTAAACATATCTATACATACAAATGAGAATGTTTATCACACTTTATGATGCATGCTAAGTAATTAATTTAAGAAAATTTGAAATTTTATGACGTACGATTTTCATTAAGTAGCAAAGGGGTTTCTTATCTAACTTTCACATGCACACATGAATGTATGAAAGGCATAAGTGAGTATGATGCCATTGTTAACCAGAGGTGTAAGGTACAAGACCTACTTAGGACTACTTAAAGCCTTACAACCTCAGGGTTGTCGAGACTAATATACCACTTTCCTTAAAATGCAAGCATGTGTACAAAAGAAATGAATTGAAAAGATAGAATGCAAAAGTTAGTGTTGGTTGATTTTTTTTTGTTTATGCAATTTATATGTGCAAGCATAGGTATCCTTCTTAAGTAATGATATATGAATGGATAAGATATGGAATTAGGCAAGTGTTATGTTCTTTTCAAATGAACCATACACCTTGCCAAATTCTATTCAAAACTATAGAAAAAGAGAAGAGAAGGAAGACCTACACTAAGCACATCCTTATATTTTACTCACAAGCAAACTTATAAATAAGATATAAGCAACACACTTTCAATTTTGATAATTGATTCATATATTTTGAAAATAATTTGAATTTAATAGTGATAATAGCCACTCATATTCTTACTTTAGCCAACACATGCAATTTGACATAAAGGAAATATTTTCATTTTAAATTTGATTTTTGAAAAGCATGGATGCATGAAACCACATGACACACATATTTAGCATGTTGGGGAAGAACTAAAGCTATGAAAAAGAAACACATTCACTTTAATTAATTCCTAAAGACAATCTTATGAATTAAGAAAGCTTAAAGTAAATTAAAGTTTATTTAATATGATTTTTTGTTTGATTCTGAATTTGATTTAATTTTGACAATGTGAATTGAGTTTGCTATTCCTAACCCATTCCCACATGTGTTTGATATTTTTGTTCAATTTTTAGATGATTAGATTCAATTTATTTTTTATTAGGTTAAGGTATGAATTAAGCATGTTAATTACCCCTTACCAACACCACCTAAGTATAGTTAATCAAATAATTATGAGCCAATAATATGACATAAAATATCACAAGGAATTTGAATTTGTAATGCACCTAGGAAGAAAGGGGCCTAATGTAATTTGGCTCATGATTAATGATTAATTAAGATAAGGAGTTTAACTTAAGTAATTCCAAAACACCCCTCACACATATGAGTTGAATTTTGATTTCCTTAATTGAACTTAGGCTCTTGAACACCTAAGCATCTACCCAAAGTAGATTAATTAAGTTTTGTAAATTTTTAGAATTTTAAGAAATTAATTAAGAGGGTAATTAGTGAATTAAACCTTAATTAAGAGAAGATTAAGGAAGAAAAGGGGTTTTAAGGAATATCTTAGGGGAAATATCCCAAAATTATTCTCTAAACACCCATTCACTAAAATAGACCTTAATCAGCTTCAATAAAAGGTTAAACCACTAATCAAATCCTTAATCATCCTTAATTATATTAGGGGGTAATTAGGAAATGAATTAACAGTTTTCTCAATTAAGCCACCAATAAATCCCAAGAAAATTAAGGGAGGCATAAGTCATCCCCCAAAATACACGCAAGAAGTTTGAGATTAATCAGTGGATTAATGAGGGAGTAATTATTAAATTAATATTTCCAATAAAACTTAAAATCAGAGAAAGACAATATTCAAAATCCATTAAATCCAAATCTAGAATATTCTAGATTGAATTATCTTTTAGTGGCAATTTACCTCATATTTTTTTGATTTTTCTTTAGAGAGATAAATTTTAGAAGTTTAGAGGATTAATTAAAATTATTTAAACCTTAATTAATTCTCTAATCCTCTGCACCATGCATGACTTACTCTTTACGCTTTACGCGTCATCCTCTGAGTTGCCACTTAAATGTCATCGTAGCACCACGTGGTGGTGGCACTATGCACTTTTGCCTCCGCTGTTCGATCATGGATCGAATGGCTAGGATTTAATCCGTGGTTTAGAGGGGATAAAATAGGATATAAATATGATTTAATCTCGACCGCCCATCCAAAATGTGCCGATGGACGGCCAGAGATCCATCCCTACCAACGCCTGTGATCCATGGAGACCATCCATATTCTAGGCCTTGATCTGAGTTCGATTGAGCTCGGATTGGGATGAAATTTTGCACACACCATCTAACCCTAATGGCAATCACATCTAATGGTTAAAATCTCATGCGATTAACATTTCTTTCACAAAGCTCCATACCACATTGAGTTTAGTGATCGAAAAATGGCATACCTCGCTGGAGGTGATCACCAATGCTCGATTCCCTTGGAGGAGCTTCATTTGGTTGAGATGAAGCTTTGGTGAAAGTTTTAGCTCTTGAGGTTGAGTGGATAGCTCTATGGACCAACTCCTCCTCCTAGTGAGCTCGGTTTTGATTGAAGTGGATCTTCCCTTGCCTTTGGATCTTGGGAAAGAGGTTGGGCAAGCTCGGCTTGGTCCCCTGAGGGAGTGTGCAAAGGGAATTGACTTGGTTTGGTGTATGGAGAAGGTTGGAAAATCCTTGGAGCTCCCCTATTTTTGCTTGTTTTGAAATTGATTTAATTTGTTTGAGTTAAATTTTTCATTAGAAATTTAGAACTTATGATTTCATAACATAAGATTAAGGAAATGCCTAAGTGGTGAGGATTTATGCTTATGGCCCACAAAGAGGAGAAGCAATCTCAGATAAATCTAGGGAGCTTTGGCGAGGGTCGAAAGTATAATCTAAATCTAAGGCAAAAATGGGTATTTGGTTTACCTCCATAAGAGAGGACAAATCACCCGACTATTTGGACTTACAACCGCCTGGGGGTGGCCGCCAACTAACTCCTCCTATGATTTTAAATTCATGTAAGAAAGTCATAACAATCATTCTAAAATCCTAATTGCAAAAATTACATGAAAAGGAAAAGTAAATCTAACACATGCAAAAAAAAAGGTTAAACAAACAAACCAAATCCCAAGCATGTATATTAGACTTATCACCCCACACATGGGTGACTAAGTCCACGGCTTATTGGATTATGATTAGGGGTATAAGCACTGCAGCATTTATATTTTTATTTATTACACCCTTACAATTCCCTAGAAGATAATGGTTGACTAAGATCGCCTTACCATTCATTCTACACATACATCTTAACATCCAGACTAAAAAATATATCATAAAATAAAAGCAAGCATCAAACCATGCACCTCCTTAACCTAAAGCTAGAAGTGGTGACTTAGCCTAATGTGTGTGCTTTAGAGATTTGTGTGGTATACTTAGTTATGGCTTTAAGTTAGAATTTTCTAAGTATGAAGAATGTTCAACTTAGAGGAGGGTTTCATTTAACTGATTTAGTTATTTTGGGTTGATTTTATTTTATGTTTTGATTAGGTTCAAGTGAATCCTTAATTACTAAGTTATAGAGAGGAAAGAGAGAACTTCTCTTCTCTAACATAAGTAATTTCTAAAGTGGATTCATATCTTAGTTTTGTTTAGTGGATGTTTTAATTAAGTGTTTGTTGACCTCATTTTTAGAATGAGCTCTCAACCCCTCCATCTTAGACATAGGTCTCCTCTTAGACTTTAAGAGTTCCTTAGTCTTAAGACTTATCTAGTCATTAGGTGGACACTCAACCTAGCCATAAAGACTTAGAAGAGTTAGCCATAGGAATAGGTCATGCCTTAGGGGTGTTAGGAAAATTTGCCTACCCTTAGTCTGAACCATTCCTCACTCTCCTTCATTCAAGTTAAACTCCAAATCAATCTTATTTGATTTTCTCCAAACTCAAATCAGCTCCATGTGATTGAAATCTATGATTGAAATCCATGAATGAAATTTCTAAGTCCAAATCTTTCCTAAGTCCTTAGATTTGCCTTTAAGGACTTAACCTAAATCATGATCAAAACCAATTCAAATATTCTCATATATAAATGAAATATAAATTCAAACCAATCAAACTAAACTCAAAATTCAAAATCAAGTCCTTTAAGTTTTTCTTTAAAGGCTTAATCTAAATCATGATCAAATCAATTTAAATTCATGTGATTTTCTCATAACTTAATTATATTCACATATATAAAGGAAATATAAATACAAATCAATCAAACTAAACTCAAAATTCAAATTCCAAACTTAAAAATTTATTAAGTCCCTTAATTTTTCCATTTAAGGACTTATCCAAAATTATGATCAAATCAATTCAAATTCATGGATTTTCTCGTCATTTATATTCTCATTTATATTCACATATATAAATGAAATATAAATATAAATCAATCAAACCAAATTCAAAATTCAAACTCCAAACTCCAAAATTTTCTATGTCCTTTAAAATTCCCTTTAATGGATTTAGCCTAAATTGATCAAATTTCAAATTTAAAATTTTTGATGATCCATTTATATTCTCATTCATATTCACATATATAAATGAAATATAAACAATCAAAAAAATTTCAAAATCAAACTCAATTACTCAAAATCCAACTAAGCCTTTTAACTCAAAATCTTGAACTTATCCAAATCAATTTCAAATCAAGTCAAACTTTGATTTTCCTTCATGATTCAATCAACCCTACAATCATGAATTCAAATATAAATACAAATTTCTATCATCAAATAATTCAATTAAAAATCAAACCTAAATTTTTCATATTCTTCCTTTGAATATGAAATTGTCAAATGGATCAAAACCCATTTGACTTCAAATCACTTGCAAATGGATTTATATTTCAATCATAAGTCTATATACAAGTACAATCAAGCTTAAATCAAGCTTTTGAAGATTTGATTTAGGCTCACTTGAAAGTGGCCTAAAAGTACCCTTATGAGCCAAATTCTAATCCTAAATTGGATTGAATCAAACTCACCTATGCCTCTCATCATGATCAAAAATCATCATGGGATGATCAATCACTCAAATTAGGTCAAACCAAGTCAAACCTAAGGGTTGACCAAGTCAACACTTAGCTCAAAATGAAACCTAACATAGCCAAAACCAACTATAGGCCAAATTGATTTAAACCAATGATCTAAGTTCATTCGTGAACTATGTTTAAACTTGACCAAGTCAACATTTGAGCCTAACCTAGCCTAATTGGCCACTTGACCCAAATTGACCTAATTTTACCTAAAGGATTAAAATGTATCAAAACTTAATCTAAGCTAAATTGATTCAAACCAATGGGTCAAGTTCATTTCAAACCACTTGTTGAACCAAAGCCTCAATTGGCCAACTACTCAACCTAACCCAATTGACCTAAAAGGGCCATGTTGAGCTAAATTTGAACATAATCAAAATTGATTGGAAACAAAGATATCAATCCACTCTATATGACTAACCAAACCTAAACCTACCCATGACCAAGCCCAAATAGGTCCAATGGGTCAAATGGGTCAACTTGACCCATTTAACCTAAAGGAAGTCATATGAGCCAAATTCAAAAATAAACCAAATTAAATCAAACCAAATTCACCAAAACATTTCAAATGGTCATATGAACTTGACCCAACACTTGGTTTGACCCAATTTGACCAATTGTTCAACTTGACCCAAGTTGACCCATTTTGACCTAAATGGGTCAACATGAGCCAAACCTTATCAAATGAATTCCAAATCTTATGAAACTTAGCCAAACCCAATTTCTCAACATACCCAACATATCCAAATTTAAAAATTAGCAAAATGACCATCCTACCCTTAGTTTGTAGAACAAATTTTGGCCTAATCCATGGGTAATTTGGCCATACCGTCTTCATATCAACTTGATGCCTTCCTAATAGCTCAAGTAGACCGAATGAAAAGTGGTGCACCCAATCCAAAGAGTTTGGATTAGGCCAAATGGACCCAAGGCCAAACCCAACTCCCTTGCTCAATCTGGCTAATTCAAAATCCTCATTCGACTCAATTTGATGCACATGGGAGGTTAGCAATCCACTCAAGACCTTAAACAGACCATGTGCCAACTCCAAATAGATCAAACAACCCCTCCAATGTGGTAAGCTATGTGTCGGTCGTCCGATTGTCACAAGGGGAGATATACTCCCCCTAATTAAATTTGAAATTATCATTCCCACATTCGTTTGAAGCCTAAAGAGTGTTAGGAAAGATCAAAGAGCCATCCTAAGCTCTCTAAGAGGGATTTGAAAAGTGAATTTCTCGATTTTCTCCATTAAAAAATAGGGGAGCTCACTTCGATCCTCAACTTCCTCTATACTCAAATCCATTCCAATTCCTCTTGTACACTCCCTTAGAGGATCAAACCAATGCACTCAAGCTCTCATTCGAGTTCCCAAAGCAAGGAAAGGTGGAATTGGATCAAAGCCGCAAAGGAGATCAAGTGGTGTTGGTCCATAGAGATCCACTCAACCCCATAAAACTTTGGCTTCATCTCCACTAGACGAAGCTACCTCATCGAGCTTGAGCACCGGTGATTTAAATTTATATTTCATTTGTATATGTGAATATAAATGAGAATATATATGGGTTATGAGAAAAATTTCATGAGTTTGAATTGGTTTGATCATGATTTTGCTAAGTCCTTAAGAGGGATTAAGGACTTAAGAAAGATTTTAAATTTGGAATTTGAATTTTGGATTTAGTTTGATTGGTTTGAATTTATATTTCATTTATATATGTGAATTTAAATGAGAATATAAATGAGTTATGAAAATCTCATGAGTTTGGTGATTTAGATTTGATTTTGGCTAAGTCCTTAAAGGATTAAGGACTTAGGCAATTGGATTTGAAATTTTGAAGTTGGTTTTAATCATGGATTTCAATCATTTGGCATTGATTTGAATTTGGAGGAAATCAAATAAGATAGATTTGGAGTTTGATTCAAAGGAAGGAAGGTGAGGAGTGGTTCAAGTTAAGGGTAGGCAAATTTTTCTAACACCCCTAAGGCATGACCTATTCCTATGGCTAACTCTTCTAAGTCTCTAGATAGGTTGAGTGTCCACCTAATCACTAGATGTGTCTTAAGACTAGGATCTCTTAAAAAATCTAAGAGGAGTGTTACAAGATGGAGGTTGAGCTCATTCTAAATGTGGTCAATAATACAACTTTAGTTATATATACATAAGAAATACGTGAATATAAATTTAGTGTATGAAATAAAATCTCTTCCTTACATTCATGTGATTTGTATAAGTAAGAATGTTAGCAGTATATTAGTGACATGCCAAGGGCCTTACGACTTTAAGTAGCCCTACAGGTTCCTACCTGGTTCCTTGAATGAAATAATGGCGATGTACATTGATTTCATTCTTATGCATTTGGACATTAGAATTTAGACAAAGCTTTAATTCATTTACACAAAATAAATGAATCAAATCAAAATATAAGTTTTGCATGGCTTTTTATTCTTGTAGATGTTTATACATCCATATGTATTTAAGGATAGTGGGTATATTAGTATGGACATTCCAGGGACGCACGGCTTTAAGTAGCCACAAGGAGTTCTACCTCGTTCACCAAAGCATGGCATGTACTTGCTTAAAACTTTTATACATGTGAATGTGTACTTAGCTAATAATGAAATCCTTTTTCTATTAAAAGATATGTATTCATGCTTTGTTTAATTGGTTGAGTTGATTAGTCATGTGATTTAAGGTTCTTTCCTTATTCTTTTCAAGAATTTAGATAGAGCTTTAAATTAATATGACAAATCATTCAACCAAATGAAATATTAATTCCAAATATATTTACTCACATTCATCATTTAAGTGTGCTAAGATATAAATTGTATGTATAATTATGCTTAGGATTTAATTATATGCATGATATACATGATGTAAAGAAATGAACAAACATGTGTTATGTGATAGTAATTCATTCCAACTAATCTTAAGATGTTGTTCTTATTGAATGAGTTTGTTTAAAGTGAACCTAAATATAGAACTAATTAAAATATGTAATAAGTCATTCACTAAAGGGAATTAATTAACTAATTTGCTTTAGATGTGACTTAAGGTAGGGATAAAAGAGAGTGATCATCTTTTTCTTTATCTTCATAACACTTAGTTGTCAAGTGTAGGTCAAATGAAATAAAAGAAAATGTTAAGTAAAATTTGTAAATTAATTAAACCATTTAAAGTGAAATCACCATTCATAATTAAATGTCCTTCATACTTAGAAAATCTTAACTCTAAAATCTAGTTAGAACATACCACACATGTCTTAACACACACATTAGATTAAGTCACCACTTCTAGCTTTATGTTAGGATAGTGCATGGTTTGATGTATGTTTTGTTTTGTGATGTAATGTTATATTTGGATGTTATGTATATACTTGGATGTTAGTGATTAGCTATATGTTTTTTTTGTAGGAGATTATGCTTAGGGATGCTTAAAATAAATATAAATGCTCTTTTGCATTGTAACCTAGCATAATCTCTTAGAAGATAACTTGCTTTGCATATGCGAGGTGCTTGTGGTAAAATTTAATTTTGATTCTTCATCTAATCTTTCCTGAAGGGAGAAAAGAAAATAAATGAAGAACCCAAAAAAAATATAATTCTTCAAAACAACACTTCTTGTGTTGGACACCACAACATCAAATATTTTATTGGGGTGATCAGAATCTCATTGAGGAATGGTGTACTATCTCTGAGATAAGTCACCAACCTAAAAGGACTAATCACCTTAATAAGGACTCTTATGGGTCTTGAGAATAATGAGATTCTTCACTTTTATAAAAAGTAAAATGGGGTTTATTTTAAATCATGTTAGTTAAGTTTACAGAAAGCATAGTTAATTACATCTTAAGGAATGAAATTCATGAATACTCTTGATTAAGGTAATTGATGGTTGTCTCAATTTTAAAGATGGGACTATCAATAAATTGGTTTATTTTTAGAAGATCAAGTGGGATTGATCAAGATGAGGGAGTTCTTATGAAGATAAGTAGATACTTAGATACTTGAAACTAGTAAGCATCCCAAACTATCCTATGGTTGGGATTTATATTTTTTAAATGTGATTTATTCATTTTAGTTGAATCTTTATTAGAAATTTAGGGCTTACAATTCCATAACACAAGATCTAAAATTCTGAGATGAAGATTTATACTTGTACATAAAGGAAGTAGCAACCTCAACTAAATAGGGAGCTTTAGGGGCCAAAGTATGACCTAAATTTAAGAAAAATTGGTATTTGGTATACCTCCACTAAGGATAAACCACCTGTGGTTACAACCTTTGGGGTGGCCTAACTAACTCCTCACAAGTTTAAATATAAGTAGGAAAGTCATATGCTTTTGCAAGATAGCTAGGTTGTGTTTATTTAGAAAGAGACTAAGTCTAAACACTCCCAAAGAGACTAGATCATGATGGTGGTTAATGACTTAAATCTAATGTAAATGTTTATTATGTTTTATTTTCATTTTGGACAATTAATTTGACACAGGCTTTAGGATTCATATGCCTAATGCATGAGAAATTAGATTATAGGACAAAATCAACAAGAAAAGGAGGTGTGTTTCCACCATAGCTCTCAAAGGTCAAGCCAAATTCTCTGATAAAGGTGGAAGCCCTCCAAAATAAGAGTGAAATAAGATGCTTTTTATGCATGATGTGAAAATATACAACATCCAGCTAAGGGGTTGCTAAATCTTTTTTCTTGTTTATAACCTAGGCTTTAGGTGAGGTTATGAGTTATTTACTTTTAGTTTAAATTGATTAGTTAGACAAAAATTTATTTTCCTAAGATCCTCGTTATGGGCCATACATTAAAAGCAGGAAGATTAGAAGACATGCCATCTTAATGCATAAGATAAAAAAACATCAAATAATTTATAAAACTAGCGTAAAAGAATAAGATGCCATTTATGGTCGGACTCCGCCAAACAAACCAAAAAAAAATTGGGTAGTCGAGCTCTACCCTTATACAACTCGGATTACAAATGAATAAATTACAATCAAGAAGAAATTCATTGTTATGGGGGTCTTCATTCTTCATTTCTTCTTTCTTCTTTTGGTTGGATGGAATGTGGTTGCTCCAAAGGCTTCACATGGAACATAAGACATAGTCTTATAACCAATGTTCATCCTAATCCCTAGTAACAATCATTCCAAATCCTAATTACAAAATTACATGAAAATGAGAAAAATAGAAATCTAACTAAAACATGCAAAATAGAGATTAACTAAATAAATCACAACAATCCCAAGCATGTATATAAATAAATTGGACTTAGAACCCCACACATGGGTAACCAAGTCTCTATTTGGATTATGCTTACGGGTATAAGCAACCGCACAAAATATTTATATATTTTATTCTCACTTAAGCACATGTAGAACAATAGTTAGACTATGATCTAAATTCACTATGCATACACCTAACATCTAGACTAAAACATCACATTACAAAGTAAATATCAAACCAAATCACCTAAAGTTAGAAATGGTGACTTATTAATGATGTGCCATTTAAGATTTGTGTGGTATGTTTAGCGAGGCTTTAAGGTTGAAGTTTTCTAAGTGTGAAAGAGTTTAACTTAGAGGGTGGTTTCATTTAAGTGATCTAGTTGATTTGGTTAATTGTATTTTTTTAGTTTGATTTGGTTTAAATGAACCTACAATTAATTACTAAGTGTTATAAAGAGAGAAAAAGAGAAGAGAACTTCTCTTTCCTTACCTTAAGTAATTTTAAGGTAGATTCATTAAAGATTTTTGTAGTGAATATTTAATTATGTCTTTTAATTAATCATAAGTTTAGATTTTCCTAAAAACTATTCAAAATAAAGGCATTTTAAGATTAAAGTAAAGTGAATATCACAAAACACACTTTATTTCTTTCCAACATGTGTAACATGCATATGGATGGATCTAAGCATATTTATACAAATGAAAATGTTTAGCACACATTGATGATGAATGCTAAGAGTTTGTTTAGAAAATTTGGATATTTTTTATGATGCATGGTTTGTTAAGTAGAAAGATCTTTTATCCATTATTCATATGCACATTTACATGTATGAAGACATAAGTGAGTCAACCTATTATTTTCTACACTAAGGTATAAGACTTCTTGGGATTTAGTAAGCCTTGATCAATGTAACTATATACCACTTTTCTTAAATACATGTGCATGTACAAAAGCAAATGAATGGAAAAAGAATCATGCAAAAAGTTTATGTTTGTTTGATTTGTTATTGACCTCATTTTTAGAACGAGCGCTCAACCCCTCCATCTTAAACATAGGACTCCTCTTAGATACTAAGAATTTCCTTAGTCTTAAGACACTTCTAGTAATTAGGTGAACACTTAACCTAACCCTAAAGACTTAGAAGAGTTAGCCATATGAATAGGTCTTACCTTAGGGGTGTTAAGAAAATTTGCCTATCCCCTAGCTTGAACTAAATCCTCACTTCCTTCTTTCAAAGTCAAACTCCAAATCAAATCAACTCCAAACTCCAAATCAAATCAACATCAAAAGTTAAATCAATTTTAACTTAATTGATTTTCCCAAACTCAAATCAATTCCAAATGATTGAAGCTTATGATTGAAATTCTAAAATTTTAAAATTTTTTTCCTAAGTCACTTTGATTCTATCTTATGGACTTAGCCTAAATCAAATCCAAATCAACTCAAATTCAAAATTTTCTCATAACCCATTTATATTCATATTCATATAAATGAAATATAAATTTAAATATCCAAAACTAAATTCAAAAATCAAATCCAAATTCAACCAAAATTCAACCTAAGCCTTTCAAATCAAATTCTTGAACTTAGCAAATCAAATTCAAATCAAGCCAAACCCTTGATTTTTTTCTTCATGATTCAATTAATCCTTCAATCATGAAACCAAATATAAATACAAACTTTAATCATCAATCTAAAATCAATTCAAAACTCAAATCCAAATTCAACCAAAATTCAACCTAAGCCTTTCAAGTCAAATTCTTGAACTTAGCCAAATCAAATTTAAATCAAGCCAAACCCTTGATTTTTTCTTCATGATTCAATCAATCCTTCATGAATCCAAATATAAACACAAACTTCAATCATCAAACCAAAACTAAATTCAAAAAATCAAACCAAGTCAAACTCATATTCACCCTTTGAACTTGAAATTATGAATCAAAACCCATTTGACTCCAAATCACTTGCAAATGGATTTATATTTCAATCATAAGTCCATATATGAGTTCAATCAAACTTGATTCAAGCCTTGATCAAATAATTGACCCACTTAGGCTCACTTGACCCAAAGTGACCTAAAATCTCTTTTGAGAAATTCTAATCCTACCCAAATTGGATTGAACTAAGCCCACCTAAGCCTCACATTGTGAGCAACAATGATCATAAGATGATCAATCACTCAAATTGGGTGAAACCAAGTCAAACCTAAGGGTTGACCAAGTCAACACTTAGCCAAAATGAAACTTAAACTAGCCAGAATCCACCATAGGCCAAATTGAAACCATTGATCAAAACTCATTCATGATCAATATTTGAACTTGACCAAGTCATCATTTGAGCCTAACTTAGCCTAATTGGCCACTTGACCCAAGTTGACCCACTTGACCTAAAAAGTCAAAATATGTCAAAACTTGATCTAAGCTAAATTGATTGAAACCTCAAGTTTCATTCAAATCACTTGTTGAACTTGAAGCCTCAATTGGCCTAGAACTAGCCCAAATTGACCTTGAACCCAACTTGACCTAAAAGGTCAAATTGAGCCAAAATCAAATTAAACCAAAATTGATTGGAAACAAAGATACCAATACATTTCATATGACCAATGAAAGCTAAACCAACCCATGACTCAAATAGGTCAAATAGGTCAAATTGGTCAACTTGACCCATTTGACCTAAATGAAATCAAATGAATGAAATCAAATAGAAATCAAATTGAACCAAACCAATGATGCCAAAATATTTCAAATGGTCATATGAACTTGACCCAACCCTTGGTTTGATCCAATTTGACCAATTGGTCAACTTGACCCAAGTTGACTCATTTTGACCTAAATGGGTCAACATGAGCCAAATCATATCAAATCAATTCCAAATTCATTGAAACTTGGCCCAACCCATTTTCAATCATACCAAACATATTCAAACTGAAATCCAAGCCAAATGACCATTTTACCCCTAGGTCAAGGGGTAACCTATGGCCAATTCCACTTGGAATTTGGCCATATCCTTCTAGTGGCCACTTAGCACCCTCTTAGTGGACCAAGTGGACACTAGTGAGCATGGTGCACTTGACCCATTGGGTTTGGGTCAGCCAAACATAACTCAAGGTCAAAACTGACTACTCCCTCCATTTCAAGCACATGGAAATCACTCCTCCCTCCATTTCAAGCACATGACACATCTCCACTACCTTGCTCTACCAAAATTGAACTATGTGCAAGCTAGAACAACCTAACAAACTCATCTAATTTGGCCAATTGATCCAAAATGGAAAAGGGAAGCACGACCGTCCGATCCATCTAGGGGGAGATATACTCCCCTAATTTCATTTCATTTTCACACACTCATAGTCGATTGAAGCTAGGGAACTCAGAGCAAGCATTTGCAAGTCTCCCCAAGCTTCTTAGAGCCATCTCGAATTCTTCTCTTCTCAGTTTCTTCAAACTAAAAATAGGGGAGGCTAAGGGAAATTCCACTTTGTTCATTACTCAATATCAGCTAAATTCCTTTTGCAAGCATCTTCAGAGGAGTCAATCGAGTTGATCCAAGCCTTCAAGCTTCAAAGGCAAGGGGAGGAGCTAGGCCAAGGTTGAATCCATTTGAAGGTGACTTTGGCCAATTGGTGATCACCTCCAGTGAGGTATGCCTTCAAACTGAGCCTAGAATGGAGTGTGTGGTCCTTCGTGAAGGAAATTTTCACCCCATGCAAAATTGATCGTTAGATCTTCTTGTGCTTGCTCTTAGATGGTGTGGGTTGAGTTTGAGCTCAATCAATCGAGCTTCGAATCTTGCCCAAGGGGCCGGATGTCTTTATCTCGTGAGCTTCGGTGATGGATCATGGGCCATCCATCGCATTTTGGATGGGCGATGATCAAGCCCTTAGGATCCTGATTAATCCTTTAAGAAGCGCTCGATCTCCCATCCATTCTTAATCGGATGATCCAGAGAAAGCGTGTTGCGCCACTAACACGACATTGTGATGTGATAACTTAAGTGGTGAATCCCATCACGCCGTGTGGAAAGCTCACGCCGCGTCAGCGGTTCACATGGCATCGACGGGATTAGTCATATAATTTGGGATTTAATTATCTAATAAATATGGAAACTTCAAAATAACATAACTAAATACTGAAAATTTTAAAAAATACAAAATAAAATGCATTATGAAGATAATTCAAAGGGAATAATCTAAAATTAATTTCAATTGATTTTGAATAGTGATATTTTTTGAATTTGACTTTTATTAGGAATGTGATTATGTTATTACTCTAATTATCCACTAATTAATTCAAACTTCTACATTTAGAGGATGACTTCTACCTCTCCTAATTATTTTGGAATTTATTAATGGTTTAATTAGGAGAATTGCTTGATTTATTCCTAATTACCCTTTAATCAATTAAATGATTAATTAACCTTTTAAATAGTGATAAATTCATTAATTAAGTTTGCTAATCATCTTAGAACATTGAATGGACTTAGGGAATGAGATTAGGAGTTCTTTCCTATATCTTTTTTCTTAAGTTTATTTCATTTGGATAAAACTTAACTAAAGTGTGAATTAATTAAATAATTTAATCACTTAATTAAATGGCTTAATTAATCAAACTTTTCAAAATCAAAACATTCTAGAACTTAACCAATTCATCTTGGGTAATTGCTTAGGTGTTCTAACCTAAGTAACTTAAAGAAATCAAAATCCAACCTATATGTGTGGGGAGGGTTATGAAAGTACTTAAATTAAACCCTTTAGCTTAATTAATTATTAATTGTGTGCCAATTGCATTAGGTCCTTTCTTTCCTAGGTGCATTGATGATTTAAATTCCTTGTGTGATTTTATGTCATACATTGGGTCATAATTATTTGATTAAATATGTTAAAAGTGGTGTAGGTAAGGGGTAATTAATGAACTTAATGTACACCTTAACCTAAATAAAGCATAAAACTCACCTAATGGTTCTAAAATTAAACTAAAACAATATACACATGTAAAAAATGGGTTAGGACCAGTAAACCTCTTCACATTTCCTAATTAAAATCAAACTCAAACAAAATTAAAAATCTCTTTAAAATAAATTTGATTTGCTTTAAATAATTCTATTTCATAAGATAGTCTTTAGGAATTAATTAGGGTGAATGAATTTACATACTTTCATCACTTTATTTTTTTCCTAGCATGCTAAATATGTATGTCATATGAAAATCATGCATTCATGCCTTTTAAAAATCAAATTAAAAATGAAATGTTTTTTATGTCAAATTGCATGTTTTGGCTAAAGTAAGAATATGAATGGCTATTATCACTATTAAACCAAAAATTATTTTCAAAGCTTATAAATAAAATATCATAAGTGAAAGATATGTTATTTATAATTATTTATAAGCTTGCATGTGAGTATAAAATGTGATATGTGATTCTTCTTTCTTAACATAGAATTATATAGGATTTGCAAAGTGTATAGTTTATTTGAAAAGGATATAACACTTGCTTAAATCCATTCCTATACACTCCTATGTCATGACTTAAGAAGGAATTCCACATCACACATATAAACTAAACAATCAAACCAAAATCAAACAAACATAAACTTTTGCATGATTCTCTTTCCATGCATTTCTTTTTGTACATGCACATGTATTTAAGAAAAGTGGTATATTAGTTGGACAACTGGTTATGAGGTTTAAGTCCCTAAGTAGGTCTTGTACATTACACCCCTGGTGCTAACAATGGTGTCGTGCTCACTTATGCAATTTTAAACTTGTAAATATGCATATGAAAATGGATAAAAGAATCACTCTTTTCTACTTAACAAAATCATGCATCATGAAGCATCCAAATTTTCTTAAGCAACTCTTAGCATTCATCATTAAGGTGTGCTAAATTTCCATTTTCATGTATAGATATGCTTAGATTCATCCATATGCATGTTACACATGTTGGAAAGAAATGAAGTGATGTGTGTTTTGTGATATATTTCACTTTACTTAATCTTAAAATGTCTTTCTTTTTGAATAGGTTTGTTTAGGGAAAATAAAAACTTAGGATTAATTAAAACACATAATAAAATATTCACTAAATAAAAATCAAATATGAATCTATCTTAGAAATTACTTAAGGTAGGGAAGAAAGAGAAGTTCTCTTCTCTTTTCCTCTCTTTACAACTTAGTAATTAATTGTAGGATTCATTCAAACCAAATCAAAATACAAAATAAAATCAACCAAAGTAACTAAATCACTTACATGAAACAAACCCTCTAAGTTGAACATTTTCATACTTAGAAAACTTCAACCTTAAAGTCTAGCTAAGCATACCACACAAACCTAAAATGACGCACAAATTATGCTAAGTCACCATTTTCTAGCTTTAGGTTAGTGGTGCATGGTTTGATATTTCCTTTATTTTATGATGTTTTAGTCTAGATGTTGGGTGCATGTATGTAGAAATGGTAGGATGATCTTAGTCTAACTATTATCTTCTGGGGATTGTGCTTAAGTTGTAATAAAAATATAAGCTTGCAGGTGCTTATACTCTAAGCATAATCCAAAATAGGGTGGACTTGGTTACCCATGTGTGGGGTGCTAACTCCAATTTATATATGTACATGCTTGGGATTGTATGGTTTATTTGGTTAATCTCTATTTTGTAGGTTTTAGTTAGATTTTCTTTTTCCCATTTTCATATAATTTTGTAATTAGAATTTTAGAATGATTGTTATGGGGTATTAGGATGAAGATTGGTCATAAGACTATGTGTTATGTACCATGTGAAGCCTTTGGAGAAAACCACATTCCAACCAACCAAAAAGAAGAAAGAAGAAAGAAGAAAGAAGAATGAAGAAGAAGAAATGAAGACCCCATAATAATGAATTCTTCTGATTGCATTTTATTCATTTGTAATCGGTTGTATAAGGGTAGAGCTTTACCCAATTTGTTTTGGGTTTATATGGAGCCACAAATGGCCTCTTATTCTTTTGCACTAGTTTTATAAATTGATTGATGTTTGTTTAGCTTGTGCATTAAGATATATTTTCTAGTTTATTCCTTGCTTTGATGTATGGCTTGGATGATGATTAGACTCTTAGGAAAATAATTTTTTGATCCAACTAATCAATTCAAACTAAAAATAAATAACTCATAACCTCACCTAAAGCTTAGGTTATAAATCAAGTTAAAAGAATTAGCAACCTTTTAGCTGGATGTTGTATTACTTTACTCACATCATGCATAAAAAGTATATTATTTCACTCTTGACTTGGAGGGCTTCCACCTTGGCCAGAGAACTTGGCTTGACCTTTGAGAGCCATGGTGGAAACACACCTCCTTATCTTCATTTTGGCCCATAATCTAATTTCTCATGCATTAGGTTTATGAATCCTAAAGCCCATGTCAAATTGATTTTTCAAAATAAAAATAAAATATAACAAAATTTGCATTAGATTTAAGTCATTAAATCATGCCCTATATGATCTAGTCTCTTAGGGAGTATATTTAAGGACTTAGTCTCTTTCAAAATAAATAACAGCTTAGCTATCTTGCAAAAGCATATGACTTACCTACATGTTTTAAAATTGTAGGAGGAGTTAGTTGGTGGCCATTCCTAGGTTATAAGTCCAACAATAGGGTTTATCCTCTCTTGGAGGTAAACCAAATACCCATTTTTGCCTTAGATTTAGGTTGTGCTTTGCCCGCCAAAGCTCTCTAGATTTAGTTTGAGGTTGTTACTTCTTTTGTGGGCTACGACATAAATCCTCACCTCTTAGAATTTCCATGACATTGTATCATAATTGTAAACCTAGATTTTTAAAAATTCAAGTCAAATAAATCAATTCAATTTCAAAATTATAAAGCCCAAAATAAGATGATTTGGGTGCTTACTAGCTTCTAATATCCTATGCATCCCTACTTATCTTCATTTACCGATAGAACTCCTCCTCTTGATCAATCCCACTTGACTTTCCTAAAATAAATCGATTGATAGTCCTACCTTTCAAAATCTTTGGATACGATCATTTATCTTAATCGAGTATTCTTAAGGAATCATGTTCAGGATATAATTAACTATGGGGCTTGCCCTTTGTAGGGACAACGAACTCGGTTTATAATAAACCACCTTTTTTTCATGTAAAGTGGGAAAGAATCTGTACATTTAAGACCCATAGTCAGAGTCCTTATTAAGGTGATTAGGTCCATTGTAGGGTGGTGACTTCTATCTTTAGAAATAATACACCATTCCTCAATGCCATACCCCGGTCACCCTAATAAAAATATCTGTGGATCTGTGTGGTGTCCCAACAAGGTGTTATATATTTATATTTTATTTATCTTCTTTCCAAAAAGGTGGGGGATAGATGAAAGGGAATATAAAAATTTTCACCACATTTCTTTATGGAATTTACATGTGTAAGTGTGAATATCCTTCTTAATTAACATAGGAATGAATAGGAATGGATTTAAGCAAGTTTTCTTTTCAAATGAACTATACACTTTGCAAATCCTATTCAAGACTATGTTAAAGGAGAAGAGAAAGTCACACAATGCACATTATATTATAATCACATGCAAGCTTATAAATAATTATAAGTAGCACCTTTCAAATATTTGATTTATGAATTTTGAAAATAATTTTAGATTTAGTAATGATAATAGCCAATCATATTCTTATTTTAGCCAAAACATGCAATTTGACATAAAGGAAACATTTCACTTTAATTTGATTTTTCAAAAGACATGAATGCATGATTTTCATATGACATACACATTTAGCATGCTAGGAAAGAAATAAAGTGATGAAAGCATGTAAATTTATTCACCCTAATTAATTCTTAAAGATAATCCTATGGAATAAGATTATTTAAAGTGAATCAAAATTATTTAAAGAAATTTTTAGTTTTATTTTGAGTTTGATTTGAATTTAGGAAATGTGAAAAGGTTTGCTGGTCCTAACCCATCTCTCACATGTGTATGTTATTTTAGTTTAATTTTAGGACCATTAGATTGATTTTATATTTTGTTTAGGTTAAGGTGTACATTAAGTCCATTAATTACTCCTTACCTACACTACTTTAACCTATTTAACCAAATAATTATGAGCCAATGTATGACATAAAATCACAAGGAATTTAAATAGTAATGCACTAAGAAAGAAAGGGGCCTAATGCATTTGGCTCATTAATGATTAATTAAGCTAAAGGTTTAATTTAACTACTTTCATAACCCTTCCCACACATATGGGTTAGATATGATTTCCTTAAGCTACTTAGGTTGTTGAACACCTAAGTATCTAAATAAGATGGAGTTGATTAAACTCAGATTGATTTGATTTTAAAATTTTAATTAATTAAGGCATTTAATAAAGTGATTAAACTATTTAATTAATTTGCTCCTTAATTAGATATTTATCCAAATGAAATAAACTTAGGGGAAAAGATTTGGGAAAGAACTCCTATTCTCATTCCCTAAGTCCATTCACGGTCTAAAGTAATTAGCAAACTTAATTAATTAATTTATCACTATTTAATAGGTTAATTAATCACTTAATTAATTAAGAGAGTAATTAGGAGTGAATCAAGCAATTACCCTAATTAAACCATTAATAGATTCCAAGAGAATTAGGAGAGGCAGAAGTCATCCCACTAAATAAAACTAAGAAGTTTGGAATTAATCAATAGAATAATTAAGGAGTAATTAACATAATTACATTCCTAATAAAACCCATGTTGCATGAAATTTACTATTCAAAATCAATTAAACTTAATTTTATATTATCCCCCTTTGAAATATCTTCAAAATGCATTTGAGTTTGTATTTTTTGATTTTTTTATATTTAGTTATGTATTTTTGAAGATTATGTGATTAAAACTTAATTAGGAGGCCTAATTAATGACTAATCCCGTGGGCGCCATGTGGACCGCTGATGCAGTGCTCGCTTTCCACGTGGTGCGATGAGATTCATCACTTAAGTTATCACATCCTATGCCGCCTCAGTTGACGGTGCTATGCAATTTCTCTCTGGATCATCCAATCAAAGATTGGATGGTCAGGATTAAACATGCAGTTCTAATAGGATAAATCAGGGGATCTCACGTGTTTTAATAAGGACCGTCCACCCAAAACATGCGGGATGGACGGTCCATGATTCATCCTTGAGCTCACTTGTAGGAGACTGCAACCTTTTATCTCTTAAGGCTTGATCCGAGCTCGATTGAGCTCAGATTGAGCTAGGATTGATCACATACCATCTAAGAGTAAGAACAAAGGCATCCAATGGTTGAATTGCAATGGGGTGAAATTTTCTTTCATAAAGGACCAAAGAAAGTCTAACCTAAGCTTAGTTTTGAATAATACCTCGCCAGAGGCTATCACTGATTCTCCCAACCATCGAGGTAGCTTCGTCTAGTGGAGACAAAGTCCTGCTGAAGGTTTGAGGGCTTGAGGTTGAGTAGATCCTCCAATTGGCCAAAATCTTCCTCCTATGCTTGCGGCTTTGGTCTAGCTCCCTCCTCCCGTGCCTTGAAAGCTTGCAAGAAGACTTGGGTGAGCTCGATTGGGTCCCCTCAAGGTGCTTGAAGGAGGAATTGAGCTATGGTGGTGAATTGGCTAAGTTGGACTTCTCTATAAGCTCCCCTATTTTTGGCTTGAATAAACTGAGAATGAAGAAATCAAAGTAGGTTGAGGAAGCTTGGAGGAACTTGGAGAAGCTTGCTCTGAGTTCCCTAAGCTCAATCGAGTGTGAATCAATACAAATGAAATGAAATAAGGGGGAGTATATCTCCCCCTAGAAGGATCAGATGACCTAGCTTGCTTATGCTATTTTGATCAAATTGATCCCATGGAGTAAGTTGGTTAGGCTATTTTTAGTGGAATGTGATTCAGTTTTGGCCTTGGAGTGGAGTGGTTAAGCTTCCATGTGCTTAAAATGAGAGTGGGAGTGATCCCATGTGGAGAAATTCCTATTGGATGGTCAATTTTGGCCTTAGGGTTGGGTTTGGCTGACCCAAATCCATTGGATCATGTGCACCACACTCACTAGTGTCCACTTGGTCCACTAAGAGGGTGCCAAGTGGCCATGAAAATGATATGACCTACCAAGTGGAATTTGTCATAGGTTACCCTGACCTAGGGGTAAAATGATCATTTGGCTTTGATTTCACTTTGGATAGATTTAAAATAGTTTGAAATTAGGTTGGTCCAAATTTCAAAGAATCTGAGTTGATTTGATGTCATTTGACTCATGTTGACCCATTTAGGTCAAAATGGGTGTTGACCAATTGGTCAAATTGGGTCAAACCATTGGGTCAAGTTTATATGACTATTTGAAATGTGTTGGCATCATTGGTTTGATTCACTTTGGTTTATATTTGATTTTGGTTCATTTGATTTCATTTAGGTCGAATGGGTCAAGTTGACCAATTTGACCCATTTGTCTTAATTATATTAGGTCATGGGTTGGTTTAGGTTTCATTGATCATTTGAAATATGTTGCAAGATTTTGTTTCAATCAATTTTGGTTTGGTTTGATTTTGGCTCAATTTGACCTTTCAGGTCAAGTTGGTTTCATGGTAAAGTGGGCTAGGTTGGGTCTAGTTGGCCAATTGAGGCTTTGGTCAAGTTCAACAAGTGATTTAGAATAAACTTGACCCATTGGTTTCAATCAATTTGTCTTAGATCAAGATTTGACCCATTTTTACTTTTTAGGTCAAGTTGGGTCAACTTGGGTCAAGTGGCCAATTAGGCTAGGTTAGGCTCAAATGATGACTTGGTCAAGTTCAAACATTGATCATGAATTGGTTTTGATCAATGGTTTCAATCAATTTAGCCTATGGTAGATTTTGACTAGTTTAGATTTCATTTTAGCTAAGTGTTGACTTAGTGAACCCTTAGGTTTGACTTGGTTTGACCTAATTTAAGTGATTGATCATCTCATGATGATTATTGCTCACAATGTGAGGCTTAGGTGGGCTTAATTCAATCCAATTTGGGCAGGATTAGAATTTGGCTCAAAAAGAATACTTTAGGTCACTTTGGGTCAAATGAGCCTAAGTGGGTCAATTGACTTGATCAAGGATTGAATCGAGTTTGATTGAACTCACATATGGGCTCATGATTGAAATATAAATTCATATGCAAGTGATTTGGAGTCAAATGGATTTTGATTCATTTGACAATTTCAAGTTCAAAGGGTGAACATGAGTTTGATTTGGGTTTGATTTTTGAATTTAGTTTTGGTTTGATGATTAAAGTTTGCATTTATATTTGGATTCATGATTGAAGGATTGATTGAATCATGAAGAAAAATCAAGGGTTTGGCTTGATTTGAGGTTGATTTGGCTAAGTTCAAGAATTTGACTTGAAAGGCTTAGGTTGAATTTTGGTTGAATTTGGGTTTTAGTTTTGAATTTAGTTTTGGTTTGATGATTGAAGTTTGTGTTTATATTTGGATTAATGATTGAAGGATTGATTGAATCATGAAGAAAAATCAAGGGTCTAGCTTGATTTGAGTTTGATTTGGCTAAGTTCAAGAATTTAGTTTTGAATTTAGTTTTGGATATTTGAATTTATATTTCATTTATATTTGTGAATATAAATGAGTTATGAGAAATTTTTTTTGAATTTGATTTGATTTGAAGGCTAAGTCCATAATAGAATCAAAGTGAGGAAAGATTTTGGATTTAGATTTCAATCATGGACTTCAATCATTTGGAATTGATTCATGATTTGAGAAAATATTGGAATTGATTTAAGGTTTGAGAAAATTAATTAAGTTAGAATTGATTTGAGATTTGAGAAAATCAATTAAGTTGTAATTGATTTGAATTTAAATTGATTTGGATTTTGACTTGAAGGAGGGAAGTGAGAATTTGGTTCATGCTATAGGGTAGGCAAGTTTTCCTAACACCCCTAAGGCATGACCTATTCCTATGGATAACTCTTCTAAGTCTCTAGGGTTAGGTTGAGTGTTCACCTAATCACTAGAAGTGTCTTAAGACTAAGAAATTGTTGGTGTCTAAGAGAAGTCCTATGTGTAAGATGGAGGAGTCGAGAGCTCATCATAAAAATGAGGTCAACAGTGCTAAGTCCAATTTATTCATATAACTGCTTGGGTTGTATGGTGTGTTTAGCTAACACTTGTTTTGTAGGTGAATTTATATTTACTTTTCTATTCTTTTAATGTAATTGTGCATTAGGAATTTGGTTAAGTGTTATGGGGGTTAAGGATGAACATTGGCTAGAAGGTTTAATCCTGGGGTACCATGTGATGCCTAGCAGCCTACCAAATCAAATGAAGTAAATCAAATGAACAAATGGAAGGAGCATGAAGACTTGAAGATCCTGCATAACACTTATCATTTTGTAATTTGTAGTTATGCTTTCATATACCGGGCTGTATAAGGGTAGAGCTCGGCTACCCACTTTTTTTTGGGATGTATGGCGGTACCCGACCACACCGGCCTATTATTCTTTCACGTTGAGGTTATAAATTGTTTGATGATTTCTTTATATTGTGCAATAGAAATGACATGTATTTTTATAATTTATTTATATATGATGATTTAATGTGTGTCCTGGATCCATTTAGACTCTTAGAAAAAAATAAATTTTCTACCCCAACTACAACTCATAACTAAATTTTCTAAAATAACTCATAACCTCACATAAAGCCTAGGCATTAAATTAAGATAATAAAATATTTAGTGACCCCATAGTTGGATGTTGTATGCTTAATATCATGCATGTCATTTTGTTTCACTCTTGCTAAGAGAGGGTTTCCATCTTTTCCAGATAGAGAAAAGGCTTGACCTTTGAGAGCCTATGATAGAAAACACCTCTTTCTCTTTTAATTTAACCTATAATCAACTTCATCATACATTTAGGCATATAAAATCTTATGGTCTTGTGGTGAAAATTTTATATGTTTGTCTACCTTCATCTATCCCCCTTTTCTTTTTAAGGAAAAGAAGGATAAATAAAAAACAAATATATATTAGGGATGCCATAGATCATGACATGATCATGTATGAGAAAATGTGTACTATCTTGAGAGATAGAAGTCACCACCATACAATGTACTAAATCACCTCAATAAGGACTCCTAAGGACTATGAGTCTTTAGAATGTACTAGAGATTATTCCTCTACTTTACATGGAAAAGTAAAGTATGGTTTATTTTAAACTGGGTTCGTTAAGTTCCCTACAGGGGCAAGCCCCCATAGTTAATTACATCCTAAGGAACAAGATTCCTTATGAATACTCTCGATTAAGGAAAATAATTATTATCTCCAAAGATTTTGAAAGGTAGGAGTAGCAATCGATTGGTTTATTTTTAGAAAGTCAAGTGGGATCGATCAAGAGGAGGGAGTTCTTATCGAAGTCAAATGAAAATAAGTAGGGGGTGCTTAAGATATTAGGAAGCCTAGTAAGCACCCCAAACTATCCTATGGTGGGGTTTTACATTTTTGAAATTGAATTGATTTATTTGAGTTAAATTTTTATTAGAATGCAAGGGCTTATAATTCCATGATATAAGGTCACAAAATGCCTAAGAGGTGAATTTATGTGTAAAGGGAAGTAGCAACCCCTAACCTAAATTTAGGGAGCTTTGGCGAGGGCCAAAAGCACTACCTAAATCTAAGGCAAAAATGGGTATTTAGTTTATCTTATCTTGACAAGAGAGGATAAATCACTCGACTATTGGACTTACAACCACCTGGGGGTGGCCGCCAACTAATTCCTCCTACGATTTTAAAATATGTTGGCAAGTAAAATGCTTTTGCAAGATAGACAAGCTGTTGTTTATTTAGAAAGATACTAAGTCCTTAAACACACCTAAGAGAATATATCATGTACATTCTTTAATGATTTAAATCTAATGCAAAATTTATTATATTTTATTTTATTTTGGATAATTTTGACACAGGCTTTAAGATTTATATGCCTGCATGAGAAATTAGATTATGGGCAAAATCAACAAGATAAGGAGGTGTGTTTCCACCATGGCTCACTTATCAATCCAAGTTCTCTCGGCAAAGGTGGAAGCCTCCAATCAAGATCAATAATATTCTTTTATGAATGATGATAGAAGAGGTAACATCATCTTATTTTATAACCTAAGCTTTGGTGAGGTTATGAGTTATTATTTTAATTTGAGTTATTTAAATTGAAAATTTATTTTCTAAGATCCTAATCATCATACATCAAAAAAGCTATGAAACCATAAAAGATGCCATCAAGTTAAACAATCAATCAAAACTAGTGCAAAAGAATAAAAGGCCATTTGGTTGGCTCCACCGCACAAACCAGAAAAACAAATTGGGTAGCTGAGCTTTACCCTTAGACAACCCGTATTATAAATGAATCAATTACAATTAAGCAAGAAATTCATGTTATGGGGGTCTTCATTCTTCATTTCTTCTTTCTTCTTTTGGTTGGTTGGAATGTGATTGCTCCAAAGGCTTCACATGGTACATAAGACATGATCTTATGACCAATACTCATCCTAATCCCCCATAACAATCATTCCAAAATCCTAATTGTAAAAGTACATGAAAATGTGAAAAAGGAAATCTAACTAACACCTGCAAAACTGAGATTAGCCAAACAAACTATACAATCTCAAGCATGTATATATATAAATTAAACTTGTCACCCCACACATGGGTAACTAAGTCCACCTGACCTATTTTGGATTATGCTTAGGGGTATAAGTACCTGCATAGTAAAACAGTTATATTTTTATTACAACGCCCCTTAAGCACAATCCTCAGAAGGCAATGGTTACACTAAGATCACCCTATCATTCATTCTTCGCACATGCACCCTAACATTAAGACTAAAACAAAACATCACAAAATAAAAGAAAACATCAAACCACACACCGACTTAACCTAAAGATAAAAATGGTGACTTAGCCTAATGTGTGTGTTATTTAAGATTTGTGTGGTATGCTTAGCTAGGCTTTAACGTTGAAGTTTTCTAAGTATGAAAAATGTTCAACTTAGAGGGTTTGTTTCATGTAAGTGATTTAGTTGCTTTGGTTGATTTTATTTTGAATTTTGAACTTGCATAATAGGACACAATGGAGATGAAGGATTCATGTAGCCGACCCCACATAGTGGATAAAGGCTTGTTGTTGTTTGTTTGTTGATTTGGTTTATGTGAATCATACAATTAATTACTAAGTTGTAAAGAGAGGAAAAGAGAAGAGAACTTCTCTTTCCTCCCTACCTTAAGTAATTTCTAAGGTAGATTCATATTTGATTTTTATTTAGTGAATATTTTTTTATGTGTTTTAATTTATTATAAGTTTAAATTTTCCCTAAACAAACTTATTCAAAAATAAAGACATTTTAAGATTAAGTAAAGTGAAATACAATCACAAAACACACATCACTTCATTTCTTTCCCAACATGTGTAACATGCAGATGAATGAATCCTAAGCATATCTATACATGCAAATGGATATATTTAGCACACTTTAATGATGAATGCTAAGAGAATTTGTTTGAGAAATTTGAATGTTTTTATGATGCATTACTTTGTTAAGTAGAAAAAGAGGGATTCTTTTATCCATTTTTCATATGCACGCATATATGTATGAAATGTATAAGTGAGTACGACACCATTGTTTAGTAAGGTGAAAAGGTACAGACCTACTTCTACTAAAAGCTCACAATCTGGGTTGTCGGACTAATATACCACTTTCCTTAAATACATATACATGTACAAAATAAATGAATGAAAAAAGAAAGATGCAAAAGTGGGTAGTGAAGATCCCATGTGCTTTAATTGAGTGGAGGAGGGATCCCATGTGCTCAATTCCTAAGTGGATGGTCGGTTTGGCCATTGGGTTGGGTTTGGATGACCCAAACCCAATGGGTCATGTGCACCATGTCTATTAGTGACCATTTGGTCCACTAAGAGAATGCCAAGTATCCATGAAGAGGAATTGACCAAATTTCAAGAAATTTTGGTTTTAGGTTACTCTATTGCCTAAGGTTAAAATGGTCATTTGGCTTGATTTCAATTTTAATATGTTTGGTATGATTGAAAAATGGGTTAGGCCAAGTTTCAATGAATTTGGAGTTGGTTTGATATGATTTGGATCATGTAGACCCATTTAGGTCAAAATGGGTCAACTTGGGTCAAGTTGACCAAATGGTCAAATTGGGTCAAACCAAGGGTTGGGTCAAGTTCATATGATCATTTGAAATGTTTTGGCAATATGGATTGGTTAAATTTGGTTTACATTTGGATTTGGTTCATTTGATTTCATTTAGGTCAAATGGGTCAAGTTGACCAATTTTCTACCCCAACTACAACTCATAACTAAATATTCTAAAACAACTCATAACCTCACATAAAGCCTAGGTATTAAATCAAGATAATCAATTATTTAGTGATCCCATAGTTGTATTTTGTATGCTTAATATCATGCATGTCATTTGTTTCACTCTTGCTAAGAGGGTTTCCATCTTTTCTAGATAGAGAAAAGGCTTGACCTTTGAGAGCCTATGATGGAAAACACCTCTTTCTCTTTTAATTTAACCCATAATCAACTTCATCATACATTTAGGCATATAAAATCTTATGGCCTTGTGGCAAAAATTATATATATATATCTCTACCATCATCTATCCCCCTTTTCTTTTTAGGAAAAAGTAGGATAAATAAAAAAAATAGAAATATATATAAAATATGCCTTGTTGGGATGCCACGTAGATTCACAGATATTCTTATTAGGGTGATCGGGTATGACATTGAGGAAAGACATACTATCTCGAGAGATAGAAGTCACCACCATACAATGGACCAAATCACCTCAATAAGGACTCCTAAAGACTATGAGTCTTTGTAATGTACTAGAGATTATTCATCTACTTTACATGGAAAAGTAAAGCAGAGTTATTTTAAACCGGGTTCGTTACGTTCCCTACAAGAGCAAGCCCCTATAGTTAATTACATCCTAAGGAACATGATTCCTTATGAATACTCTCGATTAAGATAAATAATTATTATCTCCAAAGATTTTGAAAGGTAGGACTATCAATCGATTGGTTTATTTTTAGAAAGTTAAGTGAGATTGATCAAGATGAGGGAGTTCTTATAGAAGCCAAATGAAAACAAGTAGGGGGTTCTTAAGATATTAGAAAGCCTAGTAAGCACCCAAAACTATCCTATGGTGGGGTTTTACATTTTTGAAATTGAATTGATTTATTTGAGTTGAATTTTTATTAGAATGCAAGGGCTTATAATTCCATGATATAAGGTCATAAAAATGCTTAAGAGGTGATGATTTATGCTCATAGCCTACAAAGGGAAGTAGCAACCCCTAACCTAAATCTAGGGAGCTTTGGCGAGGGCCAAAAGTATGAACTAAATCTAAGGAAAAATGAGTATTTGGTTTATCTCTATAAGAGAGGATAAACCACCCGACTGTAGACTTACAACAACCTGGGGGTGGTCGCCAACTAACTCCTCTTATGGTTTTAAAATATGTAGGCAAGTCAAATGCTTTTGCAAGATAGCCAAGCTGTTGTTTATTTAGAAAGAGACTAAATCCTTAAACAAACTCTCTAAGAGAATAGATCATGTAGGGCATGCTTTAATGACTTAAATCTAATGCAAATTTTGTTACATTTTATTTTTATTTTGGACAATCAATTTGACACAGGCTTTAGGATTTATATCCCTAATGCATGAGAAATTAGATTATGGGCCAAAATCAATAATATAAGGAGGTGTGTTTCCACCATGACTCTCACATGTCAAGCCAAGTTCTCTAGCAAAGGTGGAAGCCCTCCAATCAAGAGTGAAACAATATGCTTTTTATGCATGATGTTAAAAAAGTAAGATAACATCCAGCTAAAGGGTTGCTAATTCTTTTATCTTATTTTATAACCTAAGCTTTAGGTGAGGTTATGAGTTATTTATTTTTAATTTGAGTTATTTAATTGGATAGAAAATTTATTTTCCTAAGAGCCTAATCATCATTCAGTCCATACATCAAAACAAAGAAGAAACTATGAAAAGATGACATCTTAATGCACAAGTTAAACAAGCATCAATCCATTTATAAAACTAGCACAAAAGAATAAAAGGTCATTTATGGTCTGGCTTCACCGCACAAACCTGAAAAATAAATTAGGTAGCTGAGCTTTACCATTATACAACCCATATTACAAATGAATTAATTATAATTAAGCAAGAAATTCATGTTATGGGGGTCTTCATTCTTCATTTCTTCTTTCTTCTTTCTTCTTTCTTCTTTTTTCTTTTGGTTGGTTGGAATGTGGTTGCTCCAAAGACTTCACATGGTGTATAAGACATGATCTTATGACCAATATTCATCCTAATCCCCCATAACAATCATTCCAAAATCCTAATTGTAAAAGTACATAAAAATGTGAAAAAGGAAATATAACTAACACCTACAAAACATAGATTAGCCAAACAAACCATACAATCCCAAGCTTGTATATATATAAATTAAACTTGTCACCCCATACATGGGTAACCAAGTCCACCTGGCCTATTTTGGATTATGCTTAGGGGTATAAGCACATCAAAAGCAGTTATATTTTTATTACAGCTCCCCTTAAGCACAATCCCCTGCAAAAGATAATGGTTATACTAAGATCACCCACCATTCATTCTACGCACATGCATCCTAACATCTAGACTAAAACAAAATATCATAAAATAAAATCAAACATCAAACCATGCACCGCCCTAACCTAAAGATAGAAATGGTGACTAACCTAATATGTGTACTATTTAAGGTTTGTGTGGTATGCTTAGCTAGGCTTTAAGGTTGAAGTTTTCTAAGCTTGAAAATGTTCAACTTAGAGGGTTTGTTTCATGTAAGTGATTTAGTTGCTTTGGTTGATTTTATTTTGAATTTTGAACTTGACACATAATAGGACACAATGGAGATGAAGGATTCATGTAGCCACATACAAGGGGATAAAGGCTTGTTGTTTGTTTGTTGATTTTGTTTAAGTGAATCCTACAATTAATTACTAAGATGTAAACAGAGGAAAAGAGGAAAGAACTTCTCTTTCCTCCCTACCTTAAGTAATTTTTAAGGTAGATTCATATTTGATTTTTATTTAGTGAATATTTTATTATGTGTTTTAATTAATTCTAAGTTTAGATTTTCCCTAAACAAACATATTCAAAAATAAAGGTATTTTAAGATTAAGTAAAGTGAAATACTATCACAAAAGATGCATCACTTTATTTCTTTCCCAACATGTGTAACATGCATATGAATGAATCCTAAGCATATCTATATATGCAAATGGAAATATTTAGCACACTTTAATGATGAATGCTAAGAGAATTTGTTTGAGAAATTTGAATGTTTTTATGATGCATGATTTTGTTAAGTAGATAAAGAGGATTCTTTTATCCATTTTTCATATGCACACACACACACACACACACACACACACACACAGGTATATATATATATATATATATATATATGAAAGGTATAAGTGAGTACAACACCATTATTAGTACCAGGGGTGTAAGGTACAAGACCTACTTATTACTAAAAGCCTCGCAATCTCGGGATTGTCCAGACTAATATGCCACTTTCCTTAAATACATATACATGTACAAAAGAAATGAATGGAAAAAGAAAGATGCAAAAGTGGGCAATGAAGCTCCCATGTGCTTTATTTGAGTGGAGGAGTGATCCCATGTGCTCAATTCCTAAGGGTGTGGTCGGTTCCATTGGTTGGGTTTATGACCCAAACCCAATAGGTCATGTGCACCATGTCTATTAGTGACCATTTGGTCCACTAAGAGAATGCCAAGTATCCATGAAGAAAAATTGACCAAATTTCAAGTGGTTTTGATTTTAGGTTACTCTATGGACAAGAGGTAAAATGGTCATTTAGCTTGGATTTCAATTTGAATTTTGGTATGATTGAAAAATGGGTTGGGCCAAGTTTCAATGAATTTGGAGTTGGTTTGATATGATTTGGCTCATGTTGACCCATTTAGGTCAAAATGGGTCAACTTGGGTCAAGTTGGCCAAATGGTCAAGTTGGGTCAAACCAAGGGTTGGATCAAGTTCATATGATCATTTGAAATGTTTTGGCAATATGGATTTGTTCACTTTGGTTTACATTTGGATTTGGTTCATTTGATTTCATTTAGGTCAAATGGGTCAAGTTGACCAATTTGACCCATTTGACCTATTTGGGTTAGGTCATGGGTTGGTTTATGTTTGGTTGATCATTTGAAATGGATTGGTATCTTTATTTCCAATCAGTTTGGTTTATATTTGGATTTGGCTCAATTTGACCTTTTAGGTCAAGTTGGGTTCAAGGTCAATTGGGCCAGGTTGGGTTTAGTTGGCCAATTAGGGTTTTGGTCAAGTTCATCAAGTGATTTGGAATGAACTTGACCCATTAATTTCAATCAATTTGGCTTAGATCAAGTTTTGACACATTTTGATTTTTTAGGTCAAGTTGGGTCAACTTGGGTCAAGTGGCCAATTGGGCTAGGTTAGGCTCAAATGATGACTAGGGCAAGTTCAAACATTTATCATGAATGAGTTTTGATCAACAATTTCAATCAATTTGGGCTATGGTGGATTTTTGCTAGTGTGACATTTATCATGAATGAGTTTTGATCTGGATCATCTATGATGATTGGCTTGTGAGGCTTAGGTGGGTTTAGTTAAATCCAATTTGGGTAGGATTAAGATTTAGCTCAAAAGGGGTACTTTAGGTCACTTTGGGTCAAGTGAGCCTAAGTAGGTCAATTGACTTGCTCAAGGCTTGAATCAAGTTTGATTGAACTCACACATGGACTTATTATTAAAATATAAACTCATTTGCAAGTGGTTTGAAGTCAAATGGGTTTTGATTCATTTGACAATTTCAAGTTCAAAAAGGGTGAACATGAGTTTGACTTGGGTTTGATTTTTGAACTTTATTTTGATTTGATGATTGGAGTTTATGTTTATATTTGGATTCATGATTGAAGGATTGATTGAATCATGAAGAAAAATCAAGGGTTTGGCTTGATTTAAATTGATTTGGCTAAGTTCAAGAATTTGACTTGAAAGGCTTAGGTTGAATTTTGATTGAATTTGAGTTTGAGTTTTGAATTTATTTTTGGATTGATGTTTAAAGTTTATGTTTATATTTGGATTCATGAATGTAGGATTGATTGAATTATGAAGAAAAATCAAGGGTTTGGCTTGATTTGAATTTGATTTGGCTAAGTTCAAGATTTTGACTTGAAAGGCTTAGGTTGGATTTTGGTTGAATTTGGATTTGATTTTTTTTGAATTTATTTTTGGATATTTGAATTTATATTTCATTTATATTTTGAATATAAATGATAATATAAATGGGTTATGAGAAAATTTCTTGAATTTGAATTGATTTAGATTTGATTTGAGTTAAGTTCATGGGAGGGAATCAAAAGACATAGAAAATATTTTGGAGTTTGGAATCCAATCATGGGCTTCAATCATAGGTTTCAATTATTTGGGATTGATTCATGATTTGAGAAAATCTGTTGAATTGGTTCAAGGTTTGGGTTAGAGTTGGAGTTGACATGAGTTTGGAGAAAATCAATCAAGTTAGAATTGATTTGAGTTTGACTTGAAGGGAGGAAGTGAGAAATTTGGTTCAAGCTATAGGGTAGGCAAATTGTCCTAACTCCCCTAAGGCATGACCTATTCCTATGACTAACTCTTCTAAGTCTCTAGGGCTAGGTTGAGTGTTCACTAATCACTAGAAGTGCCTTAAGACTAAGAAACTCTTAAAGTCTAAGAGAATTCCTATGTCTAAGATGGAGGGGGTTGAGAGCTCATCCTAAAAATGAGGTCAACAAAGGCTGTGGTGTGACCGTGGAACTCAAGATATTGGTGTTGATCAAAATGATCAACAACATCGAACGATCATAAACACTAACAGAGATAATCTACTCCTAACCCAAGGTGTAGAAGGAATCCAGAGCTTAGTGCAATCTGACTCTACTCATGTCAAGGACATAAGAGAGGGAAGGAGGAATCCACTAGGGATAGAGTATGTGAGCCTTCCACTAGAGAAATAGGTTCAAAACATCCACAAGGGGATGAGAGGTTTGATTTGAGTCTCACTAGGGAGAAATTGATTTGATTTGTTTGATTATTTAATTGTGTTTGTTGCTTTTATTTGTTTGACTCCACTGAGGGAGATTGATTGGATTTGTTTTATTCTTAGATTTTGGATTTGGGATGAACCTATTGGATGGATCGCACTAAGTAGGAACCATGGAGCCCTAGACCTAACTTAGATTTACCCATTCAAACGGGTAGTCTACCAAACACATAGTAAGACTAACCAACCAAAGGGATGCCTTTCAGTGTGCAATGGTTAAGTTAGGAAGAAAGCATGGGGACTCACATCTTCCAAAATAAGGAACCACTAAGGTGATCGGTTGGCAAGGCAAAGAGAAAACCTGACATAGGGCTGATTATTGAGTGAATGCCACTGGGGGACTTAAATTAGCTCAAAGATAGTCAAAGATTAATTTAATTTTTTAGTTTATTTTGATGGATTCTGTTGGTTTGTGATGGATCAGAGAATATATACTAGACCTATATCAGTTCTGTACCAAAGGGAATAGCTTCAGATGGAGAACTATCCACCAAAGGAGTGCCTCTCGGTTTGCAATGATTAATTCAAAGAAGAAAGCTGGGACTCATCTTCCACTATAAAGAGGGGGATCGGTTGCTTTGGGAAACAAATCAATCGACTATGGGCTCGGTTCGTGGTCATGTTAGGAAGAATGAGTCATAGTCTTACATCTTCCAAAGTGAAATGACTGCTGGGGTATCCTGCTTGTGGTATAACAAATTGAACCTGACCTAAGTGTGACTACAGAGTGAGTATCGACCAGGGGATTTATCTCAACTTAGGTAGTCAGGAAATTCTTATAGGGAGTTCTGTTGACGCTTCCCTAACGATAGGATGCCTGCTTGGAAAAAGGGGCTCCTTGGGGGTTTGATTTCCTAATCCACAAGTGAATTAATCTGTTTGTTTGTTTAGTTTATTTTAATGTGGACCTTGTTGGTTTGTGAGGGATTAAATTGAGAAGGAACTTATATCAGTCTAGACATATCTCAGATTTGCTGAACTAAGGGAGAATCTACATATCCTAAACAAATTCTCCAACCACAGGGGTGGCTACTAGGAAAGGGAGGCTCTCTAATCCAAGAGTAACCCGAGTAGTGTCTAAATAGGGTCGCAAAGGATGTGATCCAAATAGAATGCCTGCAGAGAGTGGGGCCACTAAGGGTTTGATCCAAAACCCCAAAGAAGATGACATGGTTAGTCATATATAAAATAGGTATTCGGTGGCCAACTCAAGGAGAAAGCCCAAAGACTCACTTCTGCCAAGAGTGGTGTATCCACCGGGTGAGCATATCGAATATCAAACAACCTAAGGTGCCCGTCGGCTTATAACAATCAGCTTAGGAAGAAAGCTCGGGAACTCACATCCTCATATAGTGATTCTTGGGATAGTTTGTCTTGTGCAGTGCCATCCAACCTAGAACTATTGAGTGAATGCTAGGACTTATATTGACTCAAATGTAGTCAAGAGGAAAGAGGAGCCTCAGGGGACTTATCCTAAACCTCAAATCTACTCGACCTAGTTAGATCATGATGATTAGTTCAAGAAGAAAGCACAGGGACTCACTTATTCTTAAATAAAATCAACATGAGGTAGCTTACTGGTTGGGCAGTGAAGTTTATAATACTAACAAGGTGCTCATTGGTTTGCAATGGCAAGTTAAGAAGAAAGCACTGGGACTCACATCTTCCAAACAAGTGACCACTGGGGTGACATACTAGCAAGGTTGCATATAGACCGACCTAGAAAGACTATGAGTGAGTGCCAGGGCTTGCTCTCACATCAAAATAGTAGACAAAAGATATGTGTTTATTTTGTGCTTATGTTAAAGGGAATATGATGCCTCTTGGGTTCTCTCACACCTACCCTAAACACACTTGAGGAATTTCATGAAATGGTACCACAGATGGCAACCAAGAATTCTCACTAAGAAAGGATGCCGATCGGGTTCTCTTACACCTAACTCAGTTGTGTTAATCAAAATAGGATACCTCTTTATAATAATGTTGAGATTATGTTTGATTGTGTTTATGTTTGTGTTGTGAAAGAGGGATAGGGTGCCTCTGGGGGACTCTTACACCTAATCTAGACATGCCATGGCGGATTCGCAAGACAAGCAAACAATGCTTCGAAAGAAGAGAAGATTTTGATGAAATGGAATCAAATTTTTATTCTTTTATTGATAATTATTTTTAAACATGTTTTATGGGTAATATTTCTTCAAATAGATCCCATTAATTGGAAGCATCGGGTATTCTCCTTTTTAATCAATGAGCTAATAAGATCCTCCTTGGTAGGCCTTCTCTATGACATAGGGGCCTTCCTAAGTGGGTTCAAACTTGCCTTTCATCTTTTGATGAGCAATAATTGATCTCCTTAAGACTAACACAAGTTCTCCTACTTGGAAAGACCTAGGGTGGACCAGCTTATTATGAGCTTGAATCATTTTAGCATTGTACAACTCAAGGTTCTGGCATGCTCGTAGGCAACTCTTCTCCAAACCTTTGAGCTCTTCTAACTGTAACTTCGCATTCTGCTATGCAGTGATCTTGCTACCCAATTCTATCCTTAGTGATGGGAGTTGAACTTATAAAGGTAAAATGACTTCAGACCCATACACTAAGGAAAATGGGGTAGATTGAGTTGGAGTTCGGTATGTGTGCGATAGGCCCACAAGGCTTCAACCAATTGTTCATTCCACTGCCATTTATTGTTATCAAGAGTCTTCATTAGTATTTGGATGAGAGTTTTGTTGAATGTTTCTGTTAAGCCATTTACTCTGGGGTAGTAGATGATGGAGTATCTCTAATCTATACTGTATCTTCTAGCAAAGTTATTGATCTTGGTGCTTTTGAATGCAGTACCATTATCGAATATAATTCATCGAGGCACCCCAAACCTATATACGATATGGTTCCTGAAAACATGCTGCCTCAGTGGGATTGCCTCTCGCCCACTTGGAAAAGTAATCGGTAATAAGATGAACCTTTGAAGAAGGAGGATTGATAGGACCCATAATGTGGTACCTAACACTCAAATGGCCATGAGGCCAATGTAGGGTGTAGAATGTTGGGTGGTTTAATGTAGGACCACTGTACCGACGATGGCATCTCTACATCCATGCGTCTATAATCATCGAAGGCTAGTAGTATCTTAGTCTCTTAATCTTCATCTTCATCTTTGGGCTAGATTGATGTGCTCAGCATAGACCTGAATGCACCTCAATTATAATTCCACAGGCTTCGTGTTTATCTAAACAATGTAACCACATTTGATCAAAGGATCGTTGGTGCAGGGTGCCATCAACGAGAGCATAGGAGAGATCTCTCTATTTCACCTGATGGGTGTGTGACTTTTCTTGAGGTAGTTTGCCAGAGTTCAAATAGTCTATGAATAGTTGCCTCCAATCCAGCTCCTTGTCCTTATAGGCAACAACAACCTCCCCTTCAAGAGAAAGTCTCACGATGAGTTCAACATCATTAAAGGATAGGACTTGTCTATTTTGGACCCTTATTGGAATGGACTCATCTTTCGGAGATGCCAATTCTTTGGCAAGTTTGGCCAAAGCATCTGCTACTGCATTCTCTGCTTGGGAAACCTTGTAGATGGTGACTTCAGTGATTTGGGCCAATAGCTTCATGGTATACTCATGGTAATGATGAAGCTTAGGTTTGAGAACCTTGTAGGACCCAACAATCTAATTGATGACCACTGAGAATCCCCAAAGATGTTAATGCTCTTGACACACACAGTGATAGCTAACTCTAGACCGGCAATCAAAGACTCATACTTGGCTTCATTGTTGGTGCATGGTTTGGAAAGATAGTATGAGAATGTCATCACATCATGGTCTAGAGTTAAGAGAACTATTCCTATCCATGCATTTCCTGGAAGAGTAGATCGTGGTGCTTCCTCTTTATGAAAAGAAGCTACACCATCAAAATACATCTCCCATCATCGGTTGTCAACCTCATCTAAGTTCATGATTTATTCATCAGGGAGATCATCACTAAGCAGAGAATCAGCAGGAAGTGGGTGTTATGCTAAGAAATCTGCTAGTGCTCATCCTTTTACCCACAGAGGGGTACAAATATGATATCAAATTGTGAGAGGATCATGGACCATCATGCCAAACATCCGGATAGCATTGGCCGTGTCATGAGATATTGTAGTGGATTGGTTCTAGAAATTAAGTTCACCTTATGAGAAAGCATATATTTCCATAGCTTTTAGGAGGCAAATATCAAAGCTAGGAAATGTTTCTCAATGGGTAGTTACTTAGATCGGAATGACGGAGGTAGTAAAGAGCACTCTCCTTCCCTTCATGGCTTGGGCCAACAAAGTCCAGAGTCATCCAATGCGGTAATGTAGAGAATGAGTGGCCTGGATAGGGCTGCTAGAGCGACTTCACCAAAATCTTGCTTGATATCTTCAAATGAATCGGCACTTATCATGCACTTGAACTTGGCATCCTTTTGATAAGTCTTGAGAATGGCTTGCATCTCCCAGATAAGTTGGAAATAAAGCATCTTAGATACACCAACCATCCTTGGAAAGATCTGAGTTGAGTTAAACTCTTAGGAGGTGGCATTTCTAAGATAGCTTTGATCTTTTATGGATCTATTTCTATTCCCCAGTGTCGGACAATAAACCCAAGGAATTTCTCTAAAGTTACTTCGAATGCATACTTTGAGGGATTCATTTTGAGGTGATATTATCTTAACCATTCAAAAATTACTCTCAAGTCAAAGAGATGATCTTCCTTTTTTCTCGCTCTTGACTACTAGATCATCAAAGCACTCAACCTAATGATGGATGAGTTCATTGAAGAAGATCAGGCCCATTGGTATGTAGCCATCATTTTAAGGCCAAAAGGCATGACCTTATAACAATAGATCGATGGGTTCAAAAGTAGTGTTTCTTTTATCCTCGGGGGCCATCTTGATTTGGTTATAGCTAGATGACCCATCCAAAAGGGAGAGAACTGCTTGAGATGAAATGATGTCCACCATTAATTCTGGTATAGGAAGAGGAAACTCGTCCTTAGGACATGCCTTATTTAAATCCCTAAAATGGACGCATATGTGAATTTGTCCATTCTTCTTCTTAAGTGGGATGAGCAACGGGTAGGGTATTTTTCTTCTTGAAACCAGATCGATCATTTCTTGACTTCAAAAATGACATGTTTGATTTCTAATCGCATGTGTCTAGGAGCTTGCTTGATAGGGTTAGCGCTAGGATCTATTGCTAGTTTGTGGACTGCTACGTTAGGAGATAATCGACATCTCTTTATAACTCCATGCAAAGCAGTCCTTAAACTCAGTCAATAGCCTAACTAAGTCATTGGTTTCTTCTTCATTCATTGACCGATGTATGTGGATTTTCTTCTATCCGAGGTTGATTTCTTTAAGCTTCAATTATTGAATGGATCTCCTCTTCAAATTTTGGTGCATCTTTGATTTGGAGATCATCTGGATCATCTGAGATTTCTAAACATCCTCATAAGAGTTTGTTTGTGTGAAAAGAACCTATCGACTCCATGATTGGTGAAGCAATAATCATCATCGTCATTTGGACCTTGTACTAAATCCTAGTCTGATCTTGATTGTGCATCCCACTGTATTGTTCCATAACTTTTCAAGTACTTTGACTGTGCTTAGACCATGAATAAGGAATCAATCCTTCTTTCCATGATTAATAACACAAGGTGAGTACCAATCAAAAGGTAAATCCATTAATTCTTTTATATGAATCATCCTCAAGTTCTATATCAACTTAGACTTGAGGATGATGATCCCAAAAGAATCTCTTATGACATCCCTAGAAGATTGAGGGGCTTCCTTAACTACTAAACTTTCAACTTTTGAGATGAAAGTGAGGTTAGAAAGGTTCTACTTCTGATAGTTTTACATATATTTTATTCGAATACTTTGCTTTGTCTGGAGGCCTGGTCTTCATCCCTGTCAGGCTCGGTCTTCATCACATTAGACTCATCCTCCGAGCTAGATTCCAAGTCTATGTGAATAGTACTCTATGAACTGAACATAACCCCTATTGGTGATGGCCAACCGGGGGTCTTCCACCTCAGAACTACCTCTATTTTTCTATGCCTGCACTGGTGGAGGTCAGTCATCCTACCCACATGTCCATATGATGGAATGAATTGTGGGTAGAATGTGATATGTGGATCTATTTCTTCTTCAATTTCCCTTTCTTGTTCACTTGGATTTTCATTTTTTTTTCTTTTTCTTCATTTTCTTTTTCTTTTGAATTTGAATTTTATCCAAGTTCATGAGAAAGGCCATTTTGAGGAAGATAATGATCGCATCCTCATATATCTCAATCTCTAACTAAAATGGTTTTCATCTCCTTTGACATAATACTCAATCCCATCCTTCTTGACTTTGATGCACGATGGGGAGGATGGAATCATCTTATTTATGTATCAAGGCCTGAGCAAAGTGGTGAATGAAGTATTTGATTCAATGATATAAAGCTTGGCTTCAGTCTTCCAGTCACCTATCTCCAAAGGTAACACTGTGGAACCTAAATCCCTCTCACCTTGTTCATTGAATCCTCTCAACATCATCCAATCTCCTCAGAGTGTGGAGATGTCGATCTTCAAATAAGCAAGGGTCTTTAGAATCATAATGTTCACCGATGCACCTGGATCGATGAGAACTTTGGCAAGTCTAAATATATCCATGTCAATTGTAATGTAGAGGGGATGGTTGTGCTCCATGTCCCCCAGAAGTAGGTCTTCATCTGTGAAAGTGATCCCCTGAGCTTTTCTGGAATAATGTGTCTCCTCTCCAATAGCGGTAAGCTGAGCTAAGCATATCTTAGGATCAAGGATAGCCTTGATTAATGATTTATTCATCTCTTTGGATAAGATAAGGGCATCATATATGCTTAGCTTAGATGATAACTTTCTTAGGTGAGAGAGGACATTGTAGTCCACCTTGGGCTGATCCTTCACAAGCATCCAAGGGTGGAGCATCTTGTGGAAGGGCTTCTTGATCCTCTGAACCAATGACTTGTTTCCCTCTTTCTTGAGGTGTTGCCTAAGGTAGAACCTTGCCACTCTGAGGTTGACTTGGTGATCTCTTGTGGAAGGGTTATGAAAGATCTATCTACATGTCAGCTCACCTACTTCTCCTATGGGACTCTAAATCGATGATTCAAGTCTATCTCAAGAGCAACTTGTAGTATTCAGCAGAAAAAAAATCCAACTCTAAATCTGAAAGAGGAAGATCAATTATTATAGTTGTTGTTTAGACTTAAAGAGTTATCATTAAGAATAGATTTAGAAAACCCATCAGAAGTGACATAGATATAATTCAAGTTAGCTTTATTCTTCAATTTTTTTGGATTTGATAAGAGGTACATAGTAGAAATCAAGTAAAGTAAGAGGTGGGATTTGATGCCCTCATCCATCTAGATTTCTAGTAGAAGAAGAGCTAAAGAAGTAGAGGAGGTCTTGTATGATGCATGTGGAATTTGGAGGCTGGACTCGGTGGGTGGTTGCTAGTTGGCTATCCCACTGGGCATCTTGCTCTTGAACTCCCCTTTTCCTGAGTTGGCTCTTGGAAACTTGCAAACTTGATGTTGGAGGTTTGAGTGGCTCGCACCTGAGGAAAGTTTCTTGATCTTAGACAATTTTCTTAGAGGTTTTGGATAAGAGATATCCCAACCTTCTTTAGTTTTGGAAGGATCTAAGTATCCCCAAGGATTACCTAATGGAACTAGATGGTTGTTCCTGAGTATTCCTTGAGATGACTATAGGTCTTGAACTATGTTCAAGCCGTCCTTAAATGTGAAGCAATCTTCCAAAACATGACCTGCTGGTGGTAGGGAAAAGTTAGGATTGTTGCTTTTTCACTTCCTCCAGTCTAGGTTTAGGTAGCATCGAGCTTCTTCAGAGATTCTTAAAGATCTTCTGATTACCTCCCTCTTTAAATGATAAGGTTGTTTATCCAAAAGAGGTGGACCATAGCTACCGGTGGCGGGTATGTGTACCACCGCGATGATGTGACCGAGGAGAAGGCGTGTAGGCATGGAGGCTCATGGAGGGGCTACCTCGATGGTGGTAGAGGAGGTGGAAGTGACAGTTATGGAGTACGAGGTCTCTCAAATTGCTCTTTGATTGGCTATTTCTCCTTGTCTACTGCTACCACTGCCCCGGGCTTCTTCTCAAAAGATTTATGTGGCTTTTGCTTTATTGATTGGTCTAGAAAATGGGACTATTTGGCTTCTTCTTGTAAGCTAGCCGCCTTGTTGATTAATTTCTCAAAAGTTTTGATAGTGAAACCTTGAGCATGAAGGATGAGCCATGGATATTCTGCGAATCTCAATGGCATATGTTAAACATATGGTTCTCATTTCATACTCATACACCATCTGAGAATGTAATCAAAGAAATGAGTTTTGTTGAGCCACAATGAGATCTCCTACACCACTATTAAGCTCCAAACCTCTTGATGAAGTTGCTCCAACTCAAAAGTCTTCACCCTTGGAAAGTTTATATACCAATCAAAGGATATGCCTACTAAGCTACTGACAAAGAGACAAAAGAGTAAAGCATCACTGTGATCGGTGTTGTAACAACTAGCCCTAAAGTGCATAATATGTCAGTTCCACCGCCATCAAGCTCTAAGGATATGAAACCCTTAGAATATTGGATGGCATCAAATTTCTCCGGTAGGGTCCCTTTGGAACCGATGACCTCCTGGCCAATCCAACGCTTCAACTGCTCTCAACCATGCTCTTGATATCTTTTTTCTTGTATGGAGAAATATCCACTACCTTCCGTACATGCCGATGCTACCTTTGACCTCATTTTGGAATGAGCTCTCAACTCCTCCATCTAGATAAGACTTCTTAGACTTAAGAGTTCCTTAGTCTTAAGACACATCTAGTGATTAGGTCACCAACCAACCCTAGAGACTTAGAGGAGTTAGCCATATAGTCATGCCTTAGGGGTGTTAGGAAAATTTGCACCCTATGCTTGAACCAAATTCCTCACCTCCCTTCAAGCCAAACTCATATAAACTCCAACTCTAACTCAAACCTTGAACCAATTCAATGGATTTTTCAAATCATGAATCAATCCAAATAATAAAACCAAATGATTGAAGCTTATGATTGAATTCTAAATTTTAAAAAATCCTTCCTAAGTCACTTTGATTTTATCCCATACATGACCCATTGGGTTTGTAAACCAACCTCAAACCAATCATTAGGAATTGAGCACATGGGATCCCTCCTCCACTCAATTAAAGAACATAGGAGCTTTACTACTCCACTCCACACTCAAAACTGAACCATGTGCAAGTCCTAACAGCCTATCAAACTGATTGAATCAGGTCAATTGATCAAAAATGGAAAGAAAGCTCATGGCCATCCAATCCATCTAGGGGGAGATATACTCTAATTCCAATTTCATTCAAGATCACACTGATTGAGCTAGGGAACTCGAGCAAACATCCCAAGATTTCTCCAAGCTTCTCACATTTCCATTTCTCTTTTGGTTTCTTCAAACCAAAAATAGCTCCAAAAAATATCCATCTCACTCAATACTTCAAAGTGAATTCCTCTTGCAAGCTTCATCAGAGGACTCAATCGAACTTTCCTAAAGCTTAATCCAAGTTCTCAAGGCAAGGGCAGTGCGAATTCGATCGAGGCCTCAAGGATTTGAAGGTGAGCTTGGTCCATAAAGAGGTCTACTCAACCCCCAAGGATTGAAACTTTCAACAGAGCTTCATCTCCACTATATGAAGCTACCTCAACGAATTCACGCATCAGTGATAGCCTTTGGTGATAACTGAGCTTGAACTAGAGATGTTTGGTCTTTGAAAGGAATTTTCACTTCATGTAAAACTAACTGTTGATGTGTGCACATGATGGTGTGGGTTGATTTTTGAGCTCAATCCAAGCTCAATCGATGATGGAAGATGGATGGCATTTCCCCACATGCGAGCAAGGGAGGATCATGGGTCATCCATGTGTTTTGGATAGACGCCATGATGCATGATCCCCGATTTAATACCTTAAGAACATACTTGTTCTCAACCATCTAATTCTTGATCACGGTGAGGAGAAAGCATCACCGACATGGCACTCAAATGTGACAACTTGTGACCACCCCGCGCCACATGGAAAGCACGGCCTCCACATGGCGATGAGGGATTAATCACTTAATTAGGCTATTTAATTAATGGATAATCATGGAAACTTTAAAAAAACATAACTAATTCTAGAAAAATCATAAAATACAAGGTAAAATGCACTGTAAAGATATTTCTTAGGAGAATAATCTAAAAATGTTTCTAATGGATTTTGAATACTCTATTTTCCTCAATTAGGGTTTTAATAAAAATTTAGTAACCCTAATTACTCCCTAATTATTTCATTAATTTATTTTAAATTTCTCTATATTTTGGGATGACCGCCTCATCTAATTTTCTTGGGATTTATTGATGAGTTAATTAGAATCAATGAATCCTAAATCCCTCTTTATGTAATTAAGGGTAATTAAACATGTGAATAATGGTTTACCCCCCTTTTAAGTTAATTAAGCCTAAGAAGAGGTTTATGGAATGGATTTGGGGAATTTTTCCTAAGCCATTCCCTGAACTCCTTTCCTTCCTTAATTCAAACTTAATTAAGGCTAACCCAAATCACTACTTAATTAACTTGATAAAATTTTCAAAACATTCGAACTTAATCAATACATCTTGGGTATGTGCTTAGGTGTTCAATAACCTAAGTAGCTTAAAGAAATCAAAATCCAACCCACATGTGTGGGAAAGGGTTATGAAAGTACTTAAATTAAACCCTTTAACTTAATTAATCATTAATTGTGAAATTGCATTAGGTACCTTTCTTTCTTAGGATTGTTGATTTAAATTCCTTGTGATTTTATGTCATATTGCTCTTTACTTAATTAAATATTCTAAGGTGGTGGGTAAGGGGTAATAACATACTTAATTCACACCTTAACCCAAATAAAAGCATAAATCTAATCACCTAAAAATTGAACTTAAATAACTCACACATGGGGAATGGGTTAAGACCAGAAACTCATCTCACATTTCCCAAATTGAAATCAAACTCAAACAAAATCTAAACTCTTTAAAATAAATTTGATTTACTTTAAATTATCTTATTCATGGATTGTCTTTAGGAATTAATTAGGTGGATGAATTTACATTGCTTTCATTATTTTATTTCTTTTCTAACATGCTAAATGTGTATGCCATATGAAATTTATGCATTCATGCTTTTTAAAATCAAATTAAAAATGAAATTATCTCTTTTATGTCAAATTATATTTTTTGGCTAAAGTAAGAATATGAATGGCTATTATTACTATTAAATCTAAAACTATTTTCAAAACTTATAAATCAATTATCAAAACTGAAAGGTATGTTACTTATAATTATTTATGAGCTTGCATGTAGTTAAATATAAAGATGTGCATAGTGTTTTTATTTTTTTCTTTTAGCATAGTTTTGAATAGAATTTGGCAAAGTATATAGTTCATTTGAAAAGAACACAACACTTATTTAAACCCATTCCTATTCATTCCTATGTTATTACTTAAGAAGTACATCCACACTTACACATATAAATTGCATAAACAAATCAAATAAAAAAACACAAACTTTTGCATCTTTCTTTTTTTTTTCATCCATTTCTTTTGTACATGTATATGTATTTAAGGAAAGTGATATATTAGACAACTTTGTGACTTTAAGACCTAAGTAGTTATTGTATCTTACATATTGCTAACAATTCAGACTCACTTATGCTTTTCATACATATATGTGTGTATGGAAAATGGTTAAAAGAATCCCTCTCTCTACTTTTAACAAAATCATGCATCATAAAATTATTGAAATTTATCAAACAAATTCTCTTAGCATTCATCATTAAAGTGTGCTAAACATTTCCATTTGCATGTATAGATTAGGATTCATCCATATGCATGTTACACATGTTGGAAAAGAAATGAAGTAATGTGTGTTTTGTGATAGTATTTCACTTTACTTAATCTTAAAATGCATTTCTTTTTGAATATGTTTATTTAAGGAAAATTTAAACTTATGATTAATTAAAAAACATAATAAATAATTCACTAAATAAAAAATTAAATATAAATCTACCTTAGAAATTACTTAAGGTAGGGAGGAAAGAGTTCTCATTTTTCCTCTTTACAACTTAGTAATAATTGTGGATTCACTTAAATAAAATAAAATAAATCAAAGCAACTAAATCACTTATATGAAACAAGCCCTCTAAGTTGAACATTTTCATACTTAGAAAACTTTGACCTTAAAGCCTAGCTAATCATACCACACAAACCTTAAACATCACACACATCGGGATAAGTCACCATTTCTAGCTTTAGTTTAGGGCGGTGCATGGTTTAATGTTTTCTTTTGTTTTGTGATGTTTTATTTTAGTCTGGATGTCAGGGTGCATGTGCGTAAACTGAATGGTAGGGTAATCTTAATCTAATCATTATCTTCGCAAGGGTTTGTGCTTAAGGAGCTAATAAAAATATAACGCTGTGCTTATACCAAGCATAATCCAAAATAGGCAAGGTGGACTTTACATGTATGTGGGTCTTAAGTCCAATATATATATATACATGCTTATTGTATGGTATTTATTAATCTCTATTTTATGTTTTAGTTAGATTTCCTTTTTCCCATTTTCATGTAATTTTGCAATTAGTATTTTGGAATGATTATGGGGATTAGGATGAGCATTGGTCATAAGATCATATCTTATGTCCATGTGAAGCCTTTGAGCAACCACATTCTAACCAACCATAAGAAAGAAGAAAGAAGAAAGAAGCAAGAAGGAAGAAGAAATGATGAATGAAGACCAACATAATATGAATTTCTTGTTTAATTGTAATTAATTCATTTGCAATTCGGGTTGTATATGGGTAGAGCTCGACAACCCAAAATTTTTTTTTCAAGTTTGTGCGGTGGAGCCTGACCACAAATGGTCTTTTATTCTTTTGCGCTAGTTTTATAAATTGATTGATGTTTGTTTAACTTGCACATTATCATGACATCTTTTTCTAGTTTCTTCCTTACTGTGGTGTATGGTTGGATGACGATTAGGCTCTTAGAAAAATAAATTTTCTATCCAATTAAATAACATAAATTGAAAATAAATAACTCATAACCTCACCTAAAGCTTAGGTTATAAAATAAGATAAAAAAGAATTAGAACCCCGGATATTATCTTACTTTTCTAACATCATGCATAAAAGCATATTATTTCATTGATTGGAGTGCTTCCACCTTGCAGAGAACTTGGTTTGACTTGTGAGAGCCATGGAAAAAACACTCCTTCTTATCTTCTGATTTTGGTCCATATTCTAATTACATTAGGCATATAAATCCTAAAGCCTGTTCAAATTGATTGTCCAAAATAAAAATAAAATGTAACAAAATTTGCATTAGATTTAAGTCATTAAAGCATACCCTACATGATCTAGTCTCTTAGGGAGTGTGTTTAAAAACTTAGTCTCTTTCTAAATAAACAATAACTTAGCTATCTTGAAAAAGAGTTTGACTTTCCTACATATTTTAAAATTGTAGTAGGAGTTAGTGCCACCTGGTTGTAAGTCCAATGTGGTGGTTTATCGCCTCTTGAGTGTTAACCTCATTTTTAGGATGAGCTCTCAACCCCTTTATCTTAGACATAGGACTCCTCTTAGACTTAAGACACATCTAGTGATTAGGTGGACACTCAACCTAGCCCTAGAGACTTAGAAGAGTTAGCCATATGAATAGGTCATGCTTTAGGAGTGTTAGAAAATTTGCCTACCCTATAGCTTGAACCATATTCCTACTCCTTCCTCTTCAAGTCAAACTCCAAATCAAATCACATCAAACCTAAATCAATTCCAACTTAATTTGATTTTCAACTCAAATCAATTCACATGATTAAAAAAATCCATGAAATTCAAAATGAAATATAACCCAATCAAATTAAAAAATTCAATTAAATCAAAATCTTTCCTAAGTCCTTTAATTTCCTCTTAAGGACTTAGCCTAAATCTAATTCAAACCACCTTAAATTCATGAAATTTTCACAACTCATTTATATTCACATATATAAATGAAATATAAATTCAAATCAATCAAACTAAATAAAATTTCAATTCCAAGTTCAAAATCTTTCTTAAGTCCTTTAATTTCCTCTAAGGACTTAGCCTAAATCTAATTCAAACCATTAAATTCATGAAATTTTCTCACAACTCATTTATATTCTCATTTATATTCACATATATAAATGAAATATAAATATCAAATAAATTCAAAATTCAAATCAAATTCAAATTCAAAATAAAAAATCTTTCCTAAGTCCTTTCCCTCTTAAGGACTTAGCTTAAATCAAGCTTGAACCACTTCAAATCCTTAAAATTTTCTCATAACCCATTTATATTCTCATTTATATTCACAAATATAAATGAAATATAAATTCAAACAATCAAAACCAACTCCAAAAATCAAACTCAAATTCAATCAAAATCCAACCTAAGCCTTTCAAGTCAAAATCTTAAACTTAGCCAAATCAATTTCAAATCAAGTCGAACTCTTGATTTTTCTTCATGATTCAATCAATCCTTCAATCATGAATCCAAATATAAACACAAACTTCAATCACCAAATCAAAACTCAATTCAAAAAAATCAAACCTAAGTCAAACTCATGTTCACCCCTTTGAATTTGAAATTATCAAATGAATCAAAACCCATTTGACTTCAAACCACTTGCAAATGGATTTATATTTCAATCATAACTCCATATGTGAGTTCAATCAAACTCAAATCAAGCTTTGACCAAGCCATTTGACCACTTAGGCTCACTTGACCCAAAGTGACCTAAAGTACCCTTATGAGCCAAATTCTAATCCTAACCAAATTGGATTGAACTAGGCTCACCAAAGCCTCTCATCATGATCAACAATCATCATGATATGATCAATCACTCAAATTAGGTCAAACCAAGTCAAACCTAAGGGTTGACCAAGTCAAGACTTAGCTAAAATGAAACCCAACATAGCCAAAATCCACCATAGGCCAAATTGATTGAAACCAATGATCAAAGTTCATTCATGATCAATGTTTAAGCCTAACGTAGCCCAATTGGCCACTTGACCCAAGTTGACCCAACTTGATCTAAAAGTCTATGTCAAAATTGATCTAAGCCAAATTAAAACTAATGGGTCAAGTTCATTCCAAAATGATTTAACTTGACCAAAGCCTCAATTGACCAACTAGACATAGCCTAATTGACATGAACCCATTTGACCTAAAGGTCAAATTGAGCCAAACAAAATATAAACCAAATTGAATCAAACCAAAGCCAAAAAACATTTCAAATGGTCATATGAACTTGACCCACCTTTGGTTTGACCTAATTTGACCAATTGGTCAACTTGACCAAGTTGACCCATTTTGACCTAAATGGGTCAACATGAGCCAAACCTTTTAAAATGAACTCCAAATCCAATGAAACTTGGCCAAACCTATTTTCTCCACATTCCTAACATATCCAAATTCAAAAATCAGCCAAATGACTATTCTACCCCTAGGCCATAGAACAAATTTTGGTCTAATCCATGGGTAATTTGGTCAAGCCCTCTTCATATCAACTTGATACCTTCCTAATAGGTCAAGTGGACCCAATGGAAAGTGGTGGACCCAACCCAATGGGTTTGGGTCAGCCCAAATGGACCCAAGGCCAAACCTGACCCCTAGCTCAAATTGGCTAATTCAAAAACCTCCCTCTACTTGATTTGAAGCACATGGGAAGTTACCAATCCACTTAAAAACTCAAATTGACCATGTGCAAACATCTTACACTAAAACAACCTTTTCATGGTCAATTGGATCAAAATGGAAACTCAAGGTTCGGTCATCTGATTTCCATAGGGGGAGATATACTCCCCATAATTTCATTTGAATTGATACTCCCATTGTCGATTGAACCCTAGTGAGTGTTAGGAGCCATCGAGAACATTCCTAAGCTTCTAAGAGGATTTGAATCTTGCCTTTCTTGATTTTCTTCCTTAAAAAAAATAGAGTGCTCATCTCAATTCCCAAGTTCTTCCATACTCCAATTCTGCTTGTCTCTTGCACACTCCCTCAAAGGACCAAGTCAAGTGTAGCCAATCTCTCATTCAAGTTCCCAAAGCAAGGAGAGGTTGAATTGGATCAAAGCTGTAAGCAAGGAGAAGAGGTGTTGGTCCATAGAGAGTTCTACTCAACCCCAAGGCTTGAAATTTTTAACAGGGCTTCATCTCCACTAGACAAAGCTACCTCATCAAGCTCGAGTGCTGGTGATCACCTCAGTGAGGTATGGAATTTTTTGATCAGTTAGTTTAGGAGGTGTTGGTCCTTTGTGAAAGAAATGTTCATGGCATGAGAATTCCATAGTTGGATAGGCTTGCCATTAGCTTTAGATGGTGTGGGTAAAGTCTCATTCCAATCCAAGCTGAATCAAGCTCGGATCTTCCCTTAGATCATGGATGGCCTCCATTGATCCTTAGGGAAGAACTAGGGTGATCTTGGCCATCCATCCGCGCATTTTGGATGGACGGTCGAGATTAAACACACATTTTATAAATTGATTTACCCTTTAGAAACATGGGATGATCCCTGGTCATTCGATCCTTGATCGAACGACAGGGATCAAACCGCACCGCCAAGCCGCCTTGATGCGACGTTTAAGTAATCCCCTCACAGCGTGATACGTGTAAAGCGCACTGACCGGCACCATCGTGTGTCGCGTTGTGAGCTAAAGGGATTAGTTAGGGATTTAATTAATTTTAATTAATCTCATAGCTTTTAAAAATTCATATCCCCCTCAATAAAATTCAAAAAAATATGAGTTAAATTTCTTTGGAAAGATAATTCAATCTAGAATATTTTAAAAATATTTTTAATGGATTTTGAATTATATTTTTCTCTAAATTTTGGTTTTAATGGAAATCTTATTTTGCTAATTACTACCTAATTAATCCTTTGATTAATCCCAAACTTCTTGGGTATATTTTGGGGATGACTTCTGCCTTCCCTAATTTTCTTGTAATTTATTGAAAGCTTGATTGGGGGAATTGTAAATGCATTTCTTAATTACCCTCCTTATGTAATTAAGGATAATTAAGTGTTGGATTAGTGTTTTAATCTTTCATTGGAGTTTATTAAGGTTAGATCCAGTGAATAGGAGGCTTAGGGAATAATTTGGGGTATTTCCCCTAAGCTATTCCCTAAACCCCCTTTTCTTTCCTTAATCCTCTCTTAATTAAGGGTTAATTCATTAATTATTCTCTTAATTAATTTCTAAAAATTCTAAAACTTCTAGAACTTAATTAATCTACTTTGGGTAGATGCTTAGGTGTTAAAGAGCCTAAGTTCAATTAAGGAAATCAAAACACAATTCACATGTGTGAGGGGTGTTTTGAAATTACTTAAGTTAAACCCCTTTGCTTAATTAACCATTAATCATGAGCCAAATTGCATTAGGCCCTTTTCTTCCTAGGTGCATTGCAAATTTAAATTCCTTGTGAGGTTTTATGTCATCTAATTGCTCATAATTACTTGGTTAACTATGCTAAGGTGGTGTAGGTAAGGGTTAATTAACTTTCTTAATTCATACCTTAACCTAATTAAAATATAAAAATAAATCTAATCATCTAAAAAATTAAACAAAAATATCAAACACATGTGGGAATGGGTTAGGAACAGCAAACTCAACTCACATTTTCAAAATTAAATCAAATTCTAAATCAAACAAAAATCATCTTAAATAAACTTTGATTTACTTTAAGCTTTCTTATTTCATAAGAATGTCTTTAGGATTTAATTAAAGTGAATGTGTTTACATACTTTCATTGCTTTAGTTCTTTCCCCAACTTGTTAAATGTGTATGTCACATGGCTTCATGCATCCATATTTTTCAAAATCAAATTCAAAATGAAATTGTTTACTTTATGTCAAAATTGCATGTGTTGGCTAAAGTAATAATATGAGTGACTATTATCACTACTAAATTTAAATTATTTTCAAAACATATGAATCAATTATCAAAATTGAAAGTGTGCTACTTATATTTTAATTATAAGCTTGCATGTGAGAGAATATAAGGATGTGCTTAGTGTAGGTCTTCCTCCTCTTTTCTTTTAGTATAGTTTTGAATAGGATTTTGGTAAGATGTGTGGTTCATTTGAAAAGAACCAAACACTTGCCTAATCCCACATCCTATTCATTCCTATGTTATCACTTAAGAAAGTTACCTATGCTTGCACATATAAATTGCATAAACAAAACAAATCAACTAATACAAATTTTTGCATTCTATCTTTTCCATTCATTTCTTTTGTACACATGTTTGTATTTAGGGAAAGTGGTATATTAATTTGGACAACCCTGAGGTTGTGAGGCTTTAAGTAGCCCTAAGTAGGTCTTGTACCTTACACCTCTGGTTAACAATGATGCTGTACTCACTTATGCCTTTCTTACTTTAATGTGTGCATGTGAAAAATGGATAAGAAACCCTTTTCTGCTTAATGAAAATCATGCATCTTAAACTTCCAAATTTCCTTAAATGAATTACTTAGCATGCATCATAATGTGTGTTAAATATTCTCATTTGTATGTATAGATATGCTTAGGACTCATTTATATGCATGTTATACATGTTGGGAAAGAAATGAAGTGATGTATGTTTTGTGAATTTGATTCATTTTATTTAATCTTAAAATGCCTTTCTTTTTGAATAGGTTTGTTTAGAGTTCATCTAAACTTAGGATTAATTAAAAAACTTAATCAAAACATTTATTAAACAAAACTAAAATGTGAATCTACCTTAGAAATTACTTAGGTTAGGGAAGGAAAGAGAAGTTCCCTTCTCTTTCCCTCTCTTTATAACTTAGTGATTAATTGAAGGATTCACTTGAACCTAATCAAAACATGAAATAAAATCAAACCAAAATAATTAAACAAAGTAAATGAAACCACTCCTCTAAGTTGAACATTTTTTCACACTTAGAAAATTCTAACTTAAAGCCATAGCTAAGCATACCACACAAACCTCCAAAGCACACACATTAGCCTAAGTCATCACTTCTAGCTTTAGGTTAGGGTGGTGCATGGTTTGATGCTTGCTTTTGTTTTATGATATATATGTTTTAATGGATGGTAGATGTATGCTGTAGAATGAATGGTAGGATTATTAACCATTATTTTCTAGGGGATTATGCTTAAGGGGATTGTAATAAAAATATAAATGCTTTTGCTTGCAGTGCTTATACCCTAAGCATAATCCAATAGGTCGTGGACTTAGTCACCCATGTGTGGGGTGATAAGTTAATATACATGCTTGATTTGTGGTAGTTTGTTTTAGCTAATCTATTTTGTAGGTGTTAGTTAGATTTTCATTCTTTTCCTTTTCATGTAAATTTATGCAATTAGGATTTTGGAATGATTGTTATGGAGATTAGGATGAGCATTGGTCATAAGATCCTATCTTATGTACTATGTGAAGTCTTGGAGCATCTACCTTCCAACCATTCAAAAGAAAGAACCAAAGAAAAAAGAAGAAAAGAAGAAGAGAGAAGAAAAGAAAAATGAAGAAGGAAGTTTGAAGACCCTCATAATAATGAATTCTTTATTTAATTGTAATTTAATTCATTTGTAATCTAGTTGTATAAGGGTAGAGCTCAGCTACCCAATTTGTTATTTTTGGATTTATGCAGTGGTACATGATCACAATGGCCTCTTATTCTTTTTACAATTAGCTTTATAAATTGATGGATGATTTGTTTAGCTTTTGCATTAAGTGACATCTTTTCCTAATTTCTTGCTTTTATGTATGTATGGATGGATGATTTCTAGGAAAAAAAAATAAATCTTTACCAAACTTAACAACTCAAACTAAAAATAAAGAACTCATAACCTCACCTAAAGCATATGTTTAAAATCAAGATGAAAGAATTAGCAACCCTTTAGCTGGATGAGTATTTATTTTACAATAGCATGCACAAATGCATCTTATTTCACTCTTGGGAGGGCTTCCACCTTGCCGAGAAACTTGGCTTGACCTTTGAGAGCCATGGTGGAAACCCACCTCCTCCTTCTTGATTTTGGCCAACTTTATTTCTCATGCATTATATATGAATCATATTACTGAGTCAAAATAATTGTCCAAAATGAAAATAAAATGAAATTTTAATTGCATTAGATTTAGGTCATTTGAAGCATGTCCCATGATCTAGTCTCTTTAGGGAGTGAGTTTAAGGACTTAGTCTCTTTAAAATAAATAATAGCCTAGCTATCTTGCATAAGCATAAGACTTGCCTACATGTATTTAAAATTGTAGGAGGAGTTAGTTGGCACCACCCTGTGGTTGTAAGTCCAAGCTGTGGTTTGTCCTCTCTATGGAGGCAAACCAAATACCCATTTTCACTTTTAGATTTTTTGCCCTTGCCAAATCTCCCTAGATTTAGGTTTTGAGATTGCTTCTCCCTTTGTGAGCCATAAACTTAATCCCTCACCTATTATGCATTTCCTTAATCTTATGTTAAGGAATCATAAGTAATAAATTTCTAACGAAAAATGCAACTCAAACAAACTAAATCAATTTCAAAAATATAAAGCCCAACCATAGATAGTTTGAGATGCTCTAGGTTTCCTAGCATCACATCTCCTACTTATCTTTCTTTTGGCTTTGATAATAACTCCTCTCTCTTGATCAATCCCATTTGATGTTAAAAAATGAACCAATCGATTGATAGTCCTTTCATATTGAAATCTTTGAAGACAACGATCATTTGCCTTAATCAAGAGTATTCTTAAAGGATCCCGTCCCTTAGGATGTAATTAACTATGGGGGCTTGCCCCTATAGGGAACTTAACGAACCCAATTTAAAATAAATCTTTACTTTTTCATGTAAAGTAGGGGAAGAATCTCTGGTATATATGCAGACCCATCATCCTTAAGAGTCTTTATTGAGGTAATTAGGTCCATTAAAGGGTAGTGACTTCTATCTCTCGAGATAGTATACTATTCCTTGATGATGTACCCAATCACATGAATAAGCACATCTGTGGATCTGTGGCATCCCAAGCAATAGGTGTATATTTTTGTTTTCATTTATCCTCTTCAAAAAAGGATAGATAAAGGCGGGAATATTTTCAACACCAAATTTTTCTGGCAACTCCACTGGGGATGGTTCCTCTCTCCATCTTTGGTAAATGATCATTGTCTTTGAGTATCAATAGTGAGTTTATACTATGATATGAATTCGAGACTATCTTTCTTTCTCTCGGCACTTAGCTTATTTCATTCTTAAGTTGAGTTAGCCAACATCTTAGGTTTTAGGACCTCACACCGTGTTGGTCTTAAAACCCCCGTTGGGTTCTCCAATGGGTAAAAATGAAAAGATCTAAATAAAAAGAAACATTTAAAGACTTCCTCCTTATCATTTTTATGATAAGGAAAGGTTCATTCTAAAATAATAAAAATAAAATAAATTTTTCATAAGAACTTTGCTTTTCAAAAAGCACTCTTTCAAAAATGCACTTAATAAAATATTTTCCACAAAACTTTTATCACCCTCATTTAACAATTCTCATTATTGTTACATTTAGGGATTTTCAAAAATAAAACTAACAAAACTTTTCCAAAAGACAAATGAACATCTTCCTTCAATTCACTTTGATGAAGATATCATTTTTCAAAATAAAATGAACAATCATCTTTCCAAAAATCAAAATCAAAATTAAAAATAAAATTTTCAAAGCACACATGAACCTTTCCACTTAATATACTCACACATATTGAATGAAAGTTCTATTTTCAAATAAAATTAAATTTTCGAAAGCACATATGAACATCTTCATTTAATATACTCAAATTTATTAAATGAAGATTTCATTCCCAACTAAAAAATAACATCATTTGGAAATCCCACTTAAACATATCTCATATATGATTAAGTTGAAATTCCCTCTTTCAAAAAGCAATAATCACACACAAAACAAAATTTTCACATTTCAAAAATAAGATTGATTCCTATTCTACATACCCAAATTTGTTGAATGGGAGTCCTCTTTTCAAAACCCAAAAAACTTAACAATCGTATTTTCAAAACTTTTCAAACACATTTTGGAACTTCATTTAGCATACTCAAATTTTCTAAGTGAAGTCTCCAAATCAAAAATAAAAACAATTTCAAAACATTTTGGAATTTCATTTAGCATACTCAAATTTGCTAAATGAAGTCTCCAAATCAAAATAAAAAATTTTCAAACACATTTTGGAACTTCTAGCATAATAAGTGAAGTTCCAAAAACTCAAAATTTTCAAACACATTTGGAACCTCATTTAGCATAATCAAATTTGCTAAGTGAAGTTTTCAAAATCCAAAAAAAAAAAATTAAACACATTTTGGAACTTCATTTAGCATACTCAAATTTGCTAAGTGAAGTCTCCAAACCCAAAATCAAAATTTTTCAAAATACATTTGGAACTTCATTTAGCATACTCAAATTTGCTAAGTGAAGTCTCCAAATCCAAAATAAAAAATTTTCAAACACATTTGGAATTTGATTTAGCAAACTCAAATTTGCTGAATTCTCAAATCAAAATTTTTATGAATATATAAATATATATATATATATATATATATATATATATATATATATATATATATATATATATATATATATATATCAAACACTTTTGGAACTTCATTTAGCATACTTAAATTTACTAAGTGCAAAAATTTTCAAACACATTTGGAACTTCATTTAGCATACTCAAATTTGCTAAGTGGAGTCTCCAAATTCAAAGTAAAAAATTTTCAAACACATTTTGGAACTTCATTTAGCATACTCAAAGTTGCTAAGTGAAGTCTCCAAACCCAAAATCAAAAGTTTTCAAACACATTTGGAACTTCATCTTAGCATACTCAAAGTTCCTAAGTGAAGTCTCCAAATTCCAAAAATAAAAAATTTTAAACATATTTGAACTTTAGCATACCCAAATTTGCTAAGTGAAGTCTCCAAATCTAAAAAATCAAATTTTCAAACATTTGGAACTTCATCTTAGCATACTCAAATTCTAAGTGAAGTCTCCAAATTCAAAAAATAAAATTTTAAACATATTTGAACTTCATTTACTTAAATTTGCTAAATGAAGTCTCCAAATTCAAAATCAAAAAAAAAATTTCAAACACATTTGAACTTCATTTAGCATACTCAAATTTGTAAGTGAAGTCTCCAAATCAAAAAAAATTTCAACACCTTTGGAACTTCATTCCTTAGCATACCAAATTTGCTAAGGAAAGTTTCCATTTTCAAAACCAAACTAAATCAAAATTTTGAACACACATTTTGAATTTCATTTAAACATACTCAAATTTGCTAAGTGAAATTTCCATTTCAAAAAACTAAGTGGGACTTCATCCTTAGCATACCATATTTGCTAAAGTAAAGTGTCCACTTTGAAATAAAACAAAATAAAAATGAAACACATTAGGATTTCCTTAGCATACTTAAATTTTCTAAGGATCCTACTCAATCAAATCAAAATAAAAATGAAACACCTTAGGATTTTCTTAGCATACTTAAATTTGCTAAGAATCCTATTTTCAAAAATCAAATCAAAACACACTTGGGTTCTTCACTTAGTGTACCTAAACTTGCTAAGTAGGAATTCCAAATTTTCAAAATAAAATAACAATTCACCAAAAAGAAACAATCAATTTCGAACACTTCACGTAGCATACTCAAATTTGCTAAGTAAAATTCCAAAATCAATTAAAACAAATCAATTACCCCACTTTAACATACCCAAATTTGTTAAAGGAAAGGGTCCTCAAATCAAAAATTTAAATTCAAACAAACATGAACCTATGGAAGCATAATTCTCAAAATATTTGAATTCATCTTTCAATATATCTAAATTTGTTGAAGTTAGATTCATATTCAAATTCCTCTTTCAATCATCTTCTCAAATCCATTTGAACCCCACTTAACACTTACAAGTTGTTGGATGTGGGTTCAAAATTTTAATTTTAATTCAAAAAAAATCTATAAAGATAGAAATTTGATACAAACTCATTTTCTATTGCAGATTCTTACAGTCAGTTATAGTACATTGATAGTTCAATTTTCAATCTTTTACAATTTTGAGATGGCGTTCAAGTTCATTTTCACTTTCCCATGGTATGGATTTGCTTTTGGAGCCGCCAACTTCCCAATTGGATCATACACACCTTCACTTGTAAGGAGTGAGGATTGCATGTGAGGGCACTCCCCTCACTATATTCAGTAGGACCATGGTGATCGGGCAGATGCCGGTCATTCGGATTGATCTACACTTCGATTCTGACATCTCCTTGCTGAAGAGGAAAGTGGTGGCGGTCACAACCTTGTGATAGTACCGGATGCTGCCTTGGTTTTAGTGCCCCATGGTTCTCTCATAGTGAGGGCTAGCACCCTCTCATCTACCCTCTAAGGGTAAGGCTCCCCAGTCTCGGGGCTTGCCTCCCCACTTTTGAGTATGGGTCTAGCTCACTCCTCCCATCCTACTACATAAGGAACAAGAATGATCAAGTGGTACCACATTGGATTTGGGGAGATGAGGCCACCTCAATTATTGAGTTCCCATATTACTTCACCATTGGTTACAGAAACTAGTTCCATCTCTCTTTGGGTCAGAGAGGATGTTAGAGGATTTCTCACACTAGTGGTGCACATTTACTAGGAAGGAGGTCGTGCACCTTGATCTATCTTATGCAGTGGTGAGCTTACGGAGTTCGTCGAGCTCAATTTGATCTCAGATCCATCATCCCCATGGTGTGGGGAAGCATATCTCAGGAGAGGGCCAGGCCCATCATACATTATAGGAGAGGGAGGTTCAGTGCCCGCTTCCACACTTATTGATTTTAGCTGCTTCCGCACCATACCACACATCCTACTGACTAGTCATCATGGGGGATAGCTCTATGCATAGAGAGTTAGTGGTGTCTCCACCCCACCCTCTACCCCTCATCGCCATCACCTCAAGTCACAACATCTATTCATCAAGGCCAGGCCATATCAGGGAGAAGCACCATTGGTGATCGGCTATGGAGAGATCCTACCCACCCACACCTCCTATTGTGGTGAGGTCAAGCTCTCTTGCTTGAACTTTTACCCCAGTAGTGGTGCGGAAGGAGTGGCAACCCCAAAGCATCGTGGTCATTCCTTCACCAACTGCAGCAACGATGTGAGATGGTGGCATTATTTGATATTGCGATGATAGTGTGGTGACATCCTTGGATTGTTACCACTCTCATAGTAGTGGGTTAGGTGTCACTCATCTAGTGAGAGTCCACATATTGACTCTCAATGGCGGCGAGGTGTCTCTGTGCACAATGTGATCACACCTGGTCGGTAGATTTGTACTCTAAGATTGATCATTCTTTAGATGAGATAGTGGCACATTATTTCATGGAAAAGAAGGAAATTTTGGGGTATGATTGGTCTGATGAGGAGAAAGTCAACTTCGATCCCAACGAAGATGACTTGTTGGGAGATTTAGTTGGAGCCTGCATGGTTGATACTAGAGGATTTCTTCTCATGGAGCAGCAAGCCATGGAAGGTGATGAGGTTGATCAGGAAGACACCACAGCATCAGCCCAACACCTCTGACATTAGTTGAGGTAGAAAAATGAGCAGATAGATAGGATGGCATGACAGTTAGAGGACTTGTTAACAGTAGTTTCAATGCTCCAGAAATAAGCCCCATTACTTCATCCTACTACAGTTGACATCAGTCAGCCTGAGTTAGTGCATGTCTTGGACCCAGTCAAGACTTTACCTTCTATTGAGCAAGGTAGCACTAGCATGTATAGGAAGGTAGTGGAAAGTACCTCCATATAAGAAAAAGACATAAAATCCATGGTTGAGCAGCAAGTGAAGGAAGCATTGGCTCAAGCGGAGGATCATCGGTTCCAAAGGGTAGACCCTACTCGGAGGAATTTGATGCTATCCAATATCAAGGGTTTCATGCCACCTTCCTTCAAAGCTTTGATGGTAGTGGAAACCAAGGCGGACATAGCACATTTTGAGGTTATTGCAATGCCGGTGGCAGTGACACTTTTCTTTTCTGCCTTTTTTATTAGTAGCCTAGTGGGTATTACTTTCGATTGGTATGTTGAAGTACCCAATGGTTCAGTAAAGACATTTGCTGAGTTAGAGCAACTCTTCATCAAGAGGTTTAGCTCGACAAAGGGTTATAGGTGATCTCGTTGTAGCCTGCACACCACAGTGAGTCCCTTGTTGATTATATTCGATGGCATAACAGTATGAAGTGAAACATAATTATCGAACACCATGCCATTGAGATTCTTTTGAAGAATATCCATGGCCCAGGTTCATGCTTAAGGGCTTCACTATCAAGACATTTGAGAAGCTAATCAACAAGGTGCTAATCTACAAGGAGAGGCCAAAGTTGCCTTTTCAAGATCGTTACTAAGAAAATAAAGGTCTATGAGAAGAAACCAGAGTAGTAGGTGGTAGATAAGGGAAGCAACTAGAGATTTTGAGAGACCATGAAGTCGGCCTCCACCTCCTTTGCCACCAGAGGCTCGGCCTCCCGATAGCCTCCTCCAGCACTAGCCGCCATACCACCATGACATGCATATGCACGCCACTGGTAGCTATGGTCCACCAACTCTTTTAGATAAGTTAAACAAACCTTATTCTTTTAAGAGGGAGGTCAGAAGATCTTTAAGAATCTCTTAAAGAAACGATTTTTAGCTACAGAATGAGAGGAGTAGGAAAAGTCATGATCCAAACTTTTGCCCTTACCATATATGCTAGGCCATATTTTGGAGGATTGCTTCACATTCAAGGCTGGCTTGAACATAGTTTCAAGATGTATAGTTATCCCAAAGGAATACCTTGTGGAACAACCATCCAGTTCCATGGGTAATCCTTGGGGATACATGTGATCCTACCAAAACTAAAGAAGGTTGGGATATTTCTATCAAAACCTCTAAGAAGATCATCAGAAGATCAAGAAGCTTTCCTTGCGGTGCTTGAGTGAGCTCAAACCTCCAATCAAGGAAGGTTTGCAAGTTGCAGTGCCAACTCTAGGAAAGGAGAGCTCAGCGGCGTAGCGCAAGTGTCAGGGATAGCCCATTAGCACGCCCACCATGTCCACCTCTGCTTATAGCTTCCACATCAACAACTTCTTCCACTTCAGCTAGCTCTTCTATTTCTTCTACTAGTAGAACTCGTGTATCAGAGGATAAGGGTATCAAATCCCTTACCACTCTCACTTTACTTGATTTCTACCTTGCATCTCCAAATAATTCTAAGAAATTGAAGAATAAAGCTAGTTTGAATTACATCTATGTCACTTCTGATGGGTTGTCTTCTTCTATTCCTAATGATAACTCTTCAAGTCAAAATAACTATAACAATTTCAATCTTCCTCTTTCTGATTTAGAGTTGGACTTTCCTACTATGAATATTACGGGTTCACCTCTTGAGATAAACTTGGAATCATCATTAAGGGTCCCATAGGAAGATGTAGGTGAGCGATGTGCGGTAGAACCTTCCATTACCTACCAAGAGATCACCAAGTCAACATAGTGGCAAGGTTCTACCTCTAGGAGCACCTCAAGATGAGGAACAAGTCATTGGTATGAAGATCGAAGCCCTTCCATAGGATGCTCCACCCTTGGATATGCTTGGGAGAGAGGTGGACTACAATGTCCTTTCTCATAAGAAAGTTTCCATCTAAGCTAAGCATATGATGCCCTTGTCTTATCCAAATAGATGAGGGAATCACTAATCAAGGCTCTCTTGATCTAAAATATGCTTAGCTCATAGGTGAGGAAGCACATTATACAAAAGAAGCTCAAGGGATCACCTTCACGATGAAGACCTTCTTGGGACTTGGAGCACAATCTCTACATCATAGTTGACATGAAATTCACTTGCGAGTTCTCATGGATTCATGTGCATCGGTGAACATTATGAGTCTAAAGACCCTTTTTTGAGGATTGACATCTCTCACTTTGAGGAGATGGATGATGTTGAGAGGATTCAATGACCAAAGGTGTGGGCTTTAGGTTCTATAGTGTTACCTTTGGAGATAGGTGATTGGAAGGCAAAGCCAAGTTCTACATCATTGATTCAAATACATTCATTGCTTGGTAGGCCTTGGATACATCAAGATCATTCTATCCTCCCTTCATTAGTGCATCAAGTTCAGAAAAGATGGGATTGAATACCATGTCAACAAAGATGAAAAGCCATTTTAGTTTGAGAGATTGAGATTTATGAGGATATAATGTACTATCTTCCTCAAAATACCCTTTCTCGTAAACTTGGACAAAATTCAAATACAAACACAAAAGAAAATAAAAATGAAGAAAAAGAAAAGATAAATGAAAATGAAAAAGAAAACTAAAAGTCCAAGTGAACAAGAAAGGGGAAATGAGGAAGAAATAGATCCATATCACATTCCACCCACAGTTCATTCCATCATATGGACATGTGGGTGGGATGGCTCAACCTCCACCAGGGAAGAGGTAGAAATAGAGGTTAGAGGTGGGACCCCTAGTTGGCCATCACCAATAGAGATGTGTTCTGTTCAGAGTACCCTACTATTCACATAGACTTGGAATCAGCTTGGAGGATGAGTCTAATGTGATTAGTATACTACCAACCCCTCGGTTCCATTGGAGGTGACTTTTGATCCGCAGAGATGAAGACCAGGCCTCCAAGCAAAGCAAAGAAAGTATTTGAATTTATGTGAAACTATTAGGTAGTTGGGAACCTTAGCTTAACCACTTACATCTCAAAAGTTGAAGGTTTGGTAGTTAAGGAAGTCTAAGTCTTCCAGTGACATGAAGCAGAAGAGTTCTTTTTGGGATCATCATCCTCAAGTCCTGAAGTTGATGTAGAACTTGAGGAGGATTCATTTGAATAATTAATAGAATTACCATTTGACTTTTACTCTTGTGTTCATAATCTTACTAAAGGTTTAGTTTCCTACATGGTCCAAGCATAGGTTAGAGTACTTGAAGCTATGGAACAATACAGCAGGAAGCACAATCAAGAGCGATAGGATTGGTATAATGGTAGTCGATGAGATGATTACTTAGTTGTTACCAATCATTTAAGTCGATAGGGTTCTTCTCACACAACTCTTATGAGAATGTGTGTTTAGAAATCTGATGATCGATGATCTCCAAGTCAAAGAGGCACCAATTTGAAAGGAGATTCATTCAACAATGACAAGCTTAAAGAAATCAACCTCGGGAAGAAAATCCATGCGACATACATCGGTTCATTCTTGAATGAAGAAGAAACCAATGACTTAGTTAGGCTATTAGTTTAAAGGCTTTGCATGGAGTTATGAAGAGATGCCGGATTATCTCGACGTAGCACAAGCTAGCAATAGATCTATCTACCCCAGCAAGCTCATGACACATGCGATTAGAAATTGAACAACATATCATTTCAAGTCAAGAAATTGATCGATGCTTGGTTTCATCGGGAAGAAAAATATCTACCGGTTAGCTAGTGGCATCCCAATTAAGAAGAAGAATCACCAAATTGCATATGCATCGATTTCAGGGACTTAAACAAGGTATGTCCTAAGGATGAGTTTCCTCTTCCTTTAGCAGAACAAATGGTGGACATTGCCTAATCTCATGCAGTTTTCTCTTTCATGGATGGGTCATCTGGCTATAACCAAATCAAGATGTCTCTTGAAGATGAAAGAAACACTACTTTTTGAACCTCGATCAAAATCTTCTATTATAGGGTCATGTCTTTTGGCCTTAAAAATGCTAGTGCTACATACCAACGGGCCATGACTTAGAATCATCCATCATCAGGTTGAGTGCTACGTTGATGATTTGGTAGTCAAGAGTAGAGAAAAGGAAGACCACCTCTTTGACTTAAGAGTAGTTTTGAATGGTTAAGATAATATAACCTCAAAATGAATCCCCTTGAAGTGTTCATTGAGTAGCTTAGAAATTCCTTGGGTTTATTGTTGACCAGGAATAGAAATAGATCTAAAAGATCAAAGCTATCTTAGAAATGCCACCTCAAGAGTTTAACTCAACTTCAGATCCTTTCAGGATGCGGTGCATATCTAAGATGCTTTATCTAACCTATCGAGAGATGCAAACCATTCTCACTTGTCAAAAGGATGCCAAGTTCAAGTGGGATGATAAGTGTTAGCATGCCTTTGAAGACATCAAGTATTTGGTGAAGCCAATAGTTCTAGCAACCCCATCGGCGTACTCATCTCTACACTGCATTGGATGACTCTCGATGTTCTGTTGGCCCAAGCCTGATGAAGGGAAGAAAGTACTCTCTACTACCTCATCATCATTCTTCTTTGAAACTATCCACTATTGAGAAACATTGCCTAGCTTTGATCTTTTACTTCCCAAAAGCTACGACATTACATGCTTTCTCATAAGGTGAACTTGATCTCGAATAAATCACGCGTATCTCATGACATGAACATTATCCAGATGTTTGGCATGTTGATCCATGATTCTCTCAGTTTGATATCACATTCATACCCCATGCGATAAAAGGATAAACTACGATTTCTTAGCAGCACATCCACTTTTTGTAGATTCTCCGCTCAGTGATGATCTCACTGATGAACAAATCATGAACTTAGGGAGGCCAACCACACCAAGATGTATTTTGATGGCTTCTTTTCTTAAAGGGAAGCACCATGATATTCTCCAGAAAAGGGGGTAGGAATAGTTCTTCTAACTCAATGATGTGATGAGATTCTCATACTATCTTTCCAACCAACAATAAAATAGTATGAGGCTTTGATTTGGTCTAGAGTTAGCCATCACTATCGATGTCAAGAGCATCAACATCTTTGGGGATTCTCAATTGGTCATCAACAGATTCGGGTCCTACCGTTCTCAAACCCAAGCTTCATCATTACTATGAGTATACCATGAAGTTGTTGGCCAAATTCAGTCACCATCTACAAGGTTCTCAGTAGAAGCAGTAGATGCTTTGGCCAAACTTGCCAAAGAATTGGCATGTCCGAAGATGAGTCCATTTCAATAAGGGTCCAAAATAGACAAGTCCTATCCCTTATTGATGTGAACTCATCGAGAGACTTTCTCTTGAAGGGGAGGTTGCCATTGCCAAAATGGACAAGGAACTGGATTGGAGGCAACCATTCATAGATTACTTGAACACACAAACTACCTCAAGAAAGTCACAAGCCCATCAGTGAAATAGAGCTCTCTCACTCTTGTTGATGGCACCTATCAGTCCTTTGACCAAATGTGGTTATGTTGTTTTGACAAACATGAAGCCCATGGCATTGTAATGGCAGGTACATTGGGTCTATGTGGAGCACATCAATCTATTGAAGATGAAGATCAAGATCAGACTGGATACTCGTTTGATGATGCATGGATGTATAGGAGATGCCATGTCGGTACATGTGGTCCTCCACCACCACCAACATTCTACACCTACATTGGCCTCATGGCCATTTGTGTTGGTGCGATATTGTGGGTCGATCGATCCTCCTTCTTCCAAGGGGCATTGATCATCTTAGCAGCTACTTTTAAAGTGGGAAGCCATCCCACCGAGAGGTCACCGGCATGTGCTTTTTCAGAACCATATCATATATAGGTTTTGGGTGCCTCGATGAATTATATCGATAATGGTGCATTCAAAAGCATGAAGATCAATAGCTTTGCCGAAGACATTATATTGGAGATACTCCACCATCTATCTGAAAATGGCTTAGCGAAGCATTCACAAAACTCTCATCGATACTAAAGAAGACTCTTGATGACAACAAATGATGAACGGCGGTTGGTTGAAGCCTTGTGGGCTGCACCATATACCAACTCCAACTCGTCTACCCCATTTTCCTTAGTGTATGTGCAGCCATTACCTTTAGAAGTTCAACTCCCATCACTAAGGATAGCATTGGGTACAAGATCACTACTAGAATGCAAAGTTGGTTAGAAGAGCTCAAGGTTTGGAGGAAAGTCTACTGGGCATGTGAACCTCGAGTTGTCCAAAATGATTCAAGCTCACAACAATGGTCACTAGGTCTTTAGTAGGAGAACTTGTGTTAGTCTAAGGAGACCAATGCTTCGAAGATGGGAGGCAAGTTTGAACCCACTTGGGAAGGCCTGTCATAGAGAAGGCTACCAAGGAGGATCTTATTATTGATTGTAAAGGGGAACACCGATGCTTCCAATTAATGGGCTCTATCTAAGAAATATTACCCATGAAATAAATCATGTTTGAAAATAATCATTAATAAAAGAACAAAATTTGATTCCATTCATCAAATCTTCTCTTCTTTGAAGTGTTGTTTGCTTATCTTGTGAATCCATTATGGTGTGTCTAGGGTAGGTGTAAGAGTCCCCCAGTGGCATCCTATCCCTCTTTCACAACACAAACACAATCTCCCAATGCTTTTTAGAATAGGTGTAAGAGAACCCGAGAGGCATCCTATTTTGATTAGCACAACTAAGATAGGTGTGAGAGAACCCAAGCGACATCCTTTCTTAGTGGGAATCCTTTTTTTCATCCGTGGCACCATTTCATCCAAACCCCTAGTAGTGTTTAAGGTAGGTGTAAGAGTCCCCAGGCATCTATTCCTTTTAATGCACAAAACAAACACAAATCTTTTATATCAGCTATTTTTGATGAGCAAGCCCACTCATTGGCACTCACTTGTTTTGGAGGATGTGAGTCCCTGCTTTCTTCTAACTTGACATTCAAACCAACAAGCACTGTTTATAGTCTTTGTTTTGATAGTAAGCTACCTCATGTTGACTTTATTTAAGAAGATGTGAGTCCCTTGCTTTCTTCTTGAACTAGCCATCATCTCTCTAGGTCAAGTATATTTGAGGTTTAGGATAAGTCCCGAGGCTCCTTTCCTCTTGACTACTTTGAGTGGATAAGTCCCCTGGCATTCACTCAGTTGCCTAGGTCGGATAACATCGGTAGAAGGCAAACTATCCCAACAATCGGTTTATATAGGATGTGAGTCCCAAGCTTTCTTCCAGGTTGATTATTATATGAGCACCTTAGGTTGGTTGATGTTTATCTTATGACTCACGGTGGATACACCACACTTGGAAGATATGAGTCCCCATACTTTCTCTTTGAGTTGGACATCGAATCCCATTGGATATATGACTAGCCATGACATTTTCTCCAGGGTGTTGGATTAAGCACTTAGTGGCCCCATCCCCTATGGGCACTCTATTTGGATCACATCCTTTGCGACCCCATTTAGACACTACCCGAGTTACTTTTGGATTGGACTATCCCCCATTCCTAGTAGCCACCCTGTGGTTGGAGAATTTGTTCGGATGCATAGATCTCCGTTCAGTAAATCTGAGATAGGTCTAGGCTAATATAAGCTCCTTCTCAGTTTGATCCCTCGCAAACTAACAGGGTCCATAATAAAATAAATAAACAAACAACTAAAATCAAACAAACTAAAATATTCGCTTGTGGATTAGGAATTCAAGCCCCAAAGGGCCCTTTTCCCAAGCATCCTATCTTTAGGCGTTCGCATAACTTATAGAATTTGACTACACAGTTGAGATAAATCCTTGGGTCAATACTCACTCTATAGTCACCCTTAGGTTGGGTTCAATCTATTTTTCCATAAGAAGGTTACCGGATCATTCTTCTTTTGTAAGACTATGATGCATTCTTTCTAGCATGATTATCACAAATGACGAGGTCGGTTTGATTTATTTCCCAAAAATTGATCATGGTCTTTGTAGTGGAAGATGTGAGTCCCAGCTTTCTTCCTTTGATTGATCATTGCAAACCGAAAGGCACTCCTTTGGTTGGATAGTTCTCCCATTGCGGGAAGCTATTCCCTTTGGTTCAGTAAACTTGAGATAGGTCTAGGCTGATGTAAGCTCCTTTTCAGTGTGATCCATTGCAAACTAACAGAATCCATCAAAATAAATAAAACTAAAAAATGAAATTAATCTTGACTATCCTTGAGCTGATTTAAGTCCCCAGTGGCATTCACTCAATAGTCAGCCTTAGGTCGGGTTTGATTTGTTGGCCAAAGAAACCAATCACCCCAGTGGCTTCTTATTTTGGAAGATGTGAGTCCCTGCTTTCTTCCTAACTTGACCATCGCAAACCAAAAGAGACCCCTTTGGTTGGATAGTCTGACCTTGTGGTTGGTAGACTATTCCCTTTGAATTGGTAAATCTAAGTTAGGTCCAGGCCTCCATGGCCCCTACTCAGTGCAGTTCATCTCAAACCTATGGGATCCATTATAATCAAAACAAAGAAATCTAAAAATGAAATTAATCTTGACTATCTTTGAGTTGATCTAAGTCCCCCCAGCGACATTCACTCAATAGTCAGCCCTAGGTTGGGTTCAATCCGTTGTCTTGCCAATAGATTACCCAAGCAACTAGTCTCTACTTTGGAGGATGTAAGTCTACTATACTTTCTTTCTAGTACAGTTGCTGCATACCGAAAGGCATCCCTTTGGTTGGCTAGTCCTACTATGTTCTTAGTAGACTACCCCTTTGGATTGGTAAATCTGAGTTAGGTTTAGGCCTCCATGGCTCTTACTTAGTGCAGTCCATCGCAAACCAACAAGGTTCATCTTAAAATTTAAACCTAACAAAAATTGAAACAAATTCAATCCTTTTTTCTAGTGGAAATTTCTCCTTAGTTAGACTTAAACCTCTCATCCCTTTGTGGATGATTTGAACCTTCTTCCCTAGTGGAAGGTTCACACTCTATCCCTTAGTGGATTCTTCCCTCTCTTATGTCTTGGACATAAGTAGAGCCATATTGCACTAAGCTTTTTCACCTTGGATTGGGGATAGATTATTTTTGCTTATGATCTTTCGGTGTTATTGATCATTTTGATCAACACCAATACGTCTTGGTGTTCCTTGTAGTCACACCACAGGGCCCTTTGTTGACCTCATTTTTAGAATGAGCTCTCAACCCCTCCATCTTAGACATTTGACTCCTCTTAGACGTTAAAAGTTCCTCAGTCTTAAGACACATCTAGTGATTAGGTGGACACTCAACCTAGCCCTAGAAACTTAGAAGAGTTAGCCATAGGAATAGGTCATGCCTTAGGGGTGTTAAGAAAATTTGCCTACCCTTAGCTTGAACCATTCCTCACATTCCTTCCTTCAAGTCAAACTCTAAATCAATCTTATTTGATTTTCTCCAAACTCAAATCAACTCCATGTGACTGAAAATTATAATTGAAATCCATGATTGAAACCTATGATTCAAATCCATGAAATTCCTAAGTCCAAATCATGCTTAAGTCCTTTAAATCCCTTTTAATGGACTTAGCCTAAATCATGATCAAATCAATTCAAATCCTTGAGATTTTCTCATAATTCAATAATATTCTCATTTATATTTACATATATAAATGAAATATAAATCCAAACCAATCAAACTAAACTCAAAATTCAAAATCAATTCATGAAATTTTCCTAAGTCCTTTAAGTTTTCCTTCATGGACTTAGCCAAAATCAACTCTAAAACCAAATCAAATCCTTGAGATTTTCTCATAATTCATTTATATTCTCATTTAAATTCACATATATAAATGAAATATAAATTCAAATCATTCAAATCAAATTCAAAATTCAAATCCAAAACTCTAAAATTTTCCTAAGTCTTTTAAATTCTCCTTCATGGACTTAGCCAAAATCATGATCAAATCAATTCAAATCCTTGAAATTTTCTCATGACTCATTTATAATCACATTTATATTCACATATATAAATGAAATATAAATATAAATCAATCAAATCTAATTACAAAATTTAAGCTCCAAACTCTAAAAATTTCCTAAGTCCTTTAAATTCCTTTTAATGAACTTAACCTAGATCATGATCAAATCACATCAAATCCTTAAAATTTACTCATGATCAATTTATATTCTCATTTATATTCACATGTATAAATTAAATATAGATTCAAATAATCAAAACCAATTCCAAAAATCAAACTCAAATCCACTCCTAATACTACCTAAGCTTTTCAAGTCAAAATCTTGAACTTAGCCAAATCAACTTCAGATCAAGCTAAACTCCTAATTTTTCTTCATGATCCAATCAACCCTACAATTATGAATCCATATATAAATACAAACTTCAATCACCAAATCAAAATCACCAAAAATCAAACCCAAATCCATTCATATTCTTCCTTTGAATATGAAATTGTCAAATGGATCAAAACCCATTTGACTTCAAACCACTTGCAAATGGATTTATATTCAATCATAAGTCCATATACAAGTTCAATCAAACTCAAATCAAGCTTTGACCAAGCCATTTGACCCACTTAGGCTCACTTGACCCAAAGTGACCTAAAGTACCCTTATGAGCCAAATTCTAATCATAACCAAATTGGATTGAACCAAACTCACCTATGCCTCTCATCATGATCAACAATCATCATGGGATGATCAATCAATCAAATTAGGTCAAACCAAGTCAAACCTAAGGGTTGACCAAGTCAACACTTAGCCCAAAATGAAACCTAATATAACCAAAATCCACCATAGGCCAAATTGATTGAAACCATTGATCTAAGTTCATTCATGACCTATGTTTGAACTTGACCAAGTCAACATTTGAGCCTAACCCAGCCCAATTGGCCACTTGACCCAAGTTGACCCAACTTGACTTAAAAAGTCAAAATATGTCAAAACTTGATCTAAGCCAAATTGATTGAAACCAATGGGTCAAGCTCATTCCAAATCACTTTGAACTTGACCAAAGCCTCAATTGGCCAACTAGACCTAACCCAGCCTTGACCTTGACCCAACTTGACCTAAAGGGGTCATGTTGAGCCAAATTCAAACTTAACCAAAATTGATTGGAAACAAAGATACAATCCACTATATGACTAACCAAACCTAAACCCAACTTGACCTAGCTCAAATAGGTCAAATGGGTCAAATAGGTCAACTTGACCCATTTGACCTAAATGAAGTCATATGAGCCAAATTCAAAACTAAACCAAATTGAATCAAACCAAAGCCACCAAAACATTTTCAAATGGTCATATGAATTGACCCAACCCTTGGTTTGACCTAATTTGACCAATTGGTCAACTTGACCCAAGTTGACCCATTTTGACCTAAATGGGTCAACATGGGTCAAACCTTATCAAATGAACTACAACTCTAATGAAAATTTGCCAAACCTATTTTCTCCACATACCCAACATATCCAAATTCAAAATCAGACAAATGATTATTCTACCCCTAGGCCATCGAACAAATTTTGGTCTAATCCATTGGTAATTTGGTCAAGCCCTCTTCATATCAACTTGATACCTTTGTAATAGGTCAAGTAGACCCAATGGAGAGTGGTGCACCCAACCCAATGGGTTTGGGTCAGCCCAAATGGATCCAAGGCCAAACCCGACCCTTAGGTCAAATTGGCTAATTCAAAAACCTCCCTCCACTTGATTTGAAGCACATGGGAGGTTACCTATCCACTCAAGAGCTCAAACCAACCATGTGCAAACATCTAACAGCCTAAACAACCCTTTCCATATGGTCAATTGGATCAAAAACAATAAGGTTTGACTCATCCTTCAAGGGGAGATATACTCTAATTCCATTTGAATTGAACTCCATTGTCCATTGAACTGGGAGAGGAGCCATTGAGAGCATTCCTAAGCTTCTGGAGGGATTTGAATTTTTCTTGATTTTCTTTACAATTATTCCTTCTTTCTTTCCCATCTCTTGATCAAAGCTCAAAGAGAGAAGAGGTGTTGGTCCATGAGATATACTCAACCAAGGCTTAAACTTCTCAAGGCTTCATTTGATCAAAGCTATCTCATGTGCTAGAGGATCACCTCGAGGTATGCAATTTTTTGATCAGTTAGCTTAGGAGTTGTTGGTCCTTTCTAAAAGAAATATTCATGGCATGAGAATTCCATCATTGGATAGGCTTGCCATTAGCTTTAGATGGTGTGGGTAAAGTCTAATTCCAATCCAAGCTCAATCGAGCTCGAATCTTCCCTTAGATCATGGACGACCTCCATTGATCCTCAGGGAAGAACTGGGGAGATCTTGGTCATCTATCTGTGCATTTTGGATGGATGGACAAGATTAAATGCACATTTTATAAATCTATTTACCCTTTAGAAACCACTGGATGATCTCGATCATTTGATCCTTAATCGAATAGTAGGGATCAAACTGTGCCCCACCACCGTGTCGCCTCTATTATTTAAGTAATCCCCTCATGGCATGATGCGTAAAGCGATCACCGCCATGTCTGAGCTAAAGGGAATAGTTAGGAATTTAATTAATTTTAATTAATCTCCTTGCTTTCAAAAATTCATATCTCCCTCAATAAAATTTAGAAAAATATGAGGTAAATTTCTATGGAAAGATAATTCAATCTAAAATATTCTAAAAATATTTTTAGTGGATGTTGAATTATATTTTTCTCCAAATTTTTTTGGAAATCATTTTGCTAATTACTTAATTAATTTTGATTAATCCCAAACTTCTTGGGTATGTTTTTGGGGATGACTTCTGCCTTTCCTAATTTTCTTGGGATTTATTGAAAGCTTAATTAGGGGAATTGCAAAATGCATTTCCAAATTACCCCCTTATGTAATTAATGTTAATTAAGTGTTGGATTAGTGTTTAATCCTTCATTGGAGTTGATTAAGGTTAGATCCAGTGAATAGGAGGCTTAGGGAATAATTTTGGGGCATTTCCCTAAGCTATTCTCTAAACCCCTTTTCTTTCCTTAATCCTCTTAATTAAGGGTTAATTCATTAATTATTCTCTTAATTAATTTCTAAAAAATTCTAAAACCTTCCAACTTAATTAATCTACTTTGGGTAGATGCTTAGGTGTCAAAGAGCGTAAGTTCAATTAAGGAAATCAAAACCCAACTCATGTGTGAGGGTGTTTTGAAATTACTTAAGTTAAACCCTTAGCTTAATTAACCATTAATCATGAGCCAAATTGCATTAGGCCCTTTTCTTCCTAGGTGCATTACAAATTTAAATTCCTTGTGAGGTTTTATGTCATCTCATTGGCTCATAATTACTTGATTAACTATGCTAAGGTGGTGTAGGTAAGGGTTAATTAACTTGCTTAATTCATACCTTAACCTAATTAAAATATAAAAAATAAATCTAATCATCTAAAAATTAAACAAAAATATCAAACACATGTGGGAATGAGTTAGGAGCAGCAAACTCAACTCACATTTTCAAAATTAAATCAAATTCTAAATCAAACAAAAATCATCTTAAATAAACTTTGATTTATTTTTAGCCATCTATTTCATAAGAATGTCTTTAGGATTTAATTAAAGTGAATGTGTTTACATGCTTTCATTGCTTTGATTCTTTCCCCAACATGTTAAATGTGTATGTCATATGTGGTTTTCATGCATCCATATTTTCAAAATCAAATTCAAAATGAAATTGTTTACTTTATGTTAAAATTGCATGTGTTGGCTAGAGTAATAATATGAGTGGCTATTATCACTACTAATTTCAAATTATTTTCAAAACATATGAATCAATTATCAAAACTAAAATTGTGCTACTTATATTTTAATTATAAGCTTGCATGTGAGAGAATATAAGGATGTGCTTAGTGTAGGTCTTCCTCCTCTTTTCTTTTAGTATAATTTTGAATAGGATTTTGGTACGATGTGTGGTTCATTTAAAAAGAACCTAACACTTGCCTAATACCACTTCCTATTCATTCCTATGCTATCACTTAAGAGGGTTACCTATGCTTGCACATATAAATTGCATAAACAAAATAAATCAACTAATACAAATTTTGCATTCTTTCTTTTCCATTCATTTCACATGTTTGTATTTAAGGAAAGTGATATTAGTCTGGACAACCCCGAGGTTGCGAGGCTTTAAGTAGCCCTAAGTAGGTCTTGTACCTTACACCTCCGTTAACAATGTACTCACTCACTTATGCCTTTTCTTACTTTCATGTGCATGTGAAAATTGGATAAGAAACCCTTTTCTACTTAATGAAAATCATGCATCTTAAACTTCCAAATTTCCTTAAATGAATTACTTAGCATGCATCATAAAGTGTGTTAAATATTCTCATTTGTATGTATAGATATGCTTAGGACTCATTCATATGCATGTTATACATGTTGGGAAAGAAATGAAGTGATGTATGTTTTATGAATTTGGATCATTTTATTTACTATTAAAATGCCTTTATTTTTGAATAGGTTTGTTTAGAGTTCATCTAAACTTAGGATTAATTAAAACACTTAATCAAAATATTCACTAAACAAAACTAAAATGTGAATCTACCTTAGAAATTACTTAGGTTAGAAAAGGAAAGAGAAGTTCCCTTCTCTTTCCCTCTCTTTATAACTTACTGATTAATTGTAGGATTCACTTGAACCAAATCAAAACATGAAATAAAATCTACCTAAAATAATTAAACAACTTAAATGAAACCCTCTTCTATGTTGAACATATTTTAACACTTAGAAAATTCTAACTTAAAGCCATAGCTAAGCATACCACACAAACCTCCAAAGCACACACATTAGCCTAAGTCACCACTTCTAGCTTTAGGTTAGGGAGATACATGGTTTGATGCTTGATTTTGTTTTGAATTATATTTATTTTAGATTGGATGGAATGATGTATGCTCATGGAATGAATGGTAGGGTGATCTTAGTCTAACCATTATTTTCTATAGGGGATTATGCTTAAGGGGTGCTGTAATAAAAATATAAATGCTTTTGCTTGCAGGTGCTTATACCCCTAAGCATAATCCAATAGTATAGGTGGACTTAGTCACCCATGTGTGGGGTGATAAGTCCAATATACATGCTTTGGATCTGTGTTATTTGTTTTAGCTAATCTCTATTTTGTAGGTGTTAGTTAGATTTTCATTCTTTTCCTTTTCATGTAAATTTATGCAATTAGGATTTTAGAATGATTATTATGGGGATTAGTATAAACATTGGTCATAAGATCCTATCTTATGTACCATGTGAAGCCTTGGAGCATCTACCTTCCAACCATCTAAAAGAAGAACCAAAGAAGAAAGAAGAAAAGAAGAAGAAAGAAGAAAAGAAGAAAAGAAGAATGAAGAATGAAGTTTGAAGACCCCCATAACAATGAATTCTTTGCTTAATTGTAATTTAATTCATTTATAATCTGGGTTGTTTAAGGGTAGAGCTCACCTACTTAATTTGTTATTTTCGGGTTTGTGCGGTGGTACTCAACCACAACGGCCTCTTATTCTTTTTACGACTAGCATTATAAATTGAATGATGATTTATTTAGATTTTGCATTAAGTGGCATCTTTCCTAGTTTCTTCCTTGTTTTATGTATGGCCTAGATGTGGATTAGGCACTTAGGTAAAAATAAATCTTTTACCAAACTTAACAACTCAAACTAAAAATAAAGAACTCATAACCTCACCTAAAGCTTAGGTTTAAAATCAAGATAAAATAATTATTAACCCCTTTACTGGATGAGTATTTCTTTTACAATATCATGCACAAATGCATCTTATTTCACTCTTGATTGGAGGGCTTCCACCTTTGCCGTGAGAAACTTGGCTTGACCTTTGAGAGCCATGGTGGAAACACACCTCCTCCCTTCACGATTTTGGCCAATAACTTTATTTCTCATGCATTAGGCATATGAATCCTATTAGCCTAAGTCAAAATAATTGTCCAAAAATTGAAAATAAAATGAAATTAGAATTCCATTAGATTTAGGTCATTTGAAGCATGTCCTTATATGATCTAGTCTCTTTAGGGAGTGAGTTTAAGGACTTAGTCTATTTCTAAATAAATAATAGCCTAGCTATCTTGCATAAGCATAAGACTTGCCTACATGTATTTAAAATCATAGGAAGAGTTAGTTGGTGGCCACCTAGATGGAGGAGTCCAAGCAAGTGGTTTGTCCTCTCGAGGCAAACCAAATACCTATTTTGCTTAGATTTAGGTTGTGCTTTCACCTCACCAAAGCTCCCTAGATTTAGGTTCTGAGGTTGCTTCTCCCTTTGTATGGGCCATAAGTTAATCCTCACCTCTTAGGCATTCCCTTAATCTTATGTTAAGGAATCATAAGTCCTAAATTTCTAATGAAAAATGCAACTCAAATAAACTAAATCAATTTCAAAAATGTAAAGCCCAACCATTGGATAGTTTAAGATGCTCTCTAGGTTTCCTAACATCATGGGCATCTCCTACTTATCTTTCTTTTGGCTTTGATAATAACTCCCTCTCTTTGATCAATCCCATTTGATCTTCAAAAAATGAACCAATCGATTGATAGTCCTTTCCTATTGAAATCTTTGAAGACAATGATCATTTACCTTAATTGAGAGTATTTCTAAGGGATCCTGTCCCTTGGGATGTAATTAACTAGGGGCTTGCCCCTATAGAGAACTTAGCAGAACCGATTTAAAATAAACCCTCCTTTACCTTTTCATGTAAAGTAGGGGAAGAATCTCTGGTACATATGCAAACCCATCATCCTTAGGAGTCCTTATTGAGGTGATTAGGTCCATTAAAGGGTAGTGACTTCTATCACTCGAGATAGTACACTACTCCTTGATGACATACCCGATCACCTGAATAAGCATATTTGTGGATGTGCATGGCATCCCAACCAACAGGCGTATATTTTTGTTTTCATTTATCCTCTTCAAAAAAGATAGATGAAGGCAGGAATATTTTCACCACAATAATATAACCTTAAAATGAATCACCTGAAGTGTGCATTCAGAGTAGCTTCTAAAAAATTCCTTGGGTTTATTGTACGACACTGGGGAATAGAAATAGATAAAAAAAAAATTAAAGTTATCTTAGAAATGCCACCTCCTAAAAGTTTAACTCAACTCAAATCTTTCCAAGGGCAGTCAGCGTATCTAAGATGCTTTATTTCCAACCTATCGGGAGATGCAAGCCATTCTCAGCACTTGTCAAAAAGGATGCCAAGTTCAAGTGGGATGATAAGTGTCAGTATCCCTTTGAAGATATCAAGCAGTATTTGGTGAAGCCGCTAGTTCTAACACTCCCTATCCTAGGTAGGCCACTAATCCTCTATCTTCATTGGATGACTCTCTCGGTGCTCTATTGGCCCAAGCCAATGATGAGGGGAAGGAGAGTGCTCTCTACTACCTCAGCCATCATCTGATCCCTACTAAAGTGAACTACCCACCTATTGAGAAACATTGCCTAGCTTTGATCTTTTCCTCTCAGCTATGACACTATATGCTTTCTCATAAGGTGAACTTGATCTCCAGAACCAATCCACTGTAGTACCTCATGACACGACCAATGTTATTCAGACATTTGGCACGTTGGTCCATGATTATCTCATATTTTGATATCACATTCATTCCCCTTCGTGCGATAAATGGACAAACACTAGTGGATTTCTTAGCAACACACCCACTTCGATTCTCCGCTTAGTGATGATCTCCCTGATGAACAAATCATGAACTTAGGGAGGTTGACAACCACCGATGGGAGATGTATTTTGATGGTGTAGCTTCTTTTCATAAAGGGGAAGCACCATGATCTACTCTTCCAGGAAAGGCAGGAGTAAGAATAGTTCTAACTCCTGACCGATGTGATGAGATTCTCATACTATCTTTCTAACCCCTACACTAATAACGAAGCTGAATATGAGCCTTTGATTGCCTATTTAGAGTTAGCCATCACTATTAGTGTCAAGAGCATCAACATCTTTGGGGATTCTCAGTTGGTCATCAACCAGATTGTTGGGTCCTACAAGGTTCTCAAACCCAAGCTTTGTCATTACCATGAGTATACCATGAAGTTATTGGCCCAAATTTCTGAAGTCACCATCTATAAGGTTCCCCGAGCAGAGAACGTAGAAGCTGATGCTTTGGCCAAACTTTCCAAAGAATTGGCATGTTCGGAAGATGTGTCCATTCTAATAAGGGTCAAAAATAGATAAATCATATCCCTTATTGATGTTGAACTCATTGAGAGACTTTCTCTTGAAAGGGAGGTTGTTGCCTATAAGGACAAGGAGCTAGATTGGAGGCAACCATTCATAGACTATTTGAACACCAAGAGTACATCAATTCGGTTCAAAGATGAAGATAAAGATCAAGAGACTAGGATACTACTGACCTTCGATGATTAGAACTACATGGATTTAGCTAGGAGATGCCATCAATGTCAGGTGCATGTCATGGTCCTCCACCAACCACCCAACATTCTACACCCTACATTGGCCTCATGCTCTCTCCTTCTTCTAAGGGTCATCGATTCATCTTAGCTACCACCGATTACTTTTCTAAGTGGGTAAAGGCAATCCCACTCAGAGAGGTCACAACTCAGCATGTGCTTCAGTTTTCCTGGAACCATATTGTATATAGGTTCAGGGTGCCTCGATGAATTATATTTGATAATGGTACTACATTCAAAAGCACCAAGATTAATAATTTTTCCTGAAGACATGGTACATATTATAGATACTCCACCATATACTACCTCAGAGCAAATGGCTTAGCAGAAGCATTCAACAAAACTCTCATCCAAATACTAAAGAAGACTCTTGATGACAATAAGTGGCAGTGGAATGAGCAGTTGGTTGAAGCCTTGTGGGCCTACCACACCACATATCGAACTCCAACTGAATATACCCCATTTTTCTTAGTGTATGGGTCTGAAGCTGTTCTACCTTTAGAAGTTCAACTCCCGTCAGTAAGGATAGCATTGGAGACAAGATCACTGAGAATATAAAGTTGCGAAAAGAGCTCAAGGTTTAAAGGAGAGTCACCCACAAGCAAGACTCGAAGGTACAAGGTCAAAATGATTCAAGCTCATAATAAGCTGGTTCACCCTAGGTCTTTTCGTGTAGGAGAACTTGTGTTAGTCCTAAGGAGACCAATTGTTGCTCGTTGAAAGATGGGAGGAAAGTTTGAACCCACTTGGGAAGGCCCCTATGTCATAAAGAAGGCCTACCAAGGAGGATCTTATTATTGATTATAAATGGGAACACCCGATACTTCCAATTAATGGGCTCTATTTAAAGAAATATTACCCATAAAAATCATGTTTGAAAATAATTTTATCAATCAATAAAAATCTAATTCCATTTCATGAAAACCTTCATTTCTTTAGAAGTGTTGTTTAGTTATCTTGTGAATCTGCCATGACATGTTTAGAGTAGGTGTAAGAGTCCCCCAGCGACATCCTATCCTCTTTCACAGCACAAACACAATCTCTCGATGCTATTATAATATGTGTGAGAGAACACAAGAGACATCCTATTTTGATTAACATAACTAAGTTAAGTGTGAAGAACCAACATCCTTTCTGGGAATTTCGCCATCCGGCACCATTTCATCAAAATCTCGTGTTTAAGGTAGGTGTAAGAGTAACTAAGATGCATCCTATTCCCTTTGGCACACAAAATAAACACATTTCTTTCTCATTTATTTTGATGTGGGAGCAAGCCCCTTGTGGAATTCACTCATTAGTCGCCTAGGTCGGGACATGCTACCTCAAGATATCACCCCAAAGGGTCACTTATTTGAGATGTGAGTCCTCGGCTTTCTTTCCTAACTTGACCATCAAACCAATGAGTGCCTTGTTTATGGTAGACTTTCACGCCGTAAGCTACCTCATCTTGATTTTATTTAAGAAGATGTGAGTGAGCTTTTGAATTAATTGCCATGATCTAACTAAGTCGAGTATATCTGAGGTTTAGGATAAGTCCCCTAGAGGCTCCTTTCATCTTGACTACATTTGAGTCAATATAAGTCCTCTAGTGGCATTGACTTAGTAGTTGCCCCTAGTGATAGCACCGCTGAGCCAAAGATGACTATCCCAAGAATCGCTTTTATAGGAGGATGTGAGTCCCCAGCTTTCATGTTGATTGTTATAAATGCGAACTTAGGCTGGTTGATGTTCACTATGCTGATAGCAACTCACCCTGTGGATACAACACTCTTGGCAGATGTGAGTCCCCGTGCTTTCTCCTTGAGACCAACAATACCTATTTATGATTAGCCATGTCATCTTCTCCGTGGTTTTGGATTAATCCTTAGCCCCTCTCCCCTCGGCATTCTATTTGATCATGTCCTTTGAGACCCCATTTAGACACTACCCAATTACTGATTGGATCCCCCCTTTCCTAATAAATAGCCGAAAATTTATTTAGCAGATGCACAGATTCTCCCTTGGTTCAATTAATCTGAGATATGTCTAGGTTGATATAAGCTCTTCTTAGTTTGATCCCTCACAAACTAACAAGGTCCATGATAGAACAAACTAAATAAATAAACAAATTAATTTGCTTGTGGATTAGGAATTCAAGCCCCAAAGGGCCCCTCCTCACAACCAGGCATCCTATCTTAGGGCGAGAATCCATATAGAAATTCCGACCACGAGGAGATAAATCCCGGTTAGTACTCACCCGTAGCCTTTAGTGTTCAATCTATTTTTGCCACAAGTAGTCACCTGACCATTCTCGCTTTGAAGATGTAAGACTATGACGCATTCTTTCTAGCATGATTGTCATAAAAATGAGATCTAGTGGATTTATTGCCATAGCAACCAATCACCTCAATGGTCTTTTGCAATGGAAGATATGAGTCCTTGAGCTTTCCCTTAAATTGATCATTGCAAATTGAAAGGCACTCCTTTGGTTGGATAATTTTGCCATCAGTCGGGAAGCTACTCCCTATGGTTCAATAAATTTGAGATAGGTCTAGTTTAATATAAGTTCCTTCTCAATGTGATCCATCGCAAACCAATGGAATCCATAACAAAAATAAATCTAAAAATGAAATTAATCTCAAACTATCTTTGTGCTGATTTAAGTCCCCTAGTTGCATTCACTCAGTTTTGAAAGATGTGAGTCCCCGTGCTTTCTTTTTAGGACTTGACCATTACAAATCAAAAGCATCCCCTTGGTTGATACCCTACCTTGGTGGTAGACTACTCCCTTTGGATTGGTAAGTCTGAGTTAGGCTTAGGCCTCTGTGGCCCCTACTTACTGTAATCCATTGCAAACCAATGGGATCCATCAAAATCAATTAAAAATAAAATTAACCTTAACTATCTTTGAGTTGATCTAAGTCCCCCAGTGGCATTCACTCAAAAATCAGCCCTAAGTTGAGTTTGATTCGTTGCCTTTCCAATAGATCACCCCAAAAATTGGTCCTTGCTTCGAAGGATGCAAGTCTACTATGCTTTCTTTCTAGTACAACTATTGCACATCAAAAGACATTCCCTTTGGTTGGCTAGTCCTACTATGTTTTTAGTGGACTACCCCTTTGGATTGGTAAATATGAGTTAAGTTTAGGCCTCATGTCTCCTACTCAGTATAATCCATCACATACCAACATGGTCTATTTCAAAATCCAAAATTAAAAATCTGAACAAACAAAATAAAAATAATCAATCAAATTTTTTGCTTCTCCTCAGTGAGATGCAAATCTTTATAGCTCCCCAACAGACTTAGAATTCTAATCCCTCAGTAGATTGCACAACTTTTCCTCACTTTATGGATGACTTGAACCCCTTCCCTAGTGGAGAGTTCACTCATCTATCCTCGATGGAGTCAAAACCAACATAATTAAACAAACAACAAATTAAAATAAATTCAACCCTCTTCCCCAGTGGAACTTAATTAAAATAATCAATTTTCTCCCAAGTGAGACTCAAAATCAACTCACACCTCTCATCCCCTTGTGGATGACTTGAACCTACTTCCTAGTGGAAGGTTCACATACTCAACCCTAGTGGATTCCTCCTTCCCTCTCTTGTGTCCTTGACATAATGTTGACCTCATTTTTAGATAGCTCTCAACCTCCATCTTAAACATAGGACTTCTCTTAGACTTTAGGAGTTTCAGTCTTAAGATACATCATTATAACACTCAACAGCCCTGACTTAGAAGAGTTAGCCATGGAATAGATCATTCCGGGTGTTAGAAAATTGCCACCCTATTTGAACCACATTCCTCCTTCCTTCAAGTCAAACTTAAATCAATTCCTGCCTAATTGATTTTCTCCAAACTCAAATAAATTCCATATGATTGAAATCCATGATTGAAACTTATGATTGAAGCACATGATTGAAATTCCAAGTTCAAAATATTTTCTAAGTCCTTTGACTCCCTCTTAAGGACTTAACTTAAAACTAATCCAAATCAATTCAAACTCATGAAATTTTCCCACAACTCATTTATATTCTCATTTATATTCACATATATAAATGAAATATAAATTCAAATAAATTAAACTAAATCCAAAATCCATGGTAAATTCCAAATCTTTCATAAGTCCTTTAATTCTCTCTTAAGGACTTAGCCCAAATCAAGGTCAAATCACTTCAAACTCATGAAATTTTCTCATAACAAATTTATATTCTCGTTTATATTCACATATATAAATGAAATATAAATTCAAACAAACAAAACCAACTCCAAAAATCAAACTCAAATTTGATCAAAATCCAACCTAAGCCTTTCAAGTCAAAATCTTGAACTTAGCCAAATCAATTTCAAATCAAGAAACTTGATTTTCTTCATGATTCAATCAATCCTTCAATCATGAATCCAAATATAAATAAACTTCAATCATCAAATCAAATCTCAATTCCAAAAAAAAAATTATCAAACCTAAGTCAAACCCATGTTCACTCTTTAAGCTTGGAATTGTCAAATGAATCAAAACTCATTTGACTTCAAATCTCTTGCAAATGGATTTATATTTCAATCATAAGTCCATATGTGAGTTCAATCAAACTCAAATCTTTGACCAAGCCATTTGTCCCACTTAGGCTCACTTGACCCAAAGTGACCTAAAGTACCCTTATGAGCCAAATTCTAATCCTAATCAAATTGGATTGAACTAAGCCCATCTATCCTCATCATGATCAACAATCATCATGAGATGATCAATCACTCAAATTGGGTAAAACCAAGTCAAACCTAAGGGTTGACCAAGTCAACACTTAGCCAAAATGAAACCCAACATAGCTAAAATCTACCATAGGCCAAATTGATTGAAACTAATATTCTAAGTTCATTCATGATCGATGTTTGAACTTGACCAAGTCAACATTTGAGCCTAACCTAGCCCAATTGGCCACTTGACCCAAGTTGACCCAACTTGACCTAAAAAGTCAAAATGTGTCAAAACTTGATCTAAGCCAAATTAATTGAAACCAATGGGTCAAGTTCATCCCAAAATTTTCATTGAACTTGACCAAAGCCTCAAACAACTTGACCTAGCCAATTGACCTTGAACCCAACTTGACCTAAAGGGTCAAATTGAGCCAAATTCAAACTTAACTAAAATTTATTGGAAACAAAGATACCAATCCATTTCATATGACCAACCAAACATGAACCAACCTATAAATAACCAAATAGGTCAAATGGGTCAAATTGGTCAACTTGACCCATTTGACTAAATGAACTAAATTGAACCAAATTCAAACCTAAACCAAATTGAATCAAACCAAAGCCACCAAAAATATTTCAAATGGTCATATGAACTTGACCCAACCCTTGGTTTGACCCAATTTGACCAATCTTGACCCAAGTTGACCCATTTTGACCTAAATGGGTCAACATGAGCCAAATCATATCAAACCAACTCCAAATTCAATGAAACTTGGCCAAACCTATTTTATCATACCAAACATGCCAAATTGAAATCAAGGTCAAATGACCATTTTACCTACCATAGGTAACCAAAATCAAAACCATTGGAATTTGGTCAATTCATTTTCATGGATACTTGGCATCCTCTTAGTGGACCAAATGGTCACTAATGAACCTAGTGCACATGAACCAATGGGTTTGGGTTAGCCAAACCCAACCCAAACCCAAAATTGACCATTTGCTTGAAAATGGCCACATGGGAATCATGCCTCCACTTATTTCAAGCACATGGCAACCTCCTCCACTCCTTCCCTAGGAAAGAATGTAACGACTCATCTAACAGCCTAACAAACCCACTCAAGAGCTCAATTAGATCAAAATGGCAAGGAGGCTTATGGCCATTCATTGCCCTTGGGGGAGATATACTCCCCCTAAATCAATTCACTCCACACTCTCCCCAATTTGATTGAACCTAAGGAAGTTAGAGAAGCCCTTCCTCAACCTCTCAAGCTCCCAAGCCACCCCATTTCTCGGTTTCTAAAATCAAAATAATGAAGAAAATCAAAATCCAATTTCACTACACTTCAAACCACCAATTCCCTTTACAAGCTCCATCGTGGAGCTCAATTGAGCTAAAAGGTTCAAGTTCTTGAAGCAAGGGAGGAGTGCTCTAGACTAAAGCTGAGCTCAAGTCAAGGAGGAGTTGGCCCACAGGAGGATATGCCCCATCTCAAAGCCTCTAAACTACAGCAAAGTTTCGTCTCAATTAGATGAAGCTTTTCCAATAGAATCGAGCGCCGGTGATCACCTCCGGTGAGATTAGCCATTTTTTTGAGCTTAAATTCAATGTCGTTGGAGCTTTGTGAAAGGAATTTTAATCCCATAAAATTATAGCCATTAGATGTGCTTGCCATTGTGCCTAGATGGTGTGGGTTGAATTTTAATCCAATCTAAGCTCAATCGAGCTCGGATCATGCCCTAGAAGATGGACGGTGTCCATTCTCCATAGGGAAATATAGGGATGAATCTCTGGTCATCCATCTACACATTTTGGATGGATGGTCATGATCAAAACACGTAGCACCCATAGATTTATCCTTTAGAATCATCTTTATTCTCAGCCATCCGATCCTTGATCTGGTGAAAGCACGCAGAGCCACCTCATAGATTATGATAGATAAGTTAAAGATCCAATCGTCACATTTGGAAAGGCCATGTCGCAACCCACATGCGGATTAAATACAAAATTAGGCTATTAAATGTTCTAATTAATTATGTAAGCTTCTTAAATTCATATCTAAGCCTTGAAAAATCAAAAAATAATGTGAAATAAATTGCATTGGATAGATAATTGAATATAGAATATTCTAAAATTAATTTCAATGGATTTTGAATAGCGCTTTTCTCTGAATTTAGGTTTTATTGGGAATGTTATTCTATTAATTACTTTCTAATTACTCTAGTGATTAATCCCAAACTTCTTGTACTTAATTAGTGGGATGACCCCTAGCTCTCTTAATTTTCTTGGGATTTATTGGTGGCTTAATTAGAAGAATTGCTAGTTCATTCCTTAATCACTCCCTTAATATAATTAAGCTTAATTAAGGGTATAATTAGTGGTTTAACCCTCTGATTGAGTCAATTAAGTTTTGATTAAGTGAATATGAGGTTTAGGAATAATTTTGGGATAATGATATTCCCTAAACCCCTTTTCTTAATCCATCCTTAATAAGGGTTAATTCACTAATTACCCTTAATTAATTTCATAAAATTCTAAAACTTTAGAACTCAATTAATCTATCTTGGGTAGATGCTTAAATGTTCAAGAGCCTAAGTACATTAAGGAAATCAACACTCAACTCACATGTGTGAGAGGTGTTATGAAATTAAAATTAAGCCCCTTAGTTTAATTAATCATTAATCATGAGCCAAATGCATTAGGCCCTTTTCTTCCTAGGTGTATTGCTGATTTAAATTCCTTGTATGGTTTTATGTCATCTCATTGGCTCATAATTATTTAATTATGCTAAGGTGGTGTAGGTAAGGGGTACTTAACACATTTAATTAATACCTTAACCTAACCAAAGCATAAAATTGATCTAATCACCTAAAAATTAAACTAAAATAATAAACATATGTGGGAATGGGTTAGGAACAGAAAACTCACCTCACATTTCTCAAATTAAAATCAAACTCAAAATAAAATTAAACCTTCTTTAAAAATAACTTGATTTTCTTTAAGCTTTCTTATTTCATAAGATTGCTTTTAGGAATTAATTAAGGTGAATGTGTTTACATACTTTCATCAGTTTAGTTCTTTCTTAACATGCTAAATGTGTATGTCATATGATTTTCATACATCCATGCTTCTCAAAAATCAAATTCAAAAATGAAATATTTTCTTTATGTCAAATTGCATGTTTTGGCTAAAGTAAAAAATATGAGTGGTTATTATCACTATTAAATCCAAAACTATTTTTAAAATATATAAATAAAATATCCAAAACTGAAAGTGTGCTACTTATAATTATTTATGAGCTTTCATGTGGATATAAATATGAAGATATGCATAGTGTAGCCTTCCTTCTTTTTTTCTTTTAGTATAGTTTTGAATAGATTTGGAAAAGTGTATAGTTCATTTGAAAAGAACATAACACTTGCCTAACACCCTTTCCTATTCATACTATTACTTAAGAAGGATATACACTTGTACATATAAATTGCATAAACAAAACAAATCAACCAATACAAACTTTTTGCATCTTTCTTTTCCCTTCATTTCTTTTATACATATGCTTGTATTTAAGAAAAGTGGTATATTAGTCTGGAAAATCTCAAGATTGTGAGGCTTTAAGTAGCCCTAAGTAGGTCTTGTACCTTACACCTCTGGTTAACAATGATACCGTACTCACTTATGCCTTTCATACATACATATGTGCATGTGAAAAATGGATAAGAAAACCTCTTTTCTACTTGATGAAAATTATGCATCATAAAGCTTTAAAATTTTCTTAAGTAACTCACTTAGCATTCATCATGAAGCATGCTAAACATTCCCATTTGCATGTATAGATATGCTAAGGATTCATTCATATGTTATACATGTATACATGTTGAAAAGAAAATGAAGTGATGTGTGTTTTGTGATCTTAATTCACTTTATTTAATCTTAAAATTCCTTTCTTTTTGATTGGGTTTATTTAGGGAAAATCTAAACTTAGGATTAATTAAAACACATAATAAAATATTCACTAAACAAAATCAAATATGAATCTACTTTAAAAATTACTTAAGGTTGGGAAGGAAAGATAAGTTCTCTTCTCTTTTCCCTCTCTTTACAACACTTAGTAATTAATTGTAGGTTCATTCAAACCTAAACAAAACATCAAAGAAAATCAACCCAAACCAACTAAACAACTTAAACAAAACCACCCTCTAAGTTGGACATCTTTATACTTAGAAAATCCAAACCTTAAAACCATAGATAAGCATACCACACAAACCTCCTAAAAGCACACACATTAGATTAAGTCACCACTTCTAGCTTTAGGTTAGGGCAGTGCATGGTTTGATGTTTGCTTTTATTTTGTGATATTTTGTTTTAGTTTGAATGTTAGGGTGAATGTGCGTAGAATGAATGGTAGGATGATTTAGTCTAATCATTATTTTCTACAAGTGATTGTGCTTAGGGTGTAATAAAAATATAAATGCTTTTATTGTAGGTGCTTATACCCTAAGCATAATCTAATAGGCAGGTGGACTTGGTTACCCATGTGTGTTAAGTCTAATATACATGCTTGGTACTTGTATGGTTTGTTTAGCTAATCTCTATTTTGTAAGTGTTAGTTAGATTTACTTTTCCTTTTCATGTATTTTTGTAATTAGAATTTTGGAATGATTGTTATGGGGGATTAAGATGAGCATTGGTCATAAGATTTCATCTTATGCACCATGTGAAGCCTTTGGAGCAACCACCTTCCAACCATCCAAAAGAAGGATCCAAAAAGAAGAAAGAAGAAAGAAGAAATGAAGACCCCCATAACATGAATTTCCTTACTTGATTGTAAATTAATTCATTTGTAATCCGGGTTGTATAAGGGTAGAGCTCGACTACCCAATTTATTTTCGGGTTTGTGCGGTGGTGCCCAACCACAAATGACCTTTTATTCTTTTGTGTTAGCTTTATAAAATGTTTGATATTTTGTTTAGATTGTGCATTAATATGGCATGCTTCCTAGTTTCTTCCTTACTTGATGTATGGCCTGGATGACGATTAGGCTCTTAGGAAAAAATAAATCTTCTACCAAATTAATCAACTCAAAATTAAAATAAACAACTAATAACCTCATTTAAAGCCTAAGTTAAAATTAAGATAAAATAATTAGCAACCCTTAGCTAGATGAGTATTTCTTTTTTAACATCATACATAAAAGCATATTTTTACACTCTTGATTAGAGGGCTTCCACCTTTGCTAGAGAAACTTCGCTTGACCTTTGAGAGCCATGGTGGAAATACACCTTCTCCCTTCTTACTGATTTTGGCCAATAATCTTACTTCTCATGCATTAGGCATATGAATCCTTAAGCCTGAGTCAAATGATTGTCCAAAAATAAAAATAACAAGCAATATATTTTGCATTAGATCTAGGTCATTTCTCATGCCCTTAGATGATCTAGTCTCTTAGGGAGTGAGTTTAAGGACTTAGTCTCTTACAAAACATATGACTTGCCTACATGAATTTAAAATCATAGGAGGAGTTAGTTGGCAGCCACCCCTAGACGGTTGTAAGTCCAAGTAGTCAGGTGATTTGTCCTCTCTTGTTGAGGTAAGCCAAATATCAATTTTTTCCTTAAATTTAGATCGTGCTTTTGGCCCTCGCCAAAGCTCCCTAAATTTAGGTTCTGAGGTTGCTTCTCCCTTCTATGGGCCATAAGCATAAATCCTCACCTCTTAGGCATTTCCATAACCTTGTATTATGGAATTATAAGCACTCAACTTCTAATAAAAATTCAACTCAAATAAATAATTCAATTTCAAAAATGTAAAGCCCAATTATAGGATAGTTTGAGATGTTCTCTAGGTTTCCTAGCATCGTGAACATCTCCTACTTATCTTCCTTTAAGTTCGATAATAAATCTCTCTCTTTGATCAATCCCATTTGATCTTCTAAAATAAACTAACCGATTGATAATCCTACCTATTGAAATCCTTGGAGACAACAATTATTTACCATAATTGAGAGTATTCCTAAGGGATCTCATTCCTTATGATATAATTAACTATAAGGGTTTGCCCCTTAGGGAACTTAACGAATTCAATTTAAAATAAACCTTACTTTACTTTTCCATGTAAAGTAGGGGAAGAATCTTTGGTACACATGCTGACCCATTGTCCTTAGGAGTCCTTATTGAAGTGATTAGGTCCATTGTAGTGTGGTGACTTCTGTCTTTCAAGATAATACACCTCTCTTCAATGTCGTACCCAATCACCCTCAATAAGAATATATATGGATCTACGTGGTGTCCTAAAAAATACATAAAAAGAAGAAGTATATTTCTATTTTCATTTTATCTTGCATAGAGTGAATAGAAGTATATTTATTATTTATAAATTATATAAAATTTCACCAAATATTTTTTTGGTGACTCTGTTGGGGATGGTTCCTCTCTCCATCTTTGGTAAATGATCGTTGTCTCCAAGTATTGATAGTGGGTTTGTACTTTGGTATGAATCCAAAACTATCTTTCTTTCGTTGGCACTTAGCTTATTTCATCCTTAAGTTAAACTAGCCAACATCTTTAGGTTTTAGGGCCTCACCCTGTGTTGGTCTTAAAACCCCCGTTGGGTTCTCCAATGGGTGAAAATAAAAGCATAATAAAAAAGAATTAATCAAAGACTTCCACCTTACCATTTTTATGGTAAGGAAAGGTTCATTCTAAAATAATAAAGACAAAATAAATCCTTCATAAAAAATTTTGCTTTTCAAAAGACTCTTTCAAAATGCACATAATAAAATATTTTGCAAAAATTTTCCTAAATCATCTTCATCTAACAATCTTTATGATTGTTATATGTAGATCATCTTTACAAATAAAATTCCAACAATCACATTTTCTAAAAGCACAAATGAGTTTCTTCACTCAATTCATTTTGGTGAAAACCTCATTTTCAAAAATAAAATTCCAACACTCATGTTTTCAAAAGCATAAAATTTGAAGATGGGTCTTTCCATTCAATACGCCCAAATGTGTTGAATGGATATTACCTCTTCTAGCAAAATCATAACTTTGAAACTCCACTTAACACATTCCACATGTGTTAGGTTGGAACTTTGATAGTTTTAAAAAGCAAATATGAAACCTCTCCATTCAATATACCCACATTTATTGGGTGGAGGTTTCACTTTCAAACAAAATGAAAAATAAATTTTCAAAAAGCACATATGAAATTTCCATTTGTTGAATGGAAATTTCATTTTCAAATAAAGTAACATTATTTTGAAATGCCACTTAACATATTCCATATATGATTAAGTTGAGATTTCCTCTTTCAAAAAAAAACAATAATCACACATAAATTATACATCTTTGGAAAATGAAACATATTTGATTTCCATCTTACATACCCAAATTTGTTAAATGGAAATCTCTTTTCAAAATCAATAAAACAAAAAATTTTAAAACAACATTTGGAACTTCATTTTAGCATACTCCATTTGCTAAAATGAAGTCTCCCTTTTCCTAAAAAACAAAATTTGAAACATACTTTTGGAGTTTCATCATAATACCTATAAATGAAATCTCCTTCCACAAAATTTCAAAAAGATATTTGGAGCTTCAATTTAGCATACCCCATTTTCTAAAGTGAAGTTTCCCTTTTCAAAATCCAAAACAAAAATTTGAAACACACTTTTTGGAATTTCATTTAGCATACCCAAATTTGCTAAGTGAAATTTCCATTTCACAAAATTTTCAAAAACACTTTTGGAACTTCATTCTTTAGCATACCAAATTTGCTTAAGTGAACTCTCCATTTTCAAAACAAAACCAAAACACAAAAAAATTTTAAGCACATATTTTGGAATTTTATTTAGCATACTTAAATTTTCTAAGTGAAATTTCCATTTCACAAAATTAAATGGAACTTCATTTTTAGCATACCATATTTGCTAAAGTGAGGCCTCCACTTTCAACCAAAAATCAAATTAAAATCAAAAGAAACACATTAGGATTCCCTTAGCATACTTAAATTTTCTAAGGATCCTATTTTTAAAAATTTTCCAAAGACAAAGCACACTTGGATTTCCTCATTTAGCATACCCAAATTTGTTAGATGAGAAATTCCATTTCTCTTTTTAAATCACAAAATGGTTTACAAAATAAATCAAACAAATAAAGAAAAAGAAGAAATTATTTTCAAACATCTCACTTAACATACCCAAATTTGCTAAGTGAATAAAATCCAAAAATCTCAAATCCAAAACAAAAACAAATTGACCCTTTACTTTAACAAACCCAAATTTGTTAAATGAAGGGTCCTCAAATCAAAAACAAAATCAAAATTCAAACATGAACCTATGGAAGCATCTATTCAAAGATATTTTGACCCATTTTTCAACATACCCAAATTTGTTGAAAGTGGATTCTATATTCAAAATTCTTCTTTCTAATCCAAATCTCAAATCTCATCTAAATCATTTGAACTCAACTTAACATTATCAAAATGTTGAGTATGGGTTCAAATTCTAAAAATTCAAAATCAACAGAAATCTGATTCAAGTTTTTTTTTCAACATTGCAGACTCGTTGATTTTCAATTACAATTATCTGATTTGATTGACAATGGACCAATGTGTTTACCTTTCCCACAGATGGACTTGGCCGGATCAGATCCTTCCTCGATTACACCTCATTCATTTAATGAGGTTTTGAGGGGAGATTACACTGAGGCATTCCCCTCACAACTAGGAAGGTGGTTAGTCATTTTGATTGACTTGCCATCAGACTCTGATATCCCCTCACTGAAGAGGAAGGCAATGATAGTCTCTGCAGTAGTGTTAGTGTCAGTGATAGTCTCTATAGTAGTGCTAGTGTCAATGCCAGAATCTGTGATAGCGCCAGTGCGCCAGGTTGTTTCTCGTGCTACCCCAGTAAGGGCTAAAACCCACTTATTAGCACTCTCAAAGGGTAAGGCTCCTTTGATCCTAGAGATTGTCTCCCCAACTTTTGAAGTCAGGTCTAGTTCTTACTCTGCTTGCCCCACCAAGACTCAGAGGAGGAATAAAAACTGCATGATTAAGCAGTATCATACATGCATCGCCAAGGAGATGGAGGTAGCTACACTATCAGTTGTGGAGGAGTTGCCCACTCTGATTTCTCCGTTGATTACTGCAAACCCATTCCATCCTTTCTCTGGTCTGATAGAGAGGATGCTAGGAGGATCCTAACTTTACCACCGGTGGTTGATTCAGCTTGATTGGCAAGGTCATATCTGGTCTTCGTTTAGTTCTCGGTTGGCGGAGCTTCTGGTGATGTGCAGGCTCAATTTGACTTGAGATTTGTTATCCCTCATAGCGTGGGGAGACATCTACAATAGGAGAGGGCCAAGGAGGCCCATACTACAGCTTATATCACTAGCTGAGAGAGGCGGAGGTTTGGTCGGTAGTTAGTGGTCTCTGCACTCATTGATTTTTTTGATCGATGCGTTACCCACGTCGATCACACAAACATTATTCTACTTACAGGGACTACTCATAGGAGGGCCCTATTTGAAAGAGTCGTGGTGTCTCCACCACGCTCTACCTCCCGTCCATCATTCATGTCAGCATCTCGGTTCAAAGGCCATGAAGGCCACATCCAGGAGAAGAGGACCATGTTGTGATCCGGCTATACTAGGGATCCCATTCCATCTACACTACTGGAGGCTAGCTCTCTTGACCTTACCTAGTTGTGGTACGAGAAGGAATGACGACCCTGAAGCATAGTGGTCATCCCTTCACCATCACTGCCACAGTATGATTTGGAGATGGTTACAACAGTTGTAGAGGGAGAGGGTGGCAACCTAATTGTACCCATGATCATAGAAGCTCCTAGGAGTATCACCCCTTTCAGAGTCAATGACAGTTAGGAGTACATTTCTTCTAGCGAGTACAGCCCTCACATGATTGATTCTCCAATAGGGAGGTCGGTGCCTCGCGGTCATGATGTGATCCCATCTCACCAAAGACTTTATGCCTTAATAGATCGATCTTTAGATAACATAGTAGCTCACTATTTCATGAAAAAGAATGAGATCTGATACAAGATGCGATGAAGAGGCGATCAGATCCCAACAAAGATGATTTTTGGGGACTTCGGGGGTTTGCATGGTAGATACCAGGGGATACCTCCTCAGAGAGTAGTAGACTATGGAAGGTGATGAGGTTGAGCAGGAAGACACAATCCAATCAGCCCAACACCTCTGATATCAATTAAAATAGAAAGATGAACAAATAGATAGGATGGCGAGGCAGCTGGAGGACTTAATAGCAGCAGTCTCAGTACTTTAGAAACTAGCCACAATAGTTCATCTTACTATAGCTAAGATTAGTCAGCCAGAATTAGTGCATGTCTTAGACCCAGCCAATACTTTACCTCCATTAGAGCAAGGTAGCACTAGCATGTATAGGAAGGTAGTGGAAAGTACATCCATATAGGAGAAAGATATCAAGTCTATGGTTAAGCAACAGGTGAAGGAAGCGTTGGCTCAAGCCCTGGGAGGATCATCAGTTTCAAAGGGTAGACCCTACGAGGAATTGATGCAATCCAATATCCCAAGGGTTTTGTGCCACCTTCCTTCAAGAGTTTTGATGGAAACCAGGCATAAGCATTTTGGCTAGTTATTGTATGGTGTGGTATGCTTTTCTTATTCTCTCTTTGTTGTAGCCTAGCAGGGATAGCTTTTGATTAGTATGTTGAACTTTGCTGAGTTGGAGCAAATCTTTATAAAGAGGTTTGAGCTCGAAAGGGTTCTTTTGGTGATCATTGTAACAACACCAGGTGAGTCCCTTGTTGACTACATTCTCAGATGGCATAACACAGTATGAAATGTGAACTGTAGCTATCTAAACAATATGCCATTGAGATTCTTCTAAAGAATATCCATGGCCCAGTCACCTTAATGCTTAAGAGCTTCACCATCAAAACCTTTGAGAAGTTAATAAACAAAGAAGCTAGTCTACAAGGCAAGGCCAAGTAGTTGCCTTTTCAAGACCAATTTCCCAAAGCAAAGCCGCAGAAGGTATACGAGAAGAAGCCTGGGGTAGTGACAGTAGTGGATAAGGGGAAGGAATAAGCTAGAGATCAGTATGAGAGACCACGACCTCAGACCTTCCACCTCCTCACCACCTACCTACCTGTAGCCTCCACGCCTCAACCTCACCATATCTCACAATAGTGGTACACATACCCATCGTCAGGTAGCTATTGTTCACTTACTCTTTTGGATAAACTTAACAAACCTTATTCATTTAAGAGGGAGGTAATTAGGAAGATCTTTAAGAATCTCTTAAAGAAGCCTAATTTTCAGCTACCCGAGCTTAGGGGATTGAAGGAAATGGGTAAAAGCCATGATCCTAACTTTTGCCCCTACCATCATATGCTTGGTCATATTTTGAAGGATTGCTTCACATCTAAGGACTGGCTTGAATATAGCTTCAAGATCGATGTTATAGTTATCCCAAAGGAATACCTTATGGAACAACCATCTAGTTCCATTAGGGTAATCCTTGGGGATACTTGTGAGCCTTCCAAAACCAAATAAGGTTGGGATATTTCCTTATCCAAAACCTCTAAAAAGATTATTCATAAGATTAAGAAAATTTTCTTGCAGGTGCCTAAGTCATCTCAAACCTCCAACATCAAGGAAGGTTTGTAAATTGCCAGAGCCGACTCAAAGAAGGGGAGCAACTTAGCGGCAACAACGCATGTATGGCAGGGACCTAATAGCACACAACCACCAATGGAGTTTAGCCTCCAGTCTATCGTTGCAGCTACCACTACTTCAGCTAGTTCTTCTTCTGCTAGTAGACATCTTGTATCGGCGGATAAGGTATTAAATCCCTCACCCCTCTTACTTTACTTGATTTCTACTTTGTACCTCCTATCAAATCCAAGAAATTGAAGAATAAAGTTAGCTTGAATTACATCTGTGTCACTTCTGATGGGTTGTCTACTTCTATTCTTAATGATAACTCTTCAAGTCAAAATAATTATAACAATTTTGATCTTCCTCTTTCTGATTCAGAGTTGGACTTTTCCACTCTGAATACTATGGGTTCACCTCTTGAGATAGACTTGGAATCATCCAATTTTGAGGGTCCCATAGGAGAAGCTGTAGGTGAGCTTGATGTGCAGGTAGAACCTTCCATTACCCTACCACAAGAGATCACTGAAGTTAACCTCCATAGTGCAAAGGTTCTACCTCTTAGGGCAGCACCTCAAGATAGAGGAAAACAAGTCATTAGTATAGAGGATCAATAAGCCCCTCCACAGGATGATCCACCCTTAGATATGCTTGTGGAGGATTAGCCCAAGGTAGACTATAATGTCCTCTCTCATTTAAGAAAGTTACCATCTAAGCTAAGCATATATGATGCCCTTGTCTTATCCAAAGAGATGAGGGAATCATTAATCAAGGCTCTCCTTGATCCTGAGATATGCTTAGCTCAGCTGACCGCTATTGGTGAGGAGGCATATTACATAAAAGATGCCCAAGGGATCACTTTCATAGATGAAGACCTTCCTTTAGGGGACATGCACCATCCCTCTATATCCACGTTGACATGGGATTTAGACTTGCGAGTCTCATTGATCAGTGCATCGTGAACATTAGTCTAAGACTCCTATTTGAGGATTGACATCTCTATATTTTGAGGAGATCGAATGATGTTGAGAGGATTCAATGAACAAGGTGGGCATGCTTTAGGTTCCATAGTGTTATTTTGGAGATAGGTGACTTGACGACTGAAGCCAAGTTTTACATCATTGATTCGAATAGTTCATTCACCGCTTTGCTCAGTAGGCCTTGGATACATCAGAATAATATAATTCCATCCTCCCTCTATCAGTGCATCAAGTTCAGAAAACATGGGATTGAATATCTTGTTAATGGAGATGAAAAACTATTTTTAGTTAGAGAGATTGAGATTTATGAGAATCCGACTTACTATCTTCCTCAAAACACCATTTCTTGTGAACTTGGACAAAACTCAAATTCAAAAGAAAAAGGAAATGAAGAAAAACAAAAGGCAAAAGAAAAAGAAAAGAAAAATGAAAATCCAAGTGAACAAGAAAGGGGAAGAAGAAGAAATAGATCCGTATATCACATTCCACCCACAGGTCATTCCATCATATGGACATGCAGGCAGGATGACTCAACCACCACCAGGCAGAGTTAGAGGTAGAAATAGAGGCAATTTCAGAGGTGGAAGACCCACAGTTGGCCATCATAGAGGTTATGTTCAGTTCATAGGAGTACCCTACTATTCACATAGACTTGGAATCCAACTCGATGAGTCTAATGTGATTAGTATACTAACAACCCTCTCGCGGGTTCCATTGGAGGTGACTTTCGATCAGGCGGGATGGCGGGCCTCAGATAAAGCAAAATATTTGAATCAAGTTTATGTGAGAGTATTAGGCAGCAGCTGGGAACCTTAGCTCTAACCTCACTTTCATATCAAAAAGTTGAAGGTTTAGTAGTTAAGGAAGCCCCTAAGTCTTCTATTGATATGAAGCCGAAGATATTCTTTTTGGGATCATCATCCCTAAGTCCTGAAGTTGATGTAGAACTTGAGGAGGATTCATTTAAATAATTGATGGAATTATCGTTTGACTTTTACTCGCCTTGTGTTTATAATCTTATACAAAAAGATTTGGTTCCTCATACATGGTCGAGGCACAGGTCTGAGTATTTTGAGAAGTTATGGAACAATGCAGGTAGGGAAGCATAATTAAGAGCAGGACTAGGATTCAGTACAGTGGGTCCAGTCAATGATGATGATTACTGCTTAGTTGTTTCTAATCTTATGGAGTCTGATAGGTTCTTTTCACACAACACCAACTCTTATGATAATGTGTGTTTAGAAACCTCAGATGATCTAGATGAACTCCAAATCAAATATGCGACACTAAAATTTGATGAGGAGATCCATTCAACAATTGACAAACTTAAAGAAATGAACTTCGGGATAGAAGAAAATCCATGCTCGATGTACATCAGTCCGTTGCTGAATGAAGAAGAAATCAATGACTTAGTTAGGCTATTGACTGAGTTTAAGGACTGCTTTGCATGGAGTTATAAAGAGATGTCTGGATTATCTCTTGATGTAGCAGTCCACATGCTAGCAATAGATCTTAGCACTAACCCTATCAAGCAAGCTCCTAGACACTTACGATTAGAAATCAAACAACAGGTCATTTCTGAAGTTAAGAAATTGATCGATATTGGTTTCATCAAGAAAGAAAAATATCCTACTGGTTAGTGTCATAGTTAAGAAGAAGAATGGACAAATTCATGCATCAATTTCAGGACTTAAATAAGGATGTCCCTAAGGATGAGTTTCCTCTTCCTATACTAGAATTAATGGTGGACATCACCTCATCTCTAGTTTCTCTTTCATGGATGGGTCATAGTTATAACCAAATCAAGATGTCTCAGATGAAAGAAACACTTTTGAACCGATCAAAATATTTTGTTATAGGGTCATGCCTTTCCTTAAAAAATCTTTGCATACCAATGAGCCATGACTCAGATCTTCAATGAACTCATCCATCATCAGGTTGAGTGTCACATTGATGATCTAGTAGTGAAGAGTAGAGAAAAGGAAGACCATCTCTTTAACTTAGAGTAATTTTTGAATGATTAAGAAAATATAACCTCAAAATGAATCCCCTAAAGTGTGCATTCAGAGTAGCTTTAGGAAAATTCCTTGGGTTTGTTGTCCAACATCGAGGAATAGAAATAGATCCAGAAAAGATTAAAGCTATCTTAGAAATGCCACCTCCTAAGAGTTTAACTCAACTAAGATCTTTCCAAGGATGGTTGGCCTATCTAAGATGCTTTATTTCCAACCTATCGGGGAGATGCAAGCCATTCTCAACACTTATCAAAAAGGATGCTAAGTTCAAGTGGGATGATAAGTGCTAGCATGCCTTTGAAGACATCAAGTAATTTTTAGTGAAGCCGCTAGTTCTAGCAGCACCTATCCTGGGCAGGCCACTCATCCTCTACACGACTGCATTAGATGACTCCCTCGGAGCTCTGTTGGCTAAGCTAATGACGAAGGGAATGAAAACACTCTCTACTACCTCAGTCATCGTCTGATTCCTGCTGAAGCAAACTATCCACCTATTGAGAAACATTTCCTAGCTTTGATCTTTGCATCTTAAAAGCTACTGCACTATATGCTTTCTAATAAAGTGAACTTGATCTCCAAACCAATCCACTGCAATACCTCATGACACAGCCAATCCTATCCAGATGTTTGGCATGATGGTCCTCCCAGTTCGATATCACATTTATACCTCTCTGTGCGATAAAAGGACAAGCACTAGTAGATTTCTTAGCAGCACACCCACTTCCTGCTGATTCTCCATTTAGTGATGATCTCCCTGATGAACAAATCATGAACTTAGGGGAGGTTGACAACCCTTGATGGGAGATGTATTTTGATGGTGCAGCTTCTTTTCATAAAGGGGAAGCACCACGATCTATTCTTCCGGGAAAGGCAGGTTTAGGAATAGTTCTCCTAACTCCAGATCATGATGTGATGAGATTCTCATGCTATTTTTTCAGCCCCTGCACCAAAAATGAAGCTGAGTATGTTGCTTTAATTGTTAGTCTAGAGTTAGTCATCATAATCAGTGTCAAGAGCATCAACATCTTTGGGGATTCTCAATTGGTCATCAACCAGATTGTCGAGTCCTACAAAGTTCTCAAACCCGAGCTTCATCATTACCACGAGTATACCATGAAGTTGTTGGCCCAAATTCCTGAAGTCACAATCTACAAGGTTCTCTTAGCAGAGAACATAGTAGCAGATGCTTTAGCCAAACTTGCCAAAGAATTGGCATGTCCAGAAGATGAGTCCATTTCAAGAAAGGTCTAAAATAGACATGTCATATCCCTTATTGATGCTTAACTCATCGAGGGACTTTTTCTTGAAGGGGAGGTTGTCGTTGCTTATAAGAACAAGGAGCTGGATTGGAGGCAATCGTTCATAGACTATTTGAACACTAACAAACTACCTCAAGAAAAGTCACAAGCCCATCAGGTGAAACAGAGAGATCACTCCTATGCTCTCGTTAATGGCACCCTATACTGATGGTCCTTTGACCATATGTGGTTACATTATTTAGATAAACACAAAACCCGTGGCATTATAACAGAGGTATATTCAGGTCTATGCAGAGCACATCAATCCAGTCTGAAGATGAAGATGAAGATGAAGAGACTAGGATACTATTGGCCTTCGATGATTACAGACTACATGGATGTAGCTAGGAGATGCCATTAGTGTCAGGTACACGGTGTGGTCCTACATTAACCACCCAACATTCTACACCCTACATTGGCCTCATGGCCATTTGAGTGTTGGGGTATTGACATTGTGGGTCCTATCGATCCTCCTACTTCCACGGGTCATCATTTCATCTTAGCTGCCATAGACTACTTTTCCAAGTGGGTGGAGGCAATGCCACTCAGATAGGTCATAGCTCAGCATGTGCTTCAATTTTTTAGAAACCATATCATATATAGGTTTGGGGTGTCTCGATGAATTATATCTAATAATGGTACTGCATTCAAAGCACTAAGATCAACAGCTTCACCAGAATTCAACAAAATGGCTTAGCGAAAGCATTCAACAAAACTCTCATCCAAATACTAAAGAAGACTATGATGATAATAAAAGACAATGGAATGAGCAGTTGGTGGACATCACATATGTGTCCATTTTAGGGATTTAAATAAGCCATGTCCTAAGGATGAGTTTCCTCTTCCTATACCAGAATTAATGGTAGACATCGCCTCATCTCAAGTAGTTCTCTCCCTTATGGATGGGTCATCTGGCTATAACCAAATCAAGATGGCCCCCGAGGATGAAAGAAACACTACTTTTCAAACCCCGATTAGAATCTATTGTTATAAGGTCATGCCTTTCAGCCTTAAAAATGCTGGTGCTACATACCAATGGGCCATGACTCAGATCTTCAACGAACTCATCCATCATCAGTTTGAGTGCTACGTTGATGATCCAGTAGTTAAGAGAAGAGAAAAGGAGGATCATCTCTTTGACTTGAGAGTAATTTTTGAATGGTTAAGATAATATCACCTCAAAATGAATCCCTTGAAGTGTGCATTCGGAGTAACTTCTTGGGTTTGTTGTCAACAGGAATAGAAATAGATCCATAAAGATCAAAGCTATCTTAGAAATGCTACCTCCCCAAGAGTTTAACTCAACTTAGATCTTTCCACAGGTTGATCTAAGATTATTTATTTCCTCGAGATGCAAGCCATTCTCAACTTATCAAAAGGATGCCAAGTTCAAGTGGGATGATAAGTGAGCATTCCTTTGAAGATATCAGCGGTATTTGGTGAATCCTAGTTTAGCCCCATCACAGGATAGCTACTCATTCTCTACATTCGCATTGGGCGACTCTCTTTGTTGGCCCAAGCCAGCGGCGAAGGAGAGTGCTCTCTACTACCTCGGTCATCATCTAATTCTGACACACCCATTGAAACATTGCTAGCTTTGATATTTGCCTCCCAAAAGCTATAATACTATATTCTTTCTCATAAGGTGAACTTAATTTTCAGAACCAATCCACTGCAATATCTCATGACACAGCCAATGCTATCCAGACATTTGGAACGATGGTCCATGATCCTATCACAGTTTGATATCATATTCGTACCCCTCCGTGCGGTAAAAGGACAAGCACTAGCAGATTTCTTAGCATAACACCCACTTCCTGTTGATTCTCCGCTTAGTGATGATCTCCCTGATGAATAAATCATGAACTTAGGGGAGGTTGACAATCGGTGATGGGAGATGTATTTTGATGGTGTAGCTTCTTTTCATAAAGGGGAAGCACCACGATCTACTCTTCCAGGAAATGCAGGGATAGGAATAGTTCTCTTAACTCCAGACCGTGATGTGATGACATTCTCATACTATCTTTCCAATCCCTCCACCAACAACGAAGCCAAGTATGAGGCATTAATTATTGGTCTAGAGTTAGCTATCACTATGTGTGTCAAGAGCATTAACATCTTTGGGGATTCTCAGTGGTCATCAACTAGATTGTCGGGTCCTACAAGGTTCTCAAACCCAAGCTTCGTCATTACCATGAGTATACCATGAAGTTGTTGGCCCAAATCCCTGAAGTCACCATCTACAAGGTTTCCCAAGTAGAGAATCGATGGCATGCTTTGGCCAAACTTGCCAAGAATTGGCATCTCGAAAGATGAGTCCATTCCACTTGGGTCCAAAAAGACAAGTCCATCCTTTAATGATCTTTGAACTCATCGAGACTTTTCTTGAAGGAGGTTATCGTTGCCTATAAAGACAAGGAGCTGGATTGGAGGCAACTGTTCATAGACTATTTGAACGCTGGCAAACTACCTCAAGAAATGTCACACACCCATCAGGTGAAATAGAGAGATCTCTCCTATGCTCTCATTGATGGAACCCTGTACCGACGATCCTTTGATCAAATGTGGTTACATTATTTAGATAAACATGAAGCCTGTGGCATTATAACTGAGGTACATTTAGGACTATGTAGAGCACATCAATCTAGTCTAAATGTGAAGATGAAGATTAAGAGACTAGGATACTACTAGCCTTCGATGATTATAGACTGCATGGATGTAGCTAGGAGATGTCATCAGTGTCAGGGACATGGTGTGGTCCTACATCAACCACCCAACATTCACCTACACCGCCTCATGGCCATTTAAGTGTTGGGGTATCGACATTGTGGGTCCTATCAATCCTCCTTCTTCCAAGGGTCATCGGTTCATTCTTAGTTACCACTGATTACTTTTCCAAGTGGGCGGAGGCAATCCCACTCAGAGAGGTCACAGCTCAGCATGTGCTTCAGCTTTTCAAGAACCATATCGTATATAGGTTTGGGGTGCCTCAATGAATTATATTCTATAATGGTACTGCATTCAAAAGCACCAAGATCAATAGCTTTGCTAGAAGACACAGTATAGATTAGAGATACTCCACCATCTACTACCCTAGAGTAAATGGCTTAACAAAAGCATTCAACAAAACTCTCATCCAAATACTAATGAAGACTCTTGATGACAACAAGCGGCAGTGGAATGAGCAATTGGTTGAAGCCTTGTGAGCCTACTGTACCACATACCGAACTCCAACTCAGTCAACCCCATTTTCCTTAGTGTATGGATCCAAAGCCATTTGTTGACCTCATTTTTAGAATGAGCTCTCAACACCTCCATCTTAGACAAAAGACTTCTCTTAGACTTTAAGGGTTCCTTAGTCTTAAGACACATCTAGTGATTAGGTGGACACTCTCTCCTAGCCCTAGAAGACTTAGAAGAATTAGCCATAGGAATAGGTCATGCCTTAGGGGTGTTAGGAAAATCTTCTGCCCTTTAGCTTAAACCATCCCTCACTTTCCTTCTACTAAGTCAAACTCCAAATCAATTCTACTTAATTTTCTCAAACTCTCAAATCAATTCCATGATTCAATTCCATGATTGAAATCCATGATTGAAACCCATGATCAAAATTCCATCAAAAATTACTAAGTCCTTAGCCCTTTCTTAAGGACTTCGTCAAAATCGTGATCTAAACTTACTCAAATCTTTGAGATTTTCTCATCATCCATTTATATTATCATTTGTATTCCCATATATAAATGAAATATAAATTCAAACCCATCAAATCTAATTCAAAATTCAAAATCAATTCATGAAATTTCTTAAGTCCCTTTAATTTTCCATTAAAGGACTTAGCCAAAATCAACTCCAAAACTTGATCAAACCTATTCAAATCATTTGGATTTTCTCAAAATATATATATATCCTCATTTATATTCTCATATATAAATGAAATATAAATATAACTCAATTTAATCCAACTCAAAAAATTATATTTCAAATTAAAAAATTCAATTAAATCCTTTAAATTCCCTTTAATGGATTTATCCCAAATCATGATTAAACTCTTTCAAATTATTAAAATTTTCTCATGATCAATTTATATTCTCATTTATATTCACATATATAAATGAAATATAAATTCAAATAATCAAAACCAACTCCAAAACTCAAACTCAAATCAAAATCAAGTCTAAGCCTTTCAAGCCAAAATCTTGAACTTAGCCAAAATCATTTCAAATCAAGCCAAACTCTTGATTTTCTCTCATGGTTCAATCAATCCTACAATCATGAGCTCATATATAAATCCAAACTTTAATCACTCAATCAAAACCCAAATCAAAAATCAAACCCAAGACTCCTTCATATTCTTCCTTTGAATATGAAATTTTCAAATGGATCAAAATCCATTTGACTTCAAACCACTTGCAAATGGATTTATATTTCAATCATAAGTCCATATACAAGATCAATCAACTTAAAATCAAGCTTTGACCAAGCCATTTTACTTCAAATCAAACTCACTTATGGCCAAATTGAAAATTCAAACTCCCCCCAAAGCTCAATTGGATGCACATGGGAGTTGGCCTTCCACTCCTCTGGCCAAACTGACCATGTGCACTCCTCTAACAACCAAAATAACTCATCCCATATGGTCAATTGGATCAAAATGGCAAGCTTATGCTCAATCATCCAATTTCCATAGGGGGAGATGTACTCCCCCTAATCCACTAAAATTTTCATTCACACTTGATCGATTGGAGCCTAAGAATCTTTAGAAACTTTCACATAGCTTTCTCAAGGTACCTAGAGAGGATTGAGAATTCTCATTCTTTGATTTTGCACAATGGAAAATAGGGGAGGTCCATTGAAGAACAAACTTCTTCTACACTCAATCTTATCCAAATTCCTCCTACGTTCATCATTAAAGGATCAATTCGAGCCCGCCCAAGCTTCTAATTGAGTTCCACAGTGAGGAAGAACTCAATTCGATCAAAGCTGCAAAGGAGATCAAGAGGAGTTGGTCCACCTATTCATCCACTCAACCTCAAGAGCTAGGAACTTCAACATGGGTTGATCTCTACTAGACGAAGCTACCTCATCGATCCCGAGCACCGGTGATTACCTTTGGCGAGGTTAGTGATTTTCCGACCACTTAGGCTAAGAGGTGTTGGTCCTTTGTCAAAGAAATTTTCATTTCATGTAAAATCCACTGTTGGATTGCCTGCTTTGGTCCTTTAGATGGTGTGAGTTGAGTCTTGAATGAATCCATGAAGGATCGAGCTCAGATCTCCCCTTAGATTTTGAACGGTTCATATTCATCCTCATGGAAGAACTCAACCCATCTAAGCCGTCCATCCGTGCATTTTTAGATGGACGATTGAGATTATTTACAACATTTTAGAAATTAATCCTCGATTTAAAATCGTGGGTGTATCCTCAGTCATCCAATCTTTGATTAAAGGATGTGTAATCACCATTCCCGATGTGATAACTTAAGTAGGTGGCTCAGCGTGTAAAGCTCGATCGCCGCCACGATCGCAGTGAGTATTAACCTAGGATTAGTTAGGGATTATTCTTAATTTCTAATTAATTTAGAAACCTTCAAAAAATCATAACTCAACCTAGAAAAATTAGAAAAATATGAGGAAATATTCTATGGATAGATAATTCCATCTAGAATTTTCTAAAAATGTCTTCAATGTATTTAGATTTCCCTTTTCTCTGAATTTAGGTTTCTTTAGGAATATTAATTAGCTAAATATTTCATAATTAAGTCACCAATTAATTTCAAACTTCTAGGGAAAATTTTAAGGGATGAGCTCTGCCTCCCCTAATTTTCTTGAGATTTATTGAGGCATTGATTAGGAAAATTGCTAGTCATTCTCATTTTACCCCTTCATGTAATTAAGGGTAATAAGGTATAATTAGTGTTTTCCTTATGTTTAAGTTGGATTAAGGTTAGATCTGAGTAGGGGTTTTATGGAATAATTTTGGGGTATTTCCCAAGCTATTCCCTAAACCCCTTTTCTTTCCTTAAACCCTTATTAATTTAATTAATTCATTAATTACCCCTTTAAAAATAATTCTTCTAAAAATCTCCAAACTTAATCTACCTTGGGTAGATGCTTAGATGTTTAATAGCCTAAGTCTAATTAAGGAAATTAAACCCCTTTCATAAGTGTGAAAGGGTGTTTTAAAAGTACTTAAGCTAAACCCCTTAGCTTAATTAACTTTTAATTGTGAGCCAAATTGCATTAGGCCTTTCATTACTAGGTGCATTGCAAATTTACATACCTTGTGGGTTTTATGTCATCTCATTGGCTCATAATTACTTAGTTAATTTTCTAAGGTGGTGTAAGGGTTAATTAATCCACTTAATGTATACCTAATCAACACTTAAAAATGGATCTAATTATCTGAAAATTAAAATAAAATACAAAACACATGTGGGAATGGGTCAAGAATAGTAAACTCATATCACCCTTTTAAAACTAAATCAAACTTCAAACAAACAAAAATCATTTTAAAATTCACTTTGATTTATTCTAAGTTTTCTTATTCTTTAAGAATGTATTTAGGAATTAAGTAAAGTGAGTTTTTTTACATGATAATATTGCTTTAGATCTTTCCCAACATGTTAAATTGTGTGCCATGTGATTTATGTATCCATGATTTCATGTTTTCAAAGTTTTAAAAATGAAATTGTTTACTTTATATCAAATGTACTTATGTTGGCTAAAGTAAAATATGAATGGATATTATCACTACTAAACCCAAAGTATTTTAAAAAATCTATAAATGAAACATCAAATCTGAAAGTGTGTTATTCATATATTAATTATTAGCTTGCATGTGATGAGTTATGAAGTCATGTTTAGTGTAGCCTTTCCTTCCTCTCTTATGTTAGCATAGTTTTGAATAAGGGTTGGTAAGATGTGGGGTTCATTTGAAAAGAACCCAACACTTACTTAATTCCATACCTTATTCATCCCTATGCCATCATCTAAGAAGGATTGCTTACATTTGCATGAATAAATTGCATAAACAAAAATGAAACTACTAAACAATTTTGCATATTCTTTTTCCATTTCATTTTCTTTATATGTATGTTAGTACTTGAAGTGGTATATTAGTCTGGACAACCCGAGGTTGCTTTAAGTTCCTAAGTAGATCTTATACCTCTTTAACATGTATACTTACTTATGCCTTTCTTACTTTCATACATGTATGTGAAATTTTGGATAAGGAAAACCTTTTCTACTTAAGAAAATTCATGCATCTAAATCTTCTAAATTTTCTTAAATGAATTACTTAGCATGCATCATAAAGTGTGTTAATTATCTTATTTGCATGTATAGATATGCTTACGGCCCATCCATATGCATATTATATATGTTGGGAAAGAATTGAAGTAATGTATGTTATGTGAATTTTGATTCATTTTTCTTAATATTAAAATGCCTTTCTTTTGGATAGGTTTGTTTAGAGTTGATCTAAACTTAGGATTAATTAAAATATTTAATCAAAACATTCACCTAAATGAAATTAAAACATGAACCTACTTTGAAAATTACTTAAGGAAGGAAAGAGAAGTTCTCTTCTCTTTCCCTCTCTTCATAACTTAGTAATTAATCATAGGATTCACTTAAACTAAATTAAAACATGAAATAAAATAAACCCAAAAAACTTAAACAACTTAAATAAAACCCTCCTCTAAATTGAACATGTCCCTCACACTTAGAAAACTCAAACCTAAAGTCCTAAGCTAAGAATGCCACATAAATCATTAAAGCACACACATTAGCCTGAGTCACCACTTCTAGCTTTAGGATAGGTCGGTGCATGGCTTGATGTTATATTTTGTTTTGTGATGAATATTTTAGACGATGTTATGGTGGTGTATGCTCAGATGGTAGGATGCTTAGTCTAACTATTCTTTTTGCATGGGATTATGCTAAAGTATCATAAATAAAAATATAAATGCTTCTTGGTGCTTATACCCTTAGCATAACCATAGGCGTGGACTTAGTCACCCATGTGTGGGGTGATAAGTCCAATATACATGCCTGGGATTTGTGTGGTATGATTTGACTAACCCTTGTTTTGCAAGTGTTAGCTATATTTCCCTTTTTCCTTTTCATGTAAAAATTTGTACAAATAGGATGTTGGAATAATTTTTTATGGGGATTAGGATGAACATTGGTCATAAGATTCTAGCTTATGCATCATGTGAAGCCTTGGAGCATCTACTATCCAACCATCCAAAATGGAAGATAAAGAAATAAGAAAGAAAGAAGAAAGAAGAATAAAGCTTGAAGACCCCCATAATAATGAATTCCTTTGCTTAAATTGTAATTTAATTTATTTATAATCCAGGTTGTGTAAGGGTAGAGCTCAGCTACCCAGATTTAATATTTTCAAGTTTGTGTTGTGGTACCCGACCACAAATGGCCATTTATTCTTTTTGCACTAGTTTTATAAATTGATTGATGTTTGTTTAACTTGTACATTAAGTGGCATGCTTTTCCTAGTTTCTTTCTTGCTTTATGTATGGCCTGGATGTGGATTAGGCTCTTTAGGGAAAAATAAATCTTTTACCCAACTTAATAATTCAAACTAAAACTAAACAACTCATAAACTCACCTAAAGCTTAGGATTAAAATCAAGATAAAAGAATTAGAAACCCCTTAACTGGATGAGTTCTTTTCTTTATAATATCATGCATAACATCATCTTATTTCACTCTTGATTGGGGGGCTTCCATCTTTTCTAGAGAACCCTACTTGACCTTTGAGGGCCGTGGTGAAAACTCATCTCCTAAACTTCTCATTGATTTTGGCCAATAATCTACTTTCTCATGCATTAGTCATAAAAAAGCCTATTAGCCTGAGTCAAAATTATTGTCCAAAAATGATAATAAAATAAAATTTGAAATGCATTAGATTTAGGTCATTTGAAGCATGTCCCCTTTACATGATGTAGTCTCTTTATGGAGTTATTTTAAAGGCTTAGTCTCTTTCTAAATAAAAATAGCCTAAATATCTTGCATAAGCATAAAGACTTGCCTACATGTATTTAAAATCATAGGAGGAATTAGTTGGCGGCCACCCCGGTTGTAAGTCCAAGTTATGGTTTGTCCTCTCTTGTGGAGGCAAACCAATTATCCATTTTCACCTTAGATTTAGCTCACCTCTGAAGCTCCCTACATTTTTTCCTTTGTCATAAGCATAATTCCTCACCTCTTAGGCATTTTCTCAATCTTGTGTTAAGGAATCTTAAGTACTAAAAGTCTAATGAAAAATACAACTCAAACAAAATTAAATCAATTTCTAAAATGTAAATCCCAATTTTAGGATAGTTTAAGATGTCGTTAGGTTTCCTAGCATCGTGAGCATCTCCTACTTATTCCCATTTTAGCTTCGATAATAACTCCCTCTTTTGATCAATCTCATTTGATCTTCAAAATACAAACCAATCGATTGATAGTCCTTCCTATTGAAATCTTTAGACATCATCACCTTAATCGAGAGTTTTCCTAAAGGATCTCCTTTTAGGATGTAAATTAAGGCTACAAGGATCCTTATGAGTCCTTATTGGGGTGATTGGTTCCATTAAAGGGTAGTGACTTCTGTCTTTCTAGATAGTGCACTACCTGATGACGTATCCACCTAATAAGTACATCCAGATCATGACGTCTTACTAAGATGAATTTCTATCTCTTCTTTTCTTTTCTCCATGATTTGAAAGGCGACTTTATAAGAATTTATTCACCACATTTTTTTTGGCACTCCAGGGATGGTTCCTCTCTCCATCTTTGGTAAATGATCATTTTCTTAGAGTATCGATAGTGGGTTTTGGTATGAATCCAAGACTATCCTTCTTCATTAGCACTTAGCTCATTTCATTCTTGAGTTGAACCTCATCTTTAGATTTTAGGACCGCATTCCTTATTGGTCTTAAAACTCCTTTGAGTCCTCCAATGGGTAAAATGAAAAGATCTAAACTAAAAAGAAACATCTCTTAAAGACATCCTCCTTATCGTTTTCATGATAAGGAAAGATTTGTCCTAAAAATAATAAATCCTCCATAAAGAACTTTGCTTTTTCAAAATCACCTATTTCAAAAATGCACTTAATAAAAATATTTTCCACAAAAAAAAAAATTCTTCACCTTCATTTAATAATTCACATAATTGTTACATGTAAAGATTTTCAAAAATAAAACTAATAAAATTTTTCAAAAGCGCAAATTAATATCTTTTTTCAAATCACTTTGATGAAGATTTCATTCTTAAAATAAAATGAACAATCATGTTTTCCAAAATCACAATCATAATCATAAAACTTTTCAAAAAGCATACATGAATTCTTCTATTCAATACATTCACACTTATTGAATGGAAGGTTAATTTGTAAACAAAATTAAAATTTTTGAAAAGCACATGTGAACATCTCCATTTAATATACTTAGGTTTATTAAATGAATATTTCATTCCCAACTAAAAATAAATTATCATTTAGGAAATCCCACTTAAACATATCTCACATATGTTTTAATTTGGAATTCCTCTCTTTCAAAAAAAGCAAAAATCACACACAAAATAAAATATCTTATTTCAAAAATAAAATGGATCTCCATTCTACATACTTAAATTTTTTGAATGGAGGTCCTCTTTTCAAAACATCAAAATCAACAATCATATTTCAAAAGTTTTCAAACACACATTTGGAATTTCACTTAGCATAATCAAATTTGCTAAGTAAAGTTTCAAAATCCAAAATCAAAATCCAAAAATTTTCAAAAATTCTAAACACAATTGGAATTTCATTTAACATACTTAAATTTCTTAAGTAAAGTTTCCAAATCCAAAATCTAAATTTTAAAAAAATTTCAAACACATTTGAGAACCTCACTTAACATGCCTAAATTTGTTAAGTAAAGTTTCCAAATCCAAATTCAAAATCAACAATCAAATTTCAAAAGTTTTCAAAACACATTTGGAACTTCATTTAACATACCCAAATTTATTAAGTAAAGTTTCCAAATCCAAAAATTTTCAAAATTCTAAACACATTTTGGAGCTTCATTTAACATACACAAATTTGTTAAGTAAGATTTCTAAAATCAAAATCCAAAATTTTCAAAATTCTAAACACATTTTGAACTTCATTTAACATACACAAATTGGTTTCCAAAAAATCAAAATCCAAAATTTTCAAAATTAAACACATTTTGGAACTTCATTTAACATAAACAAATTTGTTAAAAGGTTTCCAAAATAAAAATCCAAAAATTTTCAAAATTCTAAACACATTTTGGAACTTCATACACAAATTTGTTAAGTAAAGTTTCCAAATCCAAATTCAAAATCAACAATCAAATTTCAAAAATTTTCAAAACAAATTTGGAATTTTATTTAACATACTTAAATTTGTTAAGTAAAACTTCCAAATAAAAAATTCAACATTTTTCAAAACATGTTTTGGAACTTCACCTAGCATACTCAAATTTGCTAAGTTTCCAAACTCAAAACAAAAATTTCTCACACACCTTTGGAACTTCTTCCCTTAGCATACCAAATTTGCTAAGGAGAAGTTTCCATTTTTCAAAACCAAAAGAAATCAAAATTTTAAACACACCATTTGGAATTTCATTTAGAATACTCAAATTGCTAAGTGAAATTTCCATTTCATGAAACCAAGTGGCATTCCATCTTTAGCATACCAAATTCTCTAAGGTTGAATCTCCACTTTCAATTATTTCAAAAACAAAATAAAACACTTAAGATCACCTTAGCATACCAAATTTGCTAAAGGATCCTACCCTTTTTAAAAATCAAAATTTTCTAAATAAATGAAACACTTAGGATTTTCTTAGCATACCTAAATTTGCTAAGAATCCTATTTTCAAAATCAAACAAAATACACTTGGATTCTTCACTAAGCATACCTAAATTTGCTAAGTAAGAATTCCAAATTTTTTCCAAAAATCAAAACAAAACAAAATTTTCAAAAAGAAATAATCACTTTCACTTTATTTAGCATACCTAAATTTGCAAAGTAAAATTTCCAAAACATTCAAACAACACAAAATTAATTTGACCTTTACTTTAACATACCCAAATTTGTTAAAGGGAAGGGTCCTCCAAATCATAAAAATTTGAAATCAAAACAAAACAATGAATTTATGGAAGCATCTTATCAAAATCTTGAACCCACATTTCAACATACTCAAATTTGTTGAAGTTTGTACTCATACTCAAATTCCTCTTTCAATCAAATTTTCCAAATTCATTAACACGTCCAAGTTGTTGGATGTGGGTTCAAATTTTCAAAATTCAAAAATTCAAAATCTATGGAGATAGAAAATTGATGCAAGTTCATTTCTCATTGCAAATTTCTTTCAGTCAGTGCAGTTTTAAGTTTCAGTTTCAGTTAGTATAATGGAAGGATCACAAAAATTTATATTTACCTTTCCTCATGGCATGGACCTAGCCTTGGATTAGGTTGACTTTCCTTGTTTGGATCATACCCATTTCATTTACTTTGTCCATGGCTTTGAGGAGGCCAAGATCACTTGTGAGAGCATTCCCCTCCAGGTGGAAGAATGGTCATGATAGACTTACCCTCAGAGAGATTTCCTCAAGAGGAAAGCTATGGTAATACCTGCCTTGAGTTTCAATGCCAGTGACCTAGTGGCATCCCCTAGAGTTGCCCACATTGCCACGAGTGCAAGACCCCTATCATCTATCTCCAAGGGTAAGGCTCCCTGGTTTAGGGATTTCCTCCCCTACATTTGAGTATGGGTCTAGCTCACACTCCTCTCATCCTACTCACTGCCAATAGAACCGTATGGTCAAACCATTCCATACTAGATAGCTGAGAGAGCTGCGTACCATGGATGAGTCATGATTGATCATCATCGGTTATGGAACTAGTTTCATCCTCTCTGAGATTGGATAGAGAGGATGCTAGAGGATTGTTCATCAACTCCTCGGTGCATATAGAGAGAGTTTCGAGTAGAGGTCATACAGCCTTCCCTTTTTCTTCTTCGCAGGGAGCATCCTGGAGTGCTCGCTTTAATTTATGATTATCCCTAACGAGAGAGGATTCAACAAGAGAGGCTCGAGCCCATACATCATATATCACCAGGGAGTGATAGAGGTTCGCCACCGCTTTTGCCTTGGTAACTTTCTTCTACCCGTGATCATAATAGTATCCTCCTCACAGGGACCAACCATCACAGGAGGGCAACTCTTGTACACAGAGAGTCGGTGGTGTCTCCACCTCATCGCCTACATTTGATAACATCAGTGTAGGTGCCAGCATCACCCATTCCATCCAAGGCCATGAAGGCCACATCCGAGAAGAAACATACCCCGTTGGTGATCCGGCTACAGCCAAGGGATCCTTCTCCTACACCACCCATGGTGTGGCCTCTTTGACCTTCTGGTGGTGTGGAAGGGAGACCGAGAGCATCATGGTCATTCCCTTCACCAACTCCACCCATTCTGGAGAGATGACTATTATCGAGATATTCGATGATGATCATTCTAAGATTGTTGTTATTATACATCGAGGACCATTCTTCTAGTGAGTACCCACAAGATTGACTCAGTGTGAGGGTGCCTCTCTCATGATGGATCACACCATCAACCCAAGCTTTTATACCTAGAGTTAGATCCTATGAGAGATAGTTGCACACTATTTTATGGAGAAAAGGAGATCTTAGGGTATGCATGGTCTAATGAAGAAAGAGTTTAATCCCAATGAAGATGACTTGATGAGGGATTCATGCATGCATGGTCGATACTAGAGGTTTTCTTCTTGGAACAACAAGTCATGGAAGGTGATGAGGTTGAAGAATCACCATCACCTCCAAATTGAAGTGAAAGAAAAATGATTGATAGGATGGCACAATAGTTGACTTGTTGGCAGTGTCAATGCTTCAGAAGCAAGCCCTTCCAGTTCATCCTAGCACAGTTGATGTCAGCCAACCTAAACTAGTGCATGTCTTAGATCCAGTTGAGACTCTACCTCCTGTTGAGTAAGGTAGCACTAGTCTGTATAGGAAGGTAGTGAAAAGTACCACCATACATGAAAAGATCTAAAATCCATGATTGAGCGCGGAAGGAAGCCTTGGCTCAAGCGGAGGATCATCGCCGTAGACCCTACCAAGAGGAATTGATCTATCCAAGGGTTTCATGCTTCCTTCCTTCAAGAGCTTGTTGGAATATAAAGCATATAGCTCACTTTTGCTAGTTATTCCAACACAAGTGGCAGTGATACTTTACTCTTTAGACTCTTTGTCAGTAGCCTAGCGGGTATTACCTTTGATTGGTATGTTGAACTGCCCAACAGTTCACTTAAGACATTTTTTGAGTTAGAGCAACTCTTTATCAAGAGATTTGTTGGAGCTCAGCAATGGGTTATTGTAGACGATCTCGTTGTAGCCCAATAGCACTCCAGTGAGTCACTTGTTGATTATATTCTCTGATGGCGTAACCTGAGTATGAAGTGTGAACCACAACTATCTAAATAGCATGCCATTGAGATTCTCTTGAAGAATATCAATGGCTCGATCGCTTTCAAGCTTAAGTGCTTCACCATAAAGAAATTTGAGTAGCTAATCAACAAGGCGGCTAGTCTACAAGGAGAGGCCAAATAGTTGCCTTTCCTAGATCAGTTGTAAAAGTAGAAATCCCAAAAAGTCTATGAAAAGAAACCTGGAGTAGTAGCAGTGATTGACAAGGGGAAGCAGCTAGAGATCGTTACCATAACCCGCAGCCTCCACCTCTTTTTCCACCACCGGGTAGCCATACCGCCTCCTCCACCTTAGCCACGGCCAAAGAACCACACATATATATACCACTAGCGGCATGCATATCCGCCATAAGTAGTTATGGTCCATACTCTATTAGATAAGTTAAATAAACCTTATTCTTTTTAAGAGGGGTAATCGGAAAATCTTAAGAACCTCTTAAAGAAACTTGATTTTCGCTACCCAGCCTAGAGACCGAGGAAGAAAAAAGTCATGATCCAAACTTTTACCCTTACCATCGTATGATAGGCCACATTTTGGAGGATTGCTTTACATTTAAGGTTTGACTTGAACACGCTTTCAAGACCGGTTATCATTATCCCAATACCTTATGGAACAACCTTCCATATTAGGGTAATCTTGTACAAGTGATCCTACCAAAACCAAAGAAGGTTGGGACATCTAAAACCTCTAAAAAAAATAATCTAGAAGATCAAGAAGCTTTTTATACTGAGTCACCAAACCTCCAACACCAAGGAAGGTTTGTAAGTTGTGCCAACTCTAGTAAAGTGCAAAGCAAAGAACATGTGGCCCAGATAGCCCCTTAGCACAACTCATCATGTGTCGACTCCGAGCTTCCTTCCAAGTGACTTCTTCCACTAGTTCTTCTATTTTCTACTAGTAGAACTCTTGTATCGGCAGATAAGGACATCAAATCCCTTACTCCACTTACTCTACTTGACTTCTACTTTGTACCTCTAAATACTTCCAAGAAATTGAAGAATAAAGCTGATTTGAATTATATTTGTGTCTCTTCTGATGAGTTGTCTTCTTCTATTCCTAGCGATAACTCTTCAAGTCTAATAAACTATAACAATTCTGATCTTCCTCTTTTTGATTCAGAGTTGGATTTTCCAACTCTAAATACTATGAGTTCACCTCTTGAGATAGACTTGGAATCATCCAATTTTGAGAGTCCCATAGGAGAAGCTGTAGGTGAGCTTGAAGTGCAGGTAGAACTTGCCACCACTTTGCCTCCTGATATTTTTGAAGTCAACCTCCATAGTGGTAAGGTTCTACCTCAAGCACCTCAGATAGAGGAAATAAGTCATTGGAAGATCAAGAAGCCCTTCCACGATGCTCCACCCTTGGATATGCTGGAAGACCAAGGAAGGTGGACTACAATGTTCCTTTCTCACCTAGAAAGTTGCCATCTAAGCTATATGATGCCCTTGTCTTATCCAAAGAGATGAATCAATCACTCCTTGATCCCGAGATATGCAGCTATAGGAGGAAGCATATGTAAAGAAGCCCAAGGGATCACCTTACATGAAGACCTTCTATTAGGGGACTTGGAGCACAACTCTATACATAAATGACGACATGTTCAAACTCCCTTGTGGATTCGATTAGTAAATATTATGAGTCTAAAGACCCTTACCTATTAGAAGATTGATATCTCTACTCTATGATGAGATAGAATGATGTTAAGAGGATTCAATGATCAAGATGAGCGGGCTTTAGGTTCTATAGTGTTACCGTTGGAGATCGGTGATTGAAAGACTGAAGCTAAGTTCTACATCATTGATTTGAATACTTTGTTCACTACTTTGCTTGGTAGGCCTTGGATAAATCAAAACAAGATCGTTCCATCCTCCTTTCATCAGTGCATCAAGTTCAAAAAGATGGAATTGAGTACCTTATCAACGGGGATGAAGAGTCATGCTCAGTTTGAGTGGTTGAGATTTATGAGAATGCAGCCTACTATCTTCCTCAAAACACCCTTCCTCATAGACTTGGACAAAATTCAAATGGAAATGCAAAAGAAAAAGAAATGAAACAAAAGAAAAGATAAAAGAAAAGTCCAAATGAGCAATAAAGGAGAATTGAAGAAGAAGTAGATCTGCATATCACATTCCACCCACAGTTCATTCCATCATATGAATATGTGGGTAGGATGGCTCAACCTCCACCGGTAGAGGAGGGGTAGAAAGCGTAGTTCGAGGTGGAAGACCCCTAGTTGGCCTTGACCAATAGAGTCATGTTCCAGTTCATAGAGTACCCTACTATTCACAGACTTGGAATCCAGCGAGGATGAGTCTAATGTGATTAGTATACCGACCAACCCCTCTGTGGGTTCCATTGGAGGTGACTTTTAATCCAAATGAGATGAAGAGCCTCCAAGCAAAGCAAAGTATTCGAATCTGATTTATGTGAAACTATCAAGTAGTAGTTGGGAACCTTAGCTCTTACCTCACTTACATCTTAGAAAGTTGAAGGTTTAGTAGTTAAGGAAGTCCCTAAGTCTTCCAATGACATGAAGTAAAGCGGTTCTTTTTGGGTTCATCATCCTCAAGTTTGATGTAGACTTGAGGAAGATACTTTAAAGAATTAATGGAATTACCTTTTGAATTTTACTCATCTTGTGTTCAAAATCTTATCAAAGGTTTAGTTCCTCACACTTGGTCCAACAGTCGAGAATATTTTAAAAAATTATGGAACAATACAGGTAGGAAAGCATAATCAAGCACAGGACTAGGATTCATCACAATGGGTCCAGTCGATGATGAAGATTATTGCCTAGTTATTATAAACCATTTGGAATCTGATAGGTTCTTCTCACACATACCCAACTCTTATGAGAATGTGTGTTTAGAAAATTTAGGTGATCCAAATGATCTCCAAGTCAAAGAGGCACCGTTAGAGTTTGAAGAGGAGATTCATTCAACAATCGACTTGCTAAAAGAAATCAACCTCGGGATAGAAGAAAATTCTCGCCCGATATATATCAGTTCATTTTTAAATGAAGAAGAAACCAATGACTTAGTTAGGCTATTGACTGAGTTTAAAGATTGATTTGCATGGAGTTATGAAGAAATGCCTAGATTATCTCCTGACATTGCAGTCCACAAGCTAGCAATAGACCCTAACGTTACCCCTATTAAGCAAGCTCCTAGATGCATGCGATTAGAAATTGAACAAGTCATTTTAAAGTCAAGCGATTGATGTTGGTTTCATCAAGGAAGAAAAATATCCTACGGTTAGCTGTCATCCCAATTAAGAAGAAGAATGGTCAAATTTGCATTTGTCAATTTTAGGGACTTAAACAAGGCATGTCTAAGGATGAGTTTCCTCTTCCTATACGAGAATTAATGGTGGAATTGCTCATCTCATGCGGTCTTCTCTTTCATGGATGGAACATATGATTATAATCAAGATATCTCCACGAAGATGAAAGAAACACTTGCTTTTGAAACGATGATCTTACATATAGGGTCATTGATGCAAGGCATCATTATCACCGTCATCAACGTCATCATCATAAAGCTTAAATCCATGATTGGGCCTTCGTTATAATTTAAGTTATGTATTATTGGGCTTTTATATTTTGTATGTCTTGAGCTTATATGTATTGGGCTATTCTTATGTCATGGCCCATGAGTCATTAGTAGGTGATACCTTGGATAGGTATGGAGTGGTAGGTTTGATAATGGTGGTAGGTTTGGTAGTAGGTGGTGGTAGGTGTAGTTATGATGGTGTTAAGTTTGAGTTTGAGTTAGGTTTGAGTATTCTAACTCTCTCTTTCAATCTATAAATAGAGACTCTTGCAGCTTGGTACTTGAATTTGGAATGAAAGTTATCTTCTTAAATTTCTTTTACTATTCTTTTGTGTGCTTTCCTCTTGAGTGGTGAATTTGAGTGTGTAGTTCACAACCCTTAGAGAAGGACTTAAGGAAGGAGCGATCTCCACAATGACGGACTATTTGTAGAGGTCGACTTCAACTTATCCCGCTTCGCTGTTGGTTATTTTAAATCTGCTAGGTTAGATTGTTCATAACTTTTACGTTATTTCTTTGCACTTATAAGATTATCTCTAGTATGGTTGACATAACTTTAACTAAGATCTTTTCAACTTTACTAAATTCATAATATTGTGAATGTGCCCAATAGTAGTGCATTTATCATTACTCTTTGTGAGGATTTAAGAATCTCGTAATAAACATCATATCATAAAAGCACCCTTGTCTACATCATATTTGGTATCGAGCAAGTATGTTTCTTTGGGAACATCTTGTTTAGTATTGAGTTTTATTTTGCATTAGAGTAATCTTGCAATTCATTGTTAAAAAAATTCATACAAAATTTTTTATCTAATTAAGCATTTGCTTACTTTTAATCATGTCTTTGATTTCATTACATTACATTTTTTTTTTAAAAAAATTATTAATTAAGTATTTGCTTATATTAATATTTTTAAATGAATATCATCATGCCAACTCGTAGTGGTCTTAGATATCAAGATCAATCCTTAGATGAAAAACATGATTCCTATGAATTTTTACTAGAAAAAATAGAGAAGCTTACCCTTATGCACCAACAAACCTTTAATGAATTCCAAAAAAATATTTGAAGCCTTAGAACAAAAAGTTGGTAGGCTTACAACACATTCACCAGAAACTAACCCAATCCTAGAACACCAAGTTGAAGAGAGAGAATGTCATCATGTTGATTCCGTTCCTCTTCCTCTCCCACCCCATCCACATTCTCCTATTAGACCTCTGAGACAACTTTAATGAATATCAGTTTGATGAGGTACTTCCTCACCCATCATCGAATAGGAAGACAATTAAAAGAGATGAAGGTTATGCTCATCAAACTCTTTATGAGCATTATCCCTCATTACAAGAGCCATTATCTAATTTGTTGCTTGATGTACACTTAGAGAACATGATGATGTTATTAGTTAAATTGATCCACCTACTTTTGATGGTACTTGATCATAAAATTTTCTTAGATTGGTTAGTAGACATGGACCAATATTTTGATTGGATGCCCATGTCAGAAGAAAGACAAGTTTGTTTTGCTTGCATGAAACTAACTAGTCATGCTAAGACTTATTAGGTTAATCTCACATGAAAATATCAACGATTAGGACAACCATTAATTGCTTCTTGGGATGAGATGAAAGAATTTTAAAGCAAAAAATATGTACCATTAAATTTTCATGATCAACTTATGGATGAAATGACTATGCTTAAACAAGGATCTTTATTATTGTTGAGTATATGACGCAGTTTGATGAATTGATGACGTTGTGATATTAGAGAGGATCACCACACAACAATCTCTAGATTTAGATAAAGGTTACTTGATATTCATAATGAAATGATAACTTAAGAAATTTATTCTCTTGAGGATGCATTTTGAGTGGCGACTCAAATTGAACAATATCTTAGATCACAACCTTATAAGTGATTCACAACTTCATCTACAACTCTCAATGTGTTAACCCTCCTACTTTAGTAGTTCTAAAGGACCAAGTGAAACAAAGGAAAATCTTTGTGGGAACATCTAAAAGACTTCTAGCATTACTTATTTTACATGGTAAAATTGGTCACTATGCAAGTACTTGTCCGTCAAAACTTACATAGATTATGAAAATGAGGATAAAAAAATGAAAATATTGATAATCAAATTACAGTTGACCCTTGTGAAGAAGCTAGTGATGTAGAATAAGCATTAGATGAGTCTCATATAGTATGCATTATGTTAGCAAACGAGCTAATAATGATTGGAGCGACATCAATTTTCCACACTTATTTTAAGAGTGGTGAAAAGATGTAAGTTAATCATTGATAGTGGAGTTGCATGAATGTTATTGCTACCTCTGTTAGCTAGGATGAAGCTCACGAGACCCACCCACAGCCTTATAAGGTTGCTTGGGTAGATAAGACCTCTATCTCTATATCTCAATGTTGTCTTTTACCCATTCAATTAGGAGAATATAGTGATAAAATTTGGTGTGATGTTCTTCTGATGGATGTTGCTCATATACTTTTAGGTTGACCTTGGCTTTTTGAAATGGATGTCACAAATTATGGTCGATCTAATACATATGCTTTTAATTTTCAAGGTAAGAGAATTGTCTTAAACTAAGCCTAAAGAGGTCACTCCGCTTCAACCCCAAAATTTTGCTCCACCCATAGAAAAGAAATCCCTACATTTTATTAATAAATGTCAATTTCAACAAGAGATTAATGGGAATATAATTTTGCATTAGTTGTCCTAACCTCAAAATCAACCTTGTGTTAAATCATTCTCATCAAGTGCGTTTTTGTTGGATATCAAGATATTTTCTGAAGAACTTCCTAGTGAGCTTCCCCATTAAGAAGTATCCAACATGCCATAGAGCTAATTCGGATCATCACTCCCAAATTTGCCACATTATATTATGAACCCAAATGAACATGCGAGCTAAAACAACAAGTTGATTTATTATCAAAAGGGTTTATCGGAAAGTTTATCTCATATCGCTCTTCTTACCCCAAAGAAAGATGGTAGTTGGCATATGTGTAGATAGTCATGTTATAAATAAAATCACAAGTATAGGTTTCACATACCTAGACTTGATTACATGTTTGATATGATGTTTGGATCAATAGTTTCTCTAAAATTGATCTTAGAAGTGGATATCATCAAATTGTATGAGAGAAGGTGATGAATGGAAAACGCATTCAAGATAAAGATGGTTTGTATGAATGGCTAGTAATGCCTTTTGGATTGACTAATGCTCCAAGTACATTTATGATGACTCATATCTTACGGCCATTCATTGGAAAAATTTTAGTTGTGTACTTTGATGATATTTTAATTTTTAGTCAAACTAAGAGTGATCATGAGAAACATTTACAACAAGTCTTTGAAGTGCTTCGTGAAGAAAGACTATATGTTCACTTAAAAAAATGCTCATTTATGACATCTTGATAATCTTCTTAGATTAGGTTGTTTCTTGTGATGGCATCTCCATCCCAAAACAATTAGAGCTATTCAAGAGTGGTCTACCCACCACAATTCATGATATGCGTGGTTTTCATGGGTTAGCCACATTTTATCGAAGGTTTATTCATGGATTTAGCACTATTATGGAGATAACTCAATCTAAAAAGGAGACTTTTTTGGACAAAGGCAGCTGTTGATGCATTCTTTAAAATTAAAGAACTTTTAACAAGTCCACCGATATTACAATTACCAAATTTTGACAAAGTATTTGAGGTATCATGTGATGCTTTTGGAGTTAGTATTGAAGGTGTTCTTAAACAAGAAGGTCATCCTATTGCTTTCTTTAGTGAAAATTAAATGAAGCATCAATGATATTCCACATATGACCATGAGTATCTGTCATCCAAACTTTACGTTATTGGCGACATTATCTTCTTTCACGAGAATTTATACTTTATTCTGATCACGAAGCGCTTAAATATCTAAACACCCAAAAGAATCTTAGTTCTCATCATGCGAAATGGGTTCAACTTCTTCAAGAATATATGTTTATTCTTAAACATAAATCTGGTGTCAAGAACAAAGTTGTGGATGCCTTAAGTAGAATATGTACATTATTAAATACCATGAGTGTGAAGGTTACTGGATTCGAAAAGGTTAAAGATGATTATCCTAATTATAAAGATTTTCAACAAATTTTTGAATCTTTGAAATTTGATGTTTCAATTAATAGTCAGTTATCAAATATGTGATGACTATCTCTTTCGTGGCACTATCTATCCCGATTCATCCGAAATTTTCTTGTTAAGAAAATTCATTGAGAGGTGTATCGGTCATTTTGGTCGGATAAGAAATAGCTATGATGGAGGATAGGTCCTTTTGGCCTAGTCTTAAGAAAGATGTTGCTTGTATCATTGCCCAATTGTACGCAAGTAGTAAAAAGTGGAAAACAAAATTATGGTCTATACACACCACTCCCAATCCCTCACAAACCTTAAGAAGATCTTAGTATGGACTTCATCTTAGGATTACCTCACATTGTATAATATTTTGACTCTATCCTAGTAGTTGTTGACCGATTCTCTAAAATGGCACACTTCATTCCATGTTATAAAACATTAGATGCCTCACATATAGCCACAATTTTCTTTCGTGAGATAGTTTGCTTACATGGACTATCTAAGACAATTGTATCTAATCGTGATGTAAGATTTATGAGCTATTTTTGGAAAACTTTATGAAAAAGCTTGGCACAAAACTCTTATTTTCTACCTTACCACCCTCAACAATGGACAAGTTGTTAATAGAAGCTTAGGAAATTTACTTAGGTGTCTAGTGACCGATCATACTACTAGTTGGGACCTAGTTCTTCCTATGAGTTTGCTTATAAGTTATTAATAGGTCAACCAATATGAGTCCTTTTCATATTGTATGGTATGATCCAAGAAAACTAATTGATCTTGTTGAATTGCACTAACATATAGTTCTAGTGCATTTGCATCTTCATTTGCACAAAGCATGCATGATTTACATATAAATTCAATAAAACTTACTCGAGTTATGATAAATATAAAGCTAATGTTGATGCATATCGATATGTAAAATTTAATGAGGGAGATTTGGTTCTTGTTAAAGTTAGACCTGAGAGATTTCCAACTAGAACTCTTAAGAAATTAACTCTCAAGAGATCTGGTCCTTACAAAGTTGTAAGGAAGATAAATGATAATGTTTATGAAATAGATCTTCCAATGAATGCTAGAATTTCTCCAATATTTAATGTATCAGATTTAACGTTGTACCATGGGCAAGCCACAGATGACACTATTCTCTCTACAAATAGTACTGACATGCAGGTTCATACTTCATTACCGACTCCTATACCATCTCATCGCTTAAGATCACATTGTCCAGATCAAATTTTAGAAGACCAGATTATCATCACATCTGATGGAGGCACTCAAAGGTTTCTCATTCGTTGGAAAGGTCTTTCTCCACTTGAAGATTCATGGCTTACATTTGATGAGTTACATCAACTAGACTCACAATTATTACAAGAGTACTTGGATTTTATTCTCCGGAGGAGAATCCTTTAAAATCAGTCTTGATCACAGGAATCATCGTCATCATCATAAAGCTTAAATCCATGATTGGGCCTTTGTTATAATTTAAGTTATGTATTATTGGGCTTTTATATTTTGTATGTCTTGATCTTATATGTATTGGGCTATTCTTATGTCATGGCCCATGAGTCATTATAGTAGGTATGACACTTTGGATAGGTATGGAATGAGTGGTAGGTTTGATAATGGTGGTAGGTTTGGTAGTAGGTTGTGGTAGGTGTAGTTATGATGGTGTTAGGTTTGAGTTTGGAGTTAGGTTTGAGTATTCTTAACTCTCTCTTTCAATCCTATAAATAGGGAGACTCTTGTAATTCTTGGTGCTTGAATTTGGAATGAAAGTTATCTTCTTAAATTTCTTTTACTATTCTTTTGTGTGCTTTCCTCTTGAGTGACGGACTACTTGAGTGTGTGAGTTCACAACCCTTAGAGAAGGACTTCTAAGGAAGGACGCGATCTCCATAATGATGGACTATTTGTAGAGGTCGACTTCAACTTATCCCCACTTCGCTATTAGTTTTTTTAAAATCTGCTACAGGTTAGATCATTCATAACTTTTCAATTATTTCTTTGCACTTATAAGATTCAGGTCTCTAGTGTGGTTGACATAACTTTAACTAAGATCTTTTCAACTTCACTAAATTCATAATATTGTGAATGTGCTCAATAGTAGTGTGCATTTATCATTACTCTTTGTGAGGATTTAAGATTTATCAGTGTAATAAACATCATATCATAAAAAGCACCCTTGTCCTACATCAGTCATGCCTTTCAACCTTAAAAGTGCTGGTGCTACATATCAACAGGCCATGACTTAGATCTTCAACAAACTTATCCATCATTAGGTTGATTGCTACGTTGATGATCTAGTAGTCAAAAGTCTATAAAAGGAATACCATCTCTTTGACTTGAGAGTAGTTTTTGAACGGTTAAGATAATATAACCTTAAAATGAATCCCCAGAAGTGTGCATTCAGAGTCACTTCAGGAAATTTCCTTGGGTTTGTTGTTCAACATTGGGGAATAGAAATAGATCCTGAAAAGATTAAAGATATCTTAGAAATGTCACATCCTAAGAGTTTAACTCAACTCAGATCCTTTCAAGGATGGCTAGCATATCTAAGATGCTTTATCTCAAACTTATCAGGGAGATGCAAGCCCTTCTCAGTACTTGTCAAAAAGGATGCCAAGTTTAAGTGAGATGATAAGTGCCAGCATATATTTGAAGATATCAAAGAATACTTGGTGAAAAGCCAGTTCTCGCACCCTATCCTAACAAGCCTTGATCCTTTATACTGTTGCATTGGATAACTCCCGGTGCTCTATTGGCCCAAGACAATGATGAGGGGAATAAAAGTGCTCTCTACTACCTCAATAGTCATTTGATCCCTGCTAAAGCAAACTATCCACCTATTGAGAAATATTACCTAGCTTTGATCTTTACATCTCTGAAGCTACGACATTATATGCTTTCTCATAAGGTGAACATGATCTCAAGAACCAACCCACTACAGTACCTCATGACACGACCAATGCTTTTCGAACATTTGGCTCATTGGTTCATGATACTTTCACAATTTTATATCACATTTGTACCCCTCCATACGGTAGGTGGAACTTCGATTTCTTAGCACACCCACTTCTTGATTCTCGCAGTGGGATCTCCAGATGAACAAATCATGAACTTATGGGGCCGCAATCATTGATGGGAGATGTATTTTGATGGTGCTTCTTTTCTTAAGGTGAAGCACCACGATCTATTCTCCCAAGCGAGGGGAGGAATAGTTCTTCTAACTCCAAATCACGATGTGATGAGATTCTTATACTATCTTTCCAACTCTTGTACCAAAAATGAAGTTGAGTATGAGGCTTTGATTACTGGTTTAGAGTTAGCCATCACTATCAACATCAAGAGTATCAACATCTAGAGGATTCTCAGTTGGTTATCGACCAAATTGCTAGGTCCTACCAGGTCCTCAAACCCAAGCTTCATCATTACTATGAGTATACCATGAAATTTATTGGCCCAATTCGAAGCCACCATCAAGGTTCTCAGAGTAGAGAATGTAGTAGTGATGCCTTGGCCAAACTTGCCAAGAGTTAGCATGTGGAAGATGAGTCCATTTCAATAAGGATCCAAAATAGATAAGTCTTATCCTTATTGATTGAACTCATCGAGACTTTCTCTTGAAGGGAGGTTTTGATGCCAAAATGGACAAGGAGCTAGATTGGAGGCAACCATTCATAGATTACTTGAACACGACAAACTACCTCAGAGAAATCTCAAGCCCATTAGGTGAAAGCAGCTCTCTTTATGCTCTTGTTGATGGCACCTTATATGTGGTCCTTTGATGAGATGTGGTTACGTTATTTAGATAAACACAAAGCTCATTATGGCAGGTACATTAGGTCATGTGGGCATCAACAATCAGATGAAGTTGAAGATCAAAAGACTTGGATATTATTGGCCTTTATGATCCCGAGATTTGGAGTGCCATCGATTAAGTATGGTGTGGTCCTCCACCAACCACTCAACATTCTACACCCTACTTTGGCTTCATGTCCATTTGAGTGTTGGGGTATCAACATTGTGTCGATCCTCCTTCTTCAAGGCATCAATTCATCTTATGCTATCATTTTTCCAAGTGGAAACCATCCCACTCAGAGGTCATAGCTCACCATGTGCTTCCATTTTTGAACCATATCTATATAGGTTGAGGTTCCTTGATGAATTATATGATAATTGTGCGCATTCAAAAGCATAAGATCAACTTTTCAGAAGATACGGTATAGATTGGAGATACTCCACCATCTACTACCCTAGAGCTAATGGTTTAGCAGAAGCATTCAGGAAAACTCTCATCTAGATAATAAAGAAGACTCTTGGTGATAACAAACGATAGTGGAACAAGCAGTTGGTTGAAGCCTTGTGGGCCTACCGCACCGCATATCGAACTCCAACTTAGTCTACCCCATTTTTTTTAGTGTATGGGTTCAAAGCTATTCTTTTCTTAGAAGTTCAACTCTCATCACTAAGGATAGCATTGGGTAACTAGATCACTATAGAGCAAAATACAAAGTTGCGGTTAGAAGAACTCGAAGGTTTGGAGGAAAGTCACCTACAGGTGTGCCAAAATCTCAAGTTGTACAAGGCTAAAATGATTCAAGCTCAGAACAAGGTGGTTCACCCTAGGTCTTTTTGAGTAGGAGAACTTGTGTTAGTCCTAAGGAGACTAATTATTGCCCGTCGAAAGGTGGGAAGCAAGTTTAAACCCACTTGGTAAGGCCCCTATGTTATAGAGAGGCCTACCAAGGAGGATCTTATCATTGATTGTAAAGGGAACACGATGCTTCCAATTAATGGGCTCAATCTAAAGAAATATTACCCATGAAACAAATCTTAATTGAAAATAATTCATTAATAAAAAAAACAAAATTGAATTCCATTCATCAAATCTTCTCTTCTTTCGAAGTGTTGTTTGATTGTCTTGTGAATCTATCGTGATGTGTTTAGGGTAGGTGTAAGAGTCCCCTAGTGGCATCCTATCCCTCTTTCACAGCACAAACATAATCTCCTGATTCTTTTAGAATAGGTGTAAGAGAACCTGAGTGGCATCCTATTTTGATTAGCATAACTAAGTTAGGTGTGAGAGAACCCAAGCGGCATCCGTTCTTAATGGGAAATCTTGTTGCCATCCGTGGCATCATTTCATAATTCTCCAGTGTGTTTAAGGTAGGTATAAGAGTCCCCAAGAGGCATTTTATTCCTTTTACCACATGCACAACAAACAAACACAAATCATTTGTCTCAAGCTATTTTGATGTGGGAACAAGCCTCCTATGGTACTCACTCATTAGTTTCTCTAGGTCGGATCTACATGCTACCTCACTAGTATGTCACCCCAGTGGTCATTTATTGGAGGATGTGAGTCCCCGCACTTTCATCCTAACTTGAGTATTGCAAACCAAAGAGCACCTTATTAGTATGGTATGCTTCACTACCCAGCCAATAAGCTACCTCATGTTGACATTGCATAAGAAGATGTGAGTCCCCATGCTTTCTTCTTGAACTAATCATCATGCACTAACTAGGTCGAGTATATTTGAGGGTTAGGATAAGTCCCTAGAGGCTCTTTTCCTCTTGACTACCTTTGAGTTGATATAAGTACCCCAGTGGCATTCACCCAGTAGTTGCCCTAGGTTGGATAGCATCTTGGTGAGCGGACTATCCATGATCGATTACGGTATAGGAGGATGTGAGTCCCCGAGCTTTCTTCCTAGGATGATTATTGCAAACTGACAGGCACCTTAGGTTGATTTATGTTTATTATGCTGACAGTGACTCACCTGATGAGTACATCCCTCTTAGCAGATATGAGTCCCCATACTTTCTCCTTGAGTTGGACACCAAATACCTATTGAATTTATGATTAGCTATGTCATTTTCTCTAGGGTGTTGGATTAAGCCCCTAGCGGCCTCATCCCCTGTGGGCATTCTATTTGGATTAAGTCTTTTGCGACCCCATTTAGACACTACCTAGGTTACTTTTGGATTGGATAGTTCCCCTTTCCTAGTAACCACCCTTGTGGTTGGAGAATTTGTTCAACGGATGCACAGATTCTCCCTTGATTCAATAAATCTGAGATAGGTCTAGGCTAACATAAGCTCCTTCTCAGTTTGATCCCTTATAAACTAATAGGATACATAATAAAATAAATAAATAAACAAACTAAAATAAATAAACAAAAATTAATTCACTTATGGATTAGGATTCGAACCCCCAAAGGGCCCCTTTCCCAAGCGGGCATCTATCTTTAGGGTAGTGTCGTGAGAACTCCCTATAGAATTGCTTACGAGTTGAGATAAATCCCAGTGGGTACTCACTCTAGTTGCCCTTAGGTCGGGTCCATTCTATTTTGCCACAAGTAGGTTACCCTGGCATTCATTCAGCTTTGGAAGATGTAAGACTATGATGCATTCTTTCTAGCATGATTATCTCAAACTGACAGGCAGCCCAAGGTTGGGTTAAATTTGTTGCCCAATGCAACCAATCACCCCAGTGATCTTTAATAGTAGAAGATGTGAGTCCCTGAGCTTTCTTCCCTTACATTGATCATTACAAACCAAAAGACACTCCTTTGGTCGGATAGTTCTCCCATCGGCCGGGAAGCTACTCCCTTTATTTCAGTAAATTTGAGATAGGTCTAGGCTTCATAAGCTCCTTCCGTGTGATCCATCACAACCAATCCATCAAAAAAATAAAATTTAAAAATGAAATTAATCTTTGACTATTCTTGAGTTGATTTAAGTCCCGGTGGCATTCACTCAATAATGGTAGGTCATCTATTACCCAAAGCAATTGATCACCCTAATGGTTTCTTATCTTTAGAAGATTTGAGTCCTACTACGTGCTTAATAGACTACCCCTTTGGATTGGTAAATCTGAATTAGGTCTTAGCCTCATGGCTCCTCATTTGAATTTGCAAATCAATGGGTTCATTCTAAAATTCAAACCTAATAAATTTGAAACAAAATCAACCCTCTTCCCAATAGACTCTGAGATTCAAATCAAATCAAACATCTCTCCTTGTAGATGACTTGAACCTACTTCCCAGTGGAAGGTTCACACTATCCCTTAGTGGATCTCTTCCCTCTCTCTTATAAGTAGAGCGCACTATGCTTTTAGATCTCTCTTTCCTTGGGTGATAGATTATTTCTATTAATGCTTGTGATCTTTTCGGTGTTGTTGATCGTTTGGTCACCAATCGTCTGTTCACGGTGGTCACACCACCTATTTGGCCCTTTGTTGATCTCATTTTAGAATGAGCTCTCAACACCTCCATCTTAAACATAGGACTTCTCTTAGACTTTAAGGGTTCCTTAGTCTTAAGACACATCTAGTGATTAGACACTCTCTCCTAGCCCTAGAAGACTTAGAAGAATTAACCATAGGAATAGGTCATGCCTTAGGGGTGTTAGGAAAATCTCCTACACTTTAGCTTAAACCATCCCTCACTTTCCTTCTTCTCAAACTCCAAATCAATTCTACTTGATTTTCTTAAACTCTCAAATCAATTCCATGATTGAAACACATGATCAAAATTCCATCAAAAATTCCTAAGTCAAAATTTCCTAAGTCCTTAACCCTTTCTTAAGGACTTAGCCAAAATCATGATCTAAACTTACTCAAATCTTTGAGATTTTCTCATGATCCATTTATATTCTTATTTATATTCCCATATGTAAATGAAATATAAATTCAAACCCATCAAATCAAATTCAAAATTCAAAATCAATTCATGAAATTTCCTTAAGTCACTTTAATTTTCCATTATAGGACTTAGCCAAAATCAACTCCAAAACTTGATCAAACATATTCAAATACTTAGGATTTTCTCAAAATATATTTATATCCTCATTTATATGCTCATATATAAATTAAATATAAATATAACGCAATTTAATCTAACTCAAAAAATTAAATTTCAAATTAAAAAAATTCAATTAAATCCTTTAAATTCCTTTAATGGATTTATCCCAAATCATAATTAAACTCTTTCAAATTCTTAAAATTTTCTCATGATCAATTTATATTCTCATTTATATTATCATATATAATATAAATTCAAACAATCAAAACCAATTCAAAACTCAAACTCAAATCAAATAAAATCAATCTAAGCCTTTCAAGCAAAATCTTGAACTTAGCCAAAATCATTTCAAATCAAGCCAAACTCTTGATTTTATCTCATGGTTCAATCAATCCTACAATCATGAGCTCATATATAAATCCAAACTTCAATCACTCAATCAAAACCCAAATCAAAAATCAAACCCAAGACTCCTTCATATTCTTCCTTTGAATATGCAACTTTCAAATGGATCAAAAACCATTTGACTTTAAACCACTTATAAATGGATTTATATTTCAATCATAAGTCCATATACAAAATCAATCAACTTCAAATCAAGCTTCGACCAAGCCATTTGACCACTTAGGCCACTTGACCCAAAGTGACCTAAAGTACCCTTATGAGCCAACTTTTGATCCTAACCAAATTGGATTGAACTAAACTCATATTTTCCTCTCATCATGATCAACCATCATCATGGGATGATCAATCAATCAAATTGTGTCAAACCAAGTCAAACTTAAGGGTTGACCAAGTTAACACTTAGCCTAAAATAAAACCTAACATAGCTAAAATCCATAGGTATTGATGAAACAATTGATGCAAGTTCACTCATGACCTATGTTTGAACTTGACCAACATTTGAGCCTAACCTAGCCCAATTGGCCCATGTTGACCCATTTTGACCTAAAGGGCCAAAATGTGTCAAAACTTGATCTAAGACAAATTGATTAGAACCAATGGGTCAAGTACATCCAAATCACTTGTGGCCTCAATTGGCCAACTAGACCCAACCTAGCCCAATTAACCTTAGACCCAACATGACCTAAAGGCCATGTTGAGCCAAAATGAACTTAACCCAAATTGATTGGAAACAAAGATACCAATCCACTCATATGACCAAAACCTAAACTACCTATAAAATAGGTCAAATGGGTCAAATTAGTCCTTGACCCATTTGACCTAAATGAGTCATATGACCCTAAACCAAATCTATACCAAATTGAACTAAACCAAAGGGACCAAAACATTTCAAATGGTCATATGAACTTGACCCAACCCTTAGTTTGACTTAATTTGACCTAAATGGGTCAACATGAGCCAAACCCTATCAGATGGATTCCAAATCCATTGAAACTTGGACCTATTTTCTTAACATACCAAACATACCCAAATTGAAAAAATAGCAAAATGACCATCTATACCCTTAGGCCAGATAAATTTTGGCTAGCCATGGGTATTTTGGTCATGCACTCATCACATCGAGGCTCTCCTAAAACCTCAAGGGGATAGTGATGAGTGGTGCAATCAATGGGTTTGGGTCAACCCATTTGGCCCATGGACCAAACCCGACACCATGGCCAAATTGAAAATTCAAACTCCCCAAAGCTTTGGATGCACATGGGAGGTTAGCCTTCCACTCCTAGCCAAAGCGACCATGTGCACCTTTCTAAAATAACTCATCCCATATGGTCAATTGGATCAAAATAGCAAGCTTATGCTCGGTCATCCAATTGCCATAGGGGGAGATATACTCCCCCTAATCCACTGAAATTTTTATTCACACTCGATTAGAGCCTAGGAAGCTTTAGAAACCATCACAGAGCTTTCCCAAGGTGTCTAGACAGGATTGAGAATTCCCATTCCTTGATTTTGCATAGTGCAAAATAGGGGAGGTCCATTGAAGAGCAAACTTCTTCTACACTCAATCTTATCCAAATTCCTCCTACACTCATCATAAGCGGATCAATTCGAGCCTTCCCAAGCTTCTAATTGAGTTCCCATAGTAAGGAAGAACTCAATTTGATCAAAGCCACAAGGTATATCAAGAGGACTTGGTCCACCCATTCATCCACTCAACCTCAAGAGCTAGGAACTTCAACAAGGCTTTGTCTTCACTATACGAAGCTACCTCATCGATCTCGAGTGCCGGAGATCACCTCCGACAAGTTAGTGATTTTCTATCCACTTAGGCAAAGAGGTGTTGGTCCTATGTGAAAGAAATTTCCATTTCATGTAAAATCCACTGTTGGATTGGCCACTTTGGTCCTTTAGATGGTGTGGGTTGAATCTTGAATGAATCTATGAAGGATCTTGATCTCCCCGGATTGTGAATGGTTCACATTCATCCTCGGGAAGAACTTCACCCATCTCGTCCATCCACATTTTAGATGGGATGAGATTATTTCCAACATTTTAGAAATTAATCCTCGATTTAAAACTATGGGTGTATCATCAGCCGTCCAATCTTTGACGAAGGATAAAGCGTGTGCATGTAGCCATTCCCAATAACTTAGAGTAGGGGGTGCGTGATGTGTAAAGCGCGTTGTGCCATGCATTGCACCATGAGCGGGTATTAACCTAGGATTAGTTAGGGATTATTCTTAATTCCTATTAATTTAGAAACTTTCAAAAAATCATAACTCAACCTAGAAAAATAAGAAAAATATGAGGAAAAATGCTATGGATAGATAATTCCATCTAGAATTTTCTAAAAATGTTTTCAATGTATTTTGCTTTCCTTTTTTCTTTGAATTTGGGTTTCTTTGGGAATGTTAATTAGCTAATTATTCCCTAATTAAGTCACCAATTAATCTCAAACTTTTAGGTTCATTTTGGGGATGACCTCACTAATTTTCTTGAGATTTATTGAGGCCTTGATTAGGAAATTGCTAGCTTATTCCCTAATTACCCCCTTCATGTAATTAATGGTAATTAAGGTATAATTAGTGGACCATATGTTTAAGTTGGATTAAGGTTAGATCCAGTGAGTAGGAGTTTTATGGAATAATTTTGGGGTATTTTCTCTAATCTATTTCCTAAACACCCTTTTCTTTCCTTAATCCCTTCTTAATTAAGGTTTAATTCATCAATTACCCATTTAAATAATTTTTAAAAATTCTAAAAATCTCCAAAACTTAATCTTCCTTGGGTAGATGCTTAGGTGTTTAATATCCTAAGTCTAATTAAGAAAAATTAAAACCCCTTTCATAAGTGTGAAAGGGTGTTTTAAAAAGTACTTAAGTTAAACCCCTTAGCTTAATTAACTTTTAATTGTGAGCCAAATTGCATTAGGCTTTTTCATTACTAGGTACATTGCAAATTTACATACCTTATGGGTTTTATGTCATCTCATTAGCTCATTATTACTTAGTTAATTTTCCTAAGGTGGTGTAGGTGAGGGTTAATTAAGCCACTTAATGTATACCCTAACCTAATCAACACTTAAAAGTGGATCTAATTATCTGAAAATTAAACTAAAATACAAGACACATGTGGGAATGGGTTAGGAATAACAAACTCATTTCACCCATTTAAAACTAAATCAAACTTCAAACAAACAAAAATCATTTTAAAATTCACTTTAATTTATTCTAAGTTTTCTTATTCTTTAAGATGTCTTTAGTAATTAAGTAAAGTGAGTTTATTTACATGATTACATTGCTTTAGATCTTTCCCAACATGTTAGTTATGTGCCATGTGATTTATGCATTCATATTTCATGTTTCAAATTTTAAAATGAAATTATTTACTTTATGTCAAATGTACATGTAAAAGTAAAATATGAGTGGCTATTATCACTACTAAATCCAAAGTATTTTCAAAACTATATAAATGAAATATCAAATCTGAAAGTGTGCTATTTATATATTTTAATTATAAGTTGCATGTGATGATTATAAAGTCATGTTTAGTAGCCTTTTCTTCCTCTCTATGTTAGCATTGAATAAGGGTTGGTAAGATGTGGGTTCATTTGAAAAGAACCAACACACTTACTTATCCTATTCATCCCTATGCCATCATCTAAGAAGGATTGCCTACATTTGCATGAATAAATTGCATAAATAAAATGAAACTGCTAAACAATTTTTGCATATTCTTTTTCCATTACATTTCCTTTATATGTATGTTAGTACTTAAGGAAACTGATATATTATGACAACCCCGGTGACAGAGTTTAAGTAGCCCTAAGTAGGTCTTGTATCTTACACCTCTGTTAACAATGGCCTACCACTTATGCCTTTCTTACTTTCATGCATGTATGTGAAATTTTGGATAAGGAAAACTTTTCTACTTAAGAAAATCATGCATCTAACTTCTAAATTTTCTTAAATGGATTACTTAGCATGCATCATAAAGTGTGTTAATTATCTCATTTCCATGTATAGATATGCTTAGGTCCATCCATATGCATGTTATATATGTTGGGAAAGAAATGAAGTAATGTATGTTATGTGAATTTTGATTCATTTTATTTAATCTTAAAATGCCTTTCTTTTGAATAGGTTTGTTTAGTTTGATCTAAACTTAGGATTAATTAAAAGATTTAATCAAAACATTCACCTAAATAAAATTAAAACATGAACCTACTTAGAAATTACTTAAGGTTAGGAAGGAAAGAGAAGTTCTCTTTCCCCTCTTCATAACTTAGTAATTAATTGTAGTTTCACTTAAACCAAATTAAAACATGAAATAAAATAAACCCAAAACACTTAAAACAACTTAAATGAAACCCTCCTCTAAGTTGAACATGTCTTCACACTTAGAAAATTCAAACCTAAAGTCCTAAGCTAAGCATACCACAAACCTTCAAAGCACACACATTAGCCTAAGTCACCACTTCTAGCTTTAGGTTAGTCTGCATGGATGATGTTTTATTTTGTGATGAATGTTTTAGACTAGATGTTAGGGTGTATGCTCATAGAATGAATGGTAGGACGTCTTAGTCTAACTATTCTTTTTGTAGGGATTGTGCTTAAGGCTATCATAAATAAAAAATATAAATGCTTCATGCGTGCTTTATACCCCTTAGCATAATCCATGTGGACTTAGTCACCCATGTGTGGGGTGATAAGTCCAATATACATGCTTGGGATTTGTGTGGTGTGATTTGACTAACCCTTATTTTGCAGGTGTTAGTTAGATTTCCTTTTTCCTTTTCATGTAAAAATTTGTATAAATAGGATTTTGGAATGATTTATTATGGGGATTAGGATGAACATTGGTCATAAGATTCCATCTTATGCACCATGTGAAGCCTTGGAGCATCTACCATCCAAAGAAGAAAATAAAAAAAGAGAAGAAAGAAAGAAGAAAGAAGAAAGAAGAATAAAGCTTGAAGACCACCATAACAATGAATTCCTTTGCTTAAATTGTAATTTAATTCATTTGTAATCTGAGTTGTATAAGGGTAAAGCTTAGCTACCCATATTTGATATTTTTGGGTTTGTGCGGTGGTGCCAGACCACAAATGACCATTTATTCTTTTTCTGCTAGTTTTATAAATTGATTGATGTTTGTTTAACTTGTGCATTAAGTGGCATGCTTTTCCAAGTTTCTTCCTTGTTTTATGTATGGCCTAGATTTAGATTAGGCTTTTTAGGGAAAAATAAATCTTTTACCCAACTTAACAATTTAAACTAAAACTAAATAACTCATAACCTCAGCTAAAGCTTAGGATTAAAATCAAGATAAAAGAATTAAACCCTTAGTGATGCTTTCTTTATAATATCATGCAAATAATATCTTATTTCACTCTTGATTGAGGGCTTCCACTTGCCGAGAACCCGCTTGACCTTGAGAGCGTGGTGGAAACTCACCTCCATTTCTTGATTTTGGCCAATAATCTTCTTTCTCATGCATTAGTCATAAAAAATCCTATTATTGAGTAAAAAATGATTGTCCAAAAATGAAATAAAATGAAATTTGAAATGCATTAGATTTAGGTCATTTGAAGCATGTCTCTTTAGGGAGTGAGTTTAAGGACTTAGTCTCTTTCTAAATAAAAAATAGCTTAGCTATCTTGCATAAGCATAAATACTTGCATACATGTATTTAAAATCATAGGAGGAGTTAGTTGGTGGGCACCCCCAAGTGGTTGTAAGTCCAAGCTGTCAGGTGATTTGTCCTCTCTTGTGGAGTCAAACCAATTACCCATTTTTGCCTTAAATTTAGGTTGTGCTTCCAGCCCTACCAAAGTTCCCTAGATTTAGATTCTGAGGTTACTTTTCCCCTTTATGGGCCATAAGCATAATTCCTCACCTCTTAGGCATTTCATTAATCTTGTGTTACAGAATCTTAAGTCCTAAAATTCTAATGAAAAATACAACTCAAACAAAATTAAATCAATTTCTAAAATATAAAGCCCAATTTTAGGATAGTTTGATATGCTTGTTAGGTTTCCTAGCATCGTGAGCATCTCCTACTTATTCCCATTTTGGCTTCAATAATAACTCCCTCTTTTGATCAATCCCATTTGATATTCATATACAAACCAATCGATTGATAGTCCTTCCTGTTAAAATCTTCAGAGATAATGATCATTTACTTTAATTGAGAGTTTTCCTAAAGGATCCTATCTTTAGGATGTAATTAGCTATGGGAGCTTGCTCCAATAGGGAACTTAACGAACCCAGTTTAAAATAAATCCTACTTTACTTTTTCATGTAAAGTAGGGGAAGAATCTCTAGTACATATGCAGACATATCGTCCATAGGAGTCCTTATTAAGGTGATTGGTTCCATTAAAGGGTAGTGATTTCTGTCTTTCGAGATAGTACACTACTCCTTGATGATGTATCTGATCACCTAAATAAGTACATCTATGGATCTGCATGGCATCTTACTAAGACAAATTTCTATAAGGTCTCTTCTTTCTTTTCTCCATAGATTTGAAAGGCGACTCCCCTATAAGAGATTTATTCACCACAATGTTCTACCTTTAGAAGTTCAACTCCCACCATTAAGAATGGCGTTGGGTAGCAAGATCACTACAGAGCATAACGCAAAGTTACAGTTAGAAGAGCTCGAAGGTATGGAGGAGAGTCGCATATGGGCGTGCCAAAATCTCGAGTTGTACAAGGCCAAAATGATTCAAGCTCGCAACAAGCTAGTATGCCCTAGGTCTTTTCGAGTATAATAGCTTGTGTTAGTCCTAAGGAGACCAATTGTTGCCCGTCGAAAGATGGGAGGCAAGTTTGAACCCACTTGGGAAGGCCCCTATGTCATAGGGAAGGCCTACCAAGGAAGATCTTATCAGCTTATTGATTATAAATGGGAACACCCAATGCTTCCAATTAATAAGCTCTATTTGAAAAAATATTACCCATAAAAATCATGTTTGAAAATAATTCTATCAATCAACAAAAATCTGATTATATTTCATCAAAATAATCTTTTCTTTCAAAGCGTTGTTTGCTTATCTTGTGAATCTGCCATGATGTGTTTAGGGTAGGTGTAAGAATCCACAGTGGCATCCTATCCCTCTTTCACAACACAAACATAATCAAACATAATCTCCTGATGCTATTAGAATAAGTGTGAGAGAACCCAAGAGGCATCCTATTTTGATTAGCACAACTAAGTTAAGTGTGAGAGAACCCGAGCGATATCCTTTCTTAGTTGCCAACCATGGCATCATTTCATCGAATCCCCAAGCGTGCTTAAGGTAGGTGTAAGAGAACCCGAGAGGTGTACTATTCCCTTTAACACATGCACAAAAATAAACACATCTCTTTTATCTCGAGCTACTTTGATGAGAGCAATCGATTTACTCATTAGTTACTTAGTCGTCACATACTACCTCTAGAAGCTACCTCATGTTGATTTTGTTTAAGAAGATGTGAGTCCTCTAGCTTTCTTCTTGAATTAATCATCATGATCTAACTAGTCGAGAGTAATTAGGATAAGTCCCCAGGGCTTCTTTCCTCTTACATTTGAGTTGATATAAGTCCCAGTGGCATTCATCAATATTAGGTCGATGGCACCCGAGAGTCAAGGCAAACTATCCCAAAGAATCGCCCACATAGAAGATGTGAGTCCCCAAACTTTCTTCCTAGGATGATCATTGGAAACTGATGGGCATCTTAGGTTGGTTGATGTTCGTTATACTGATAGCGACTCACCCGGTGGATACACCACTCTTGGTAGATTTGATCCCCCATGCTTTCTCTTTAAGTTGGCCACCGAATACCTATTTGATATATGACTAGCCATGTCATCTTCTCCAGGGTTTTGGATTAAGCCCTTAGACCCCATCCCCCAGAATTCTATTTGGATCACGCCCTTGCGCTTTACACTACCCTGTTACTTTGGATTGATAGCCCCTTTCCTAGTAGCTCTTGTGGTTGAAGAATTTGTTCAAGGATGCTAGATTCTCCTTGTTCAAGAATTTAAGATAGGTCTAGGCAAATATAAGCTCCTTCTCAATATGATCCCTCACAAACCAACAGGGTTCATGTTAAACAAACTAAAAAAACAAATAAATTAATTCACTTATGGATTAGGAATTCAAGCCCCCAAAGGGCCCTTTTTCCCAAGCAGCATCTATCTTTAGGCTGTCGTAAAAACTCCCTATAGGAATTTCGACTACTTGAGTTGAGATAAATCCCTGGCTGCATCACTCAGACACCCCAGGTCAAGTTCACTATTTTGTCATAAACAGTTACCTCAGTTATTCTTCTTTGAAGATGTACTATGACACATTCTTTCTAGCATGATCGCAAAACCGACGGCAGGTCGGTTCATAGCCCAAAGCATATCACCCTGGTCAGTGGAAGATGAGTCCCCAGCTTTTTTTCCTTAAATTGATCATTGCAAACCGAAAGGCACTCCTTTGGTTGGATAGTTCCCATCGAAGCTACCTTTTGTTCAAGAAGATAGATCTAATCTCATATAAGCTCCTTCTCAGTGTGATCCATTACAAACCAATAGAATCCATCAAAATAAACAAAATTAAAAAATGGAATTAATCTTTGACTATCCTTGAGCTGATTTAAGTCCCCAACGATTCATCAAAATGCCTAGGTCAAGTTCGATTTGTTGCCCAAAGCAACCGATCACCCCAACGATTCCTAGTTTTGGAAGATGTGAGTCCCCGTGCTTTCTTTTTAAGACTTAACCTTTGCAAACCAAAAGCCATCCCTTTGGTCGGATAGTCCTACCTTGTGGTTGGTAGACTACTCCCTTTGGATTGGTAAATCTAAGTTAAGCCTAGGCCTCCATGGCCCCTACTTATTGAAGTTCATCGCAAACCAATGGGATCCATCATAATCAAAACAAATCTAAAAATAAAATTAATCTTGATTATCTTTGAGTTGATCTAAGTCCCCCAACATTATTCACTAATAATAGTGGTTGGGTTCAAGCCATGTCGCCAATAGATCACCCTAGCAACTGGTCCCTACTTCGAAGAATGTAAGTCTACTATGCTTTCTTCCTAGTATGGTTGTCGTACACCAAAAGGCTATCCCTTTGGTTGGCTAATCCTACTATGTGTTTAGTAGACTACCCCTTTGGATTGGTAAATTTGAGTTAGCCTCAGGGCTCTCCCTAAGCCCATCGCAAAACCAAGGGTCCATTTCAAAATCCAAAATCAAAAATCTGAAACAAACAAATAAAAATAATCAATCAATCTAAATCCAATTATTTTGCTTCTCCACATTGAGATGCAAATCTTTCTAGTTTCCCCAGTGGATCTAGAATTCTAATCCCTGAGTGGATTTCAACCTTTTGTCCCTTGTGGATGACTTGAGCTTGCCTCCCTAGTGAAGAGTTCACTTATCTATCCCCGGTGGAGTCAAAACAAACACAATTAAATAAACAACAAATTGAAACAAATTCAACCCTCTTCCCTAGCAAACTTAATTAAACAAATCAAATTTCTCTCCCAATGAGACTCAAATCAAATCAAACCTCATCCCTCAGGATGACTTGAACCTTTCCCTAGTGGAAGGTTCACATACTCTATCCCTAGTGATTCCTCCTTCTCTTATGTCCTTGACATAAGCCACATTGCACTAAGTTATGGATTCCCTACACCTTGGGGTTAAGTAGATCATCTCCATAAGCCAGATTGTTTGTTGATCATCCACTAATATGTGTGTTCCTTGTCGGCCACACCACACCTATTTGGCCTCTTGTTGACTCATTTTAATGAGCTCTCCCCCTCCATCTAAACATGAACTAGCAATACGTAACCGAGGAGTTCCTTAGTCTTAAGACACATTTAGTGATTAGGTGGACACTCAACCTAGCCCTAGAGACTTAGAAGAGTTATCCATAGGAATAGGTCATGCCTTAGGGGTGTTAGGAAAATTTGCCCACCCTACAGCTTGAACCACATTCCTCACTTTCTTCAAGTCAAACTCCAAATCAAATCAACATCAAACTTAAATCAATTCCATCCTAATTGATTTTCTCCAAACTCAAATCAATTCCATATGATTGAAATCCATGATTGAAACTTATGATTGAAGCCCATGATTGAAATTCCAAGTTCAAAATATTTCCTAACAAGCCCATCTATGCCTCTCATCATGATCAACAATAATCATGAGATGATGAATCACTCAAATCGGGTCAAACCAAGTCAAACTTAAGGGTTGACCAAATCAAAACTTAGCCAAAATGAAACCCAACATAGCCAAAATCCACCATAGGTCAAATTGATTAAAACCAATGATCAATGTTTAAACTTGACCAAGCCAACATTTGAGCCTAACCTAACCCAATTGGTCACTTGACCCAACTTGACCCAACTTGACCTAAAAAAGTCAAAATGTGTCAAAACTTGATCTAAGCCAAATTGATTGAAACCAATGAGTCAATTCATTCCAAAATGATTATTAAACTTGGCCAAAGCCTCAATTGGCCAACTAGACCTAACCTAGCCCAATTGACCATGAACCCAACTTGCCCTAAAAGGTCAAATTGAGCCAAACTCAAATATAAACCAAATTGAATCAAACCAAAGCTACCAAAACATTTCAAATGGTCATATGAACTTGACCCAACCCTTGGTTTGACCCAATTTGACCAATTGGTCAACTTGACCCAAGTTGACCCATTTTGACCTAAATGGGTCAACATGAGCCAATTCACATCAAACCAACTCCAAATTCAATGAAACTTGGCCTAACCCATTTTTCAAACATAACAAACATATTAAAATTGAAACCTAAGCCAAATGGCCATTTTACCTTTAGGCCATAGGGTAACCCAAAATCAAAACCTCTTAGAATTTGGTCAATTCCTTTTCATGGACCCTTGGCATCCTCTTAGTGGACCAAATGGTCACTAATGGACCTAGTACACATGACCCAATGGGTTTAGGTTAGCCAAACCCAACCCAAACCTAAAACTAACCACCTCCTTCAAATTGAGCACATGGAAATCCTTCCTCCGCTCAATTAAACACATGGAAACTTTCCCACTACCCCCCTCTGGCCAAAATGACCCATGTGCAAGCCCTTAATGGCCTAACAACCCATTGCATGAGCTCAACTAGATCAAAATGGCAAGTGGAAGCTCAATCATCTGATTGCCCAAGGTGAAGATATACTCCCCCTAATTTGAATTCATTCCATTGGTCCCTTATTAGATTGAGTAATAGGAAGCCAGAGAAGTCATTTCCCAGCCTCCCTAAGCTCTCTCAAGCAATTCCCACTTCTCCATTTTTGGATTTACTCAAACCGAAAATAGGGAGCTCCATTGAAATTCAAACTTACTCCACACTTCAAATCAACCCAATTCCTCTTACAAGCTTCATCAGGGAGCTCGATCAAACTCACCAAGCTTTCCACAAGTTCTTAAGGTAAGGAGGTCCTCTTGATCAAGATCGAGCTCAAGTCAAGGTATTGGCTTAGAAGATCTACCCAATTATAACACCTCAAACTTTTAACAAGCTTCATCTCCACTAGGCAAGCTTCTCAAGGAATGCTGATCACCTCGAGGTTAGCATTAAAGCACATTTCAATATTGTTTGGAGCTTTGTGAAGTGGATTTTAATCCCATGAAATCTAGCGTTAGATGTGTTTGTCTTTGTGCTTAGATGATGTGGGTAAGCTTTGGGATCAATCCGAGCTCAATTGAGCTCGGATCATCCCCTAGAAGATGGATGAATGTCCTCTCCTATATGGAAATACAGGGAAGGATCATAGGCCATCCATCTACATGTTTTAGATGGATGGCCTTGATTAAGATGCATAGGATCACATTTATCTCTTATCCCATGATAACTCTCGATCCTTGATGGGATGGATGAGAAAGCATGAAGCATTACTGCACTGCTACGATGTGACAATATCGAATATCATGCCATGGAAGCGCATGCCACGTCATCCACATGGCGTCGACGGGATTAAATATTTAATTAAGGCTGTTAAATCACTAATTAACCATGGAAACTTCCTAAATTCATATCTAAGCCTAGAAAAATTAAAAAAAAAATAAATGAATTGCATTGGATGGATAATCAAACATAGGATATTCCAAAAATTATTTGAATGGATTTTGAATAGTACTTTTCTCTAGATTTGGGATTTATTGAGAATGTTATTTTGCTAATTACCCTCTAATTACTCCACTAATTAATGCTAAACTTCTTGTGGATAATTAGTGGAATGACCCTTGCCTCCCCTAATTTTCTTGGGATTTATTGGTGGCTTAATTAGTGTAATTGCTAGTTCATTCCTTAATCACTCCCTTAATATAATTAAGGGTATAATTAATGGTCTAACCCTCTGATTGAGTCGATTAAATTTTGATTAAGTGAATATGAGGTTTAGAGAAAATTTTGGGGTACTTTCCTTAAGAAATTCCTTAATCCCCCTTTTCTTTCTTAATCCAACCTTAATTAAGGGTTAATGCACTAATTGCCCCCTTAATTAATTTCATAAAACTCTAAAACTTTTTAGAAATCAATTAATCTATTTTGGGTAGATGCTTAGGTGTTCAAGAGCCAAAGTACAATTATGGAAATCAAAATTCAACTTACATGTGTGAGGGGGTTATCAAAGTACTTAAGTTAAACCCCTTTATTTAATTAATCATTAATCATGAGCCAATTGCATTAGGCCCTCTTCTTTCCTAGGTGCATTACTAGTTTAAATTGCATTAGGCCCTCATACCTTAACCTAACCATAGCATAAAATTGATCTAATAATCCTAAGAACAAACTAAATCAAGAAACATATGTGGGAATGGGTTAAGAGCAGCACTCACCTCACATTTCTCAAATTAAATCATACTCAAAAAAATTCAAACCTTCCATAAAAATAACTTGATTTGCTTTAAGCTTTCTTATTTCATAAGATTGTCTTTAGGAATTAATTAGGGTGAATGTGTTTACATGCTTTCATCATTTAGTTCTTTCCTAACTTGCTAAATGTGTATGTCATATGAATTTCATACATTCATGCTTTTCAAAAATCAAATTCAAAATGAAATGTTTTCTTTATGTCAAATTGCATATTTTGGCTAAAGTAAAATATGATAGCTATTATCACTATTAAATTCAAAAATATTTTTAAAATCTATAAATCAAATATCCAAAACTGAAAGTGTGCTACTTATAATTATTTATGAGCTTGCATGTGGATATAAATATGAAGATGTTCATAGTGTAGCTCTCCTTCTCTTTTCTTTTGGCATAGTTTTGAATAGGATTTGGCAAAGTGTATAGTTCATTTGAAAAGAACACAACACTTGCCTAATTTCATTCCTATTCATTCCTATGCTATTACCCAAGAAGGACATCCACACATGCATATAAATTTCATAAACAAAATAAATAAATAAATACAAACTTTTTTCATCTTTCTTTTCCATTCATTTCTTTTGTACATGTGTTTGTATTTAAGGAAAGTGGTATATTAGTGACAACCCGGGTTCGAGGGCTTTAAGTAGCCCTAAGTAGGTCTTATACCTTACACTTGGCTTAACAATGGCTTCATACTCACTTATGCCTTTCATACATATACATGTGCATGTGAATAATGGATAAAGAAACCCTATTTTTTTAAATGAAACCATGCATCATAAAGCATTCAAATTTTCTTGAGTAACATTTCTTAGCATTCATCATAAAGTGTGCTAAACATTTCCATTTATATGTATAGATATGCTAAGGATTCATTCATATGCATGGTATACATGTTGGGAAAGAAAATAAAGAGATGTGTATATTGTGATATTAATTCACTTTATTTAATCTTAAAATACCTTTCTTTTTGAATAGGTTTGTTTAGGAAAAATTTAAACTTAGGACTAAGTAAAACACATAATAAAACATTCACTAAACAAAATCAATTATGAATCCACTTTAGAAATTACTTAAGGTAGGGAAGGAAAGAGAAGTCCTCTTCTCTTTTCCCTCTCTTTAAAACTTAGTAAGTAATTGTAGAATTCTCTTAAACCAAATCAAAATATAAAATAAAATCAACCCAAATCAACTAAACAACTTAAATGAAACCACTCCTATAAGTTGAACATCTTCACACTTAGGAAATTTAAATCTTAAAGCCATAGCTAAGCATACCACACACACGTTTTAAAGCACACACATTAGGTTAAGTCACCACTTCTAGCTATAGGTTAGGGCGGTGCATGGCTTGATGTTTGCTTTTGTTTTTGTGATGTATTATTTCTAGTCTAGATGTTAGGGTGAATGCATGTAGAATGAATGGTAGGATGATTTAGTCTAATCATTATTTTATGCAATGGATTATGCTTAAGGGGTGTTGTAATAAAAATATAAATACTTTTGATGTGCAAGTGCTTATACCCCTAAGCAAAATCTAATAGGACAGGTGGACTTGGTTACCCATGTGTGGGGTGCTAAGTCCAACATACATGCTTGGGATTTGCATGGTTTGTTTAGCTAATCTCTATTTTGTAGGTGTTAGTTAGATTTACTTTTCTTTTTCATGTATCTTTTATAGTTAGGATTTTGGAATGAATGTTATGGGAGATTAGGATGAGCATTTATCATAAGATTATATTTTATGTACCATGTGAAGCCTTTGGAGCAACCACATTCCAACCATCCAAAAGAATTAACCAAAAGAAGAAAGAAGAAAAGAAGAAAAAAAGAAATGAAGACCCTCATAACATGAATTTCCTTACTTGATTGTAAATTAATTCATTTATAATCCGGGTTGTATAAGGGTAGAGCTTGACTACCCAATTTATTTTCAAGTTTGTGCGATGATCCCCGGCCATAAATGGCATTTTATTCTTTCGTGCTAGCTTTATAAAATGTTTGATGTTTTTTTTGCTTCTGCATTAAGATGGCATGTTTCCTAGTTTCTTCCTTGCTTTATATGGCCTGGATGATGATTAGGCTCTTAGGGAAAAATAAATCTTCTACCAAATTAATCAACTCAAAATTAAAAATAAATAACTCATAACCTCTTTTAAATTCTAAGTTAAAAATCAAGATAAAAGAATTAACAACCCCTTAGCTGGATGAGTATTACCTTTATAACATCATGCATAAAAGCATATTGTTACACTCTTGATTGAGGGCTTCCACCTTTTCGAAGCTTGACCTTTGAGAGCCATGGTGGAAACATACCACCTCCCTTCTGATTTTGGCCATAATCTTACTTCTCATGCATTAGGCATATGAATCCTATAAGCAAGTCAAATGATTGTCCAAAATGAAATAAAATAATATACATTTTGCATTAGATCTAGATCATTTTTTATGCCCTTACATGATCTAGTCTCTTTAGAGAGTGAGTTTAAGAACTTAGTCTCTTTCTAAAATAAATAACAACCTAACTATCTTGCATAAAGCATATGACTTGCCTGCATGAATTTAAAATCATAGGAGGTTAGCGACACCTAGAGTTGTAAGTCCAAGCGTCGGGTTTGTCCTCTCTTATGGAGGAAACCAAATACCCATTTTGCCTTAGATTTGTCGCTTTTGGCCCTCACCAAAGCTCCCTAGATTTAGGTTTTGAGCTTGCTTCTCCCTTCTATGGTTCATAAGCATAAATCCTCACCTCTTAGGCATTTTCATAACCTTGTATTGAAATCATAAGCCATAAAATTCTAATAAAAATTCAACTCAAATAAATAATTCAATTTCAAAAATATAAAGCCCAACCATAGGATAGTTTGGGATGTTTACTAGGCTTCCTAGTATCCTAAACATCTCCTACTCACCTCCATTTGGCTTGAAGAACTCCCTCCTCTTGATTGATCACACTTGATTTTAAAATAAACTAATCAATTGATAGTCCTACCTTTGAAATCTTTGGAGAAAATGATCATTTACCTTAATCGAGTATTCTGGAATCTCATTCCTTAGGAAACTATCTTATAAGGAACTTAACAAACCTAGTTTAAAATAAACCCTACTTTACTTTTCCATGTAAAGTAGAGAAAGAAACTCTAGTACATATGCAGACTCATTATCCTTAGGAGTCCTTATTGAGGTGATTAGGTCCATTGTAGGGTGGTGAGTTCTATCTTTCGAGATAGTACACCTCTCCTCAATGTTGTACCCAATCACCCTAAAAAAACATCTGTGGATCTATGTGGTGTTAAAATGCATAAAAAAAAAGAAAAGTATATTTCTATCTTCATTTTATTCTGCATAGAGTGAAGATGGAAGTATACATTTTTCTTTTTAGAAATCTCTCTATAAAAATTTCACCACATGGAGTAAACCAAATACCCATTTTTCCTTGATTAGGTCATGCTTTTGGAAGCTCCAAATAGGTTAAGTTGCTTCTCTTTATGGGCTAAGTATAAATCCTCATCTTAGGCAATTCCATGACCTTGTATCATGGAATTGTAAACCTAGATTTCTAATAAAATTCAACTCAAATAAATTAATTCAATTTGAAAATGTAAAGGGATAAAGTAGTTTGGGATGCTTACAGGCTTCTAATTATCTTGAGATCTCCTACTTATTTTCATTTGGCCGATAAAAACTCTCCCTATTGATCTCACTTGACTTTCTAAAATAAACTAATTGATTGATAGTCTATCTTTCAAAATCTTTGGAGATGATCATTTACCTTTAGTATTCAAAAATCATATTCCTTATGTAATTAACTATGACGCACTTCTGAAATTTAGAGGTAAGAATCTCAAGTATATTCCAAAGACCCATTCCTTAGAGTCCTTATTGGTGATTGGGTCCATTGTATGGTGACTTCATCTCTTGAGTACACCTTTCTGTCATACCCAATCATAAACATCTCTTTGTCATCAATAAAGGCTTATATTTATGTTTTCATTAATCCTCTTAAGGATAGATGGGGTCTTCACCACACTTGCTCTACTAGAGGAAAGTCATCTGGATCAAGACATGCCCAACTACGAACAGTCTCTATAGTAGGATGGATAAGTGCTTGTTTTAAAGCTTGAACTACTTAACAAGTCTCAGCTCTTCTCATCCATCTATTTGATCATCTTTCACTTTATCTCTGAAGGGTGTTGGGTGGTAGGCGTGTCTTCACGAGCCTCCATCCATGTATCGCTCATAGAGGAGAACCCTTTATCTACCATGTTCACCTCTAAATCTTCAATAGATCATCCCTTTGGGATAGTTGACTTTTCTCTCGGACCGGCCATATCCTAAGATCTCCTTCTTCTGAGATAATTGGCTACAATATCCTAGAGAGATCAATCTGAATAAGCACAAAGGCTAGGGGTGGGATCCTTATCATATGTGTGAGATGGACCTCCCATGCTACTGAGAGTTAATAGCTATAGGAAGAAATATATCTTTGTCATTTGAATCATGATGGCACTCAGATATATCATCATAGTGTGTCTTGTCACCTCTCCTTGACAAATCCATCTCATATTGTATGGTGGTGGATGGGATGACTACATACTTCAAGGTCATCATTCCTTCTTCACCACTAAGCGAGTAGAGGCTCGACTCCTCACAGGTGTGTGATGGGATGGGATCTCTTAGTTATAGTTGGATCATCAACGGAGTCCTCTTCTCCCCCGATGCGGTCTTCAAGGCCTTGGCTAGAATAGTAAATGCTGAGATGTGTATGTGAGATGGTGGATAGGAGAATGTGGTGAGCACCATGACTCTCTCGATAGGAGCTACTCTCCATGATGTGTAGTCCTCATAAGTAAGATTTGTTTGAATGGGTCGATCCATAAAATCCTGCAGGCATAGCATATACCTCAGCACTCCCAACTAGTGACATGGGTGATGTAGGGCCTCCTGCCCTCTACCTACCCACATGGGGAATGGGATCTCATCAAATTAATCCCCAGACTGATCATCATGGGCTCACTACTGGCATATTGAATGGAGGCAGTACCTCCTCCTCTCCGATTGGTGCTATTGAGGTGAAGCAAAATCCTCTAGCATCCTCATGACACAGAGAGGTGGAACTAGTTTGTTATAACCAGTGGGAAAACCATCATGGCCAACTCCTCTACAATAGACTAAGTAGCTGCCTCCATCTTTCTAGCAATGTGAGTGTGGTACCACTTTATCATGCGATTTTTATTTCTTCTTTGTCCAGTAGGCGGCGAGTAAAAGCTACACCCAACCTCAGGAGATAATCCGAGATCAGGGAGCCTTCCTGGAAGGTGATAGTGAGTGGGTGTTAGCCCTAATGGGCGACATATGGGGAACAAGCGTGCAAACATGCACTAATACTCATGTGAACCGCGCCTTCCTCTTTGATGAGGAAATATCAGTCAGATGGTCAATGGATGATGATCATGCTCTACTATCATGGGGAGTGCCCTCACATGTAATCTTGGCCCCTCAAGCCTCAAAAGTGGATGAGGTGGGCATTCGAGAGGGAAGGCTGATGCCAAACCATCTCATGTGGAAATGAGAACACATACTTTGCATACCATTATCAAGCAAACTGAACTAAAGATTGAAGTGCAATGTTGAAAATAAACTTGAATCAAATTCTTATTTTGTTGATTTTGAATTTGAATTTAGAATTTGAACCCATACTCAACATCTTGAAAGTGTTAAGTCGGGCTCAAATGGATTTAGAAGAGATTTTTAGATTTGATTGAAGAGAATTTTGAATGTAGAATCCACTTTCAACAAATTTGGGTATGTTGAAAATGGGTTCAAATATTTTGAGAGATGCTTCCATAGGTTCATATTTGAATTTTTAATTTTGATTATGAGGACCCTTTATTTAACAAATTTGGGTATGTTAAAGTAAAGGGTCAATTGATTTTATTTTTGATTTGTGATATTTTGGATTTACTCACTTAGCAAATTTGGGTATGGTGTTTGAAAACAATTTCTTCTTTTTCTTTGTTTGCTTTATTTTGTGAATCATTTGTGATTTTGAAAAATGGAATCCTCATTTAGCAAATTTGGGTATGCTAAAATGAAGAATCCAAGTGTGTTTATTTTGTTTTGAAAATAGGACTCTTAACAAATTTGGGTATGCTAAGAAAATCTAATGTGTTTCTTTTATTTTAGATATTTTGATTTTGAAAAATAGGATCTTAGCAAATTTGGGTATGCTAAGGAAATCTAATGTTTCTTTTGTTTTGATTTGATTTTGAAAAATAGGATTCTTAGAAAATTTGGGTATTCTAAGGAAATCCTAATGTGTTTCTTTTGTTTTTAAAATGGAGACTTAGCAAATGTGGTATGCTAGAATGAAGTTCCAATGTGTTTCTTTTATTTTGTATTTTGTTTTGAAAATGGAGACTTCACTTTTAGCAAATATGGTATGCTAAAATGAATTTCAAAGTGTTTCTTTTGTTTTGATTTTGTTTTGAAAATGGAGACTTCACTTTAGCAAATGTGGTATGCTAAAATGAAGTTCAAAGTGTTTTTAAATTTTGTTTTGAAAATGGAGGCTTCACTTTAGCAAATGTGGTATGCCAAAATGAAGTTCAATGTGTTTGAATTTTTGAAATGGAGATTCACTTAGCAAATTTGGTATGCTAAATGAAATTCAAAAATATGTTTCAAATTTTGTTTTGATTTTTTTTGAAATGGAGACTTCTCTTTAGCAAATGTATGCTAGAATGAAGTTCAATGTGTTTTATTTTTTTTTTCTTTTGAAAATGGAGACTTCACTTTAGCAAATGTGGTATGCTAAAATGAAGTTTCAAAAGTGTTTTAAGAAAAACTATTTTGGAAATGAAGACTACACTTTAGCAAATACATTTGAAAAAAAAAAAACATTTTTTTATTTTGTTGATTTTGAAAAGAGAGATTTCCATTTAAAAAATTTGGGTATGTAAGATGGAAATCAATTATGTTTCATTTTTCAAAGATGTTTTTTTGTGTGTGATTATTTCTTTTTGAAAGAGGAAATTCCAACCTAATCATATATGGAATATGTTAAGTGGAATTTTAAAATAATGTCATTTTATTTGGAAATGAAATCTTCATTCAATAAATTTGGGTATATTGAATGGAGATGTTCATATGTGCTTTTTGAAAGTTTATTTTTGATTTTGATTGAAAATGAATACTCCATTCAATAGATGTGGGTATATTGAATGGAGAGGTTTCATATGTGCTTTGGAGAATTTATTTTTGATTTTGATTAGAAATGAAACCTCCATTCAATAAATATGGGTATATTGAATGGGGATGTTTCATATGTGCTTTTTGAAAATTTATTTTTTGATTTTGATTGGAAATGAAACCTCCATTCAATAAATGTGGGTATATTGAATGGAGAGGTTTCATATGTGCTTTTTGAAAAGGTGAAAATTCCAACTTATCACATGTGGAATGTGCTGAGTGTAATTTCAAAGTTGTGATTTTGCTTGAAGATGTACCATCCATCCAACACATTTGGATGTATTGAATGGAAAGGCCCTCTTCAAATTTTGTGCTTTTGAAAGTTTAGGATTGTTGGAATTTTTTTTAAATGAAGCCTTCATCAAAATGAATTGAGTGAAGAAGTACATTTGTGCTTTTGGAAGTTATGATTGTTGGTTTTATTTTTTAAATATTTCTACATGTAACAATTATAAAATTGTTAGATGTGCAAATATTTTATTAAGTGTATTTTGAAAAAATTGCTTTTGAAATGAGAATTTTCATAAAGGATTTATTTTTCTTTATTTTTAGAATGAACCTTTCCTTACCATAAAATGGTAAGGAGGAAGTCTTTAATTATTCTCTTTTTATTAAATTTTGTTTTTCACCATTGGGAACAGCGGGTTTTAAGACCAACAGGTGAGGTCCTAAAACTAAAGATGTTGGCTAGCAACTTAAGGATGAAATAAGCTAAGTGCCAACATAAAAAATATAGTCTTAGATTCATACAAAGTACAAACCCACTATAGATACTTGGACAATGATCATTTACCAAGATGGAGAGAGGAACCATCCCAGAGTGAGGAAAAATCTATGGTGAAAATTTTATATATATACCTCTTTATATCCCCTTTTGGAAAAAGAGATAAATGAAAACAAATATATATATATATATATATATATATATATATATATATATATATATATATATATATATATATATATATATATATACATATATATATATATATATATAATATTATATATATATATATATATATATATATATATACATATATATATATATATATATATATATATATCTTTAGATAGGATGCCATCTACATATACTATTAGGGTGATATCATTGAGAAAGATCTCAGTCACCTCTATGGATTTAGGACTCATGGGTCTTAAAGATTCTTCCCCATTAAAGTAAGCGGTTTATTTTAATGAGTTTGTTAAGTTCCCTACGGAGCAAGCCCCATAGTTAATTACATCTAAGAATAGAATTTTTGAATACTCGATTAAGGTAAATGATTTGTAAAGATTTTGAAAGGTAGGACTATGTCGATTGGTTTATTTTTAAAGTCAAGTGGGATCGATCAAGAGGAGGGAGTTCTTATCGAGCCAAATGAAAATAAGGGGATGCTTAAGATACTAGAAGCCTAGTAAGCACCCCAAACTATCCTATGATGGGGTTTTATATTTTTGAAATTGAATTGATTTATTTGAGTTGAATTTTTATTAGAATGCTAGGGCTTATAATTCCATGATATAAAGTCACGGAAATGCCTAAGAGGTGAGGATTTATGCTCGTAGCCCGTAAAGGAAAGTAACAACCCCTGAACCTAAATCTAGGGAGCTTTGGCGAGGATCAAAAGCATGACCTAAATCTAAGGTGAAATGGATATTTGGTTTACCATAAGAGGGATAAACCACCCATTGTTGGACACTTACGCACAGGGGTGGCAACTAACTCCTCCTACGATTTTAAAATATGTAGGCAAGTCAAATGCTTTTGCAAGATAGCTAATATTTGTTTATTTAGAAAGAGGCTAAGTCCTTAAACACACTCCCAGACTAGATCATAGGGCATGCTTTAATGACTTAAAATCAATGCAAATTTTGTACATTTTATTTTATTGGATAATCAATTTGACATTTATATGCCTAATGTAAAAGAAGATTATGGTGAAAATCAACAAGATAAGGAGGTGTGTTTCCACCATGGCTCTAGGTCAAACCAAGTTCTCTAGCAAAGGTGGAAGCCCTCAATCAAGAGTGAAACAATATTTTTTATGCATGATGTTAAAGTAAGACAACATCCATAAGTTGCTAATTCTTTTATCTTGATTTTATAACTAGCTTTAGGTGAGGTTAAGGGTCATTTATTCTTAATTTGAGTTGTTTAATTGGATAGAAATTTATTTTCCTAAGAGCCTAATCATCATCCAGGCCATATATCAAAGTAAGGAAGAAACTAGGAAAAGATGACATCTTAATGTGAAATTTAAACAAACATCAATCAATTTATAAAACTAACATGAAAGAATAAAAGGCCATTTGTGGTCGGGCTCCACTGCACAAACCCAAAAAATAAACAAATTGGGTAGCTGAGCTCTACCCTTATACAACCCAGATTACAAAAGAATTAATTACAATTACACAAGGAATTCATGTTATGGTGGTCTTCATTCTTCATTTCTTCTTTCTTCTTTCTTCTTTCTTTTTTCTTCTTTCTTCTTTCTTCTTTCTTTTTTCTTCTTTTGGTTGGTTGGAATTTGGTTGCTCCAAAAGCTTCACATGGTGCATAAGATATGATCTTATGACCAATGCTCATCCTAATGCCCCATAACAATCATTCCAAAATCCTAATTACGAAAGTACATGAAAATGAGAAAAAAAGGAAATCTAACACTAAAAATAGAGATTAGCTAAACAAACCATACAATCCCAAGCATGTATATATAAATGGACTTAGCACCCCACATGGGTAAGTCCACCACCTATTTTGGATTATGCTTAGGGTATAGAAACCGAAAAGTTTATATTTTTTATTCTTAAGCACAATCCCTAGAAGATAATGATTAGACTAAGATCGTCCACCATTCTCTACATGCACTAACATCCAAATTAAAAAACATCATAAAATAAAAGCAAACATCAAACCATGCAACCTAACCTAAAGCTAGAAATGGTGACTTACCACTAATGTGTGCTATTTAAGGTTTGTGTGGTATGCTTAGGCTTTAAGGTTAAAGTTTTCTAAGTATGAAAAATGTTCAACTTAGAGGGTTTGTTTTTTTATGTAAGTGATTTAGCTACTTTGGTTGATTTTATTTTGTATTTTGATTTGGTTTGTGAATCACAATTAATTACTAAGTTGTAAAGAGGGAAAAGAGAAGAGAACTTCTCTTTCTCCTACCTAAGTAATTTCTAAGGTAGATTCATATTTGATTTTGTTTAGTGAATATTTTATTATGTGTTTTAATTAATCCTAAGTTTAGATTTTCCTAAATAACCTATTCAAAAAGAAAGGCATTTTAAGATTAAGTAAAGTGAAATACTATCACAAACACACATCACTTCATTTCTTTCCCAACATGTGTAACATGCATATGAATGAATCCTAAGCATATCTATACATGCAAATAGAAATGTTTAGCACTTTAATGATGAATGCTAAGAGAATTTGTTTGAGAAATTTGAATATTTTTATGATGCATGATTTTACTAAGTAGAAAAAGAAGGATTCTTTTATCTATTTTTCATATGCACATATATATGTATAAAAGGCATAGGTAATGACACCATTGTTAGCTAGGGTGTAGGTACAAGACCTACTTAGGGCTACTTAAAGCCTCGCAACCCTGAGGTTGTCTAGACTAATATACCACTTTTCTTAAATACATATACATGTACAAAAAAATGAATGAAAAAGAAAGATGCAAAAGTTTGCATTTGTTTGTTTGATTTTCTTATGTAATTTATATGTGTAAGTGTGGATGTCCTTCTTAAGTAATAACATAGGAATGAATAGTAATGGATTTAAGCAAGTGTTGTGTTTTTTTTCAAATGAACTATACACTTTGCCAAATCCTATTCCAAACAATGCTAAAAGAAAAGAGAAGGAAAATGTGCATCTTTATATTTTTACTCACATGCAAGCTCATAAATAATTATAAGTAGCATACCTTTCAGTTTGATATTTGATTATAAGATTTAAAATAATTTTGATTTAATAGTGATAATAGCCATTCATATTCTTACTTTAGCCAAAACATGCAATTTGACATAAAGGAAACATTTCATTTTAAAAAAGAATGAATGCATGATTTTCATATACATACACATTTAGCATGCTAGAAAATAAATAAAGTGATGAAATCATGTAAATTCATTCACCCTAATTAATTCCTAAAGACAATCTTATGAAATAGAATTATTTAAAGCAAATCAAATTTATTTTAAAGAGATTTTTAGTTTTGTTTGAGTTTAATTTTAATTAAAGAAATGTGAAGAGGTTTGCTAGTCCTAACACATTTCCCATATGTGTATGTTGTTTTAACTTAATCTTAGAACCATTAGATGATTTTTATATTTTGATTTAGGTTAAGGTATGAATTAAGTGCATTAATTACCCCACACACCTTTTATATTTAATCAAATAATATGAGCCAATGTATGACATAAACCACAAGGTTTAAATCAAATGCATCCTAGGAAAGAAAGGCCTAATGCAATTGGCTCACAATTAATGATTAATTAAGTTAAAGGGTTTAATTTAAGTACTTTCATAACCCTTCCACACATGTGGGTTGGATTTTGATTTCCTTAAGTTACTTAGGTTATTGAACACCTAAGCACCTAAGATGAATTGGTTAAGTTTTTGGAATGTTTTGATTTTAAAAAGTTTGATTAATTAAGCCATTTAATTAAGTGACTAAACTTATTTAATTAATTTGCACCTTAATTATATTTTATCCAAATGAAATGAACTTAGGAAAAGAAGATATGGGAAAGAACCCATCTCATTCCTAAACCTCTTCTTTCTAAGGTGATTAACTTTAATTAATGGATTTATCACTATTTAAAGGTTGATTAATCATTTAATTGATTAAGAGGATAATTAGGAATGAACCAAGCAATTACCCTAATTAACCCACTAATAAATCCTAAGAAAATTAGGGGAGGTAGAAGTCATCCCACTAAATGTACATGAGAAATTTGAATTAATGGGATAATTAGAGAGTAATTAACATAATTAAATTCCTAATAAAACCCAAACTCAAAAAATATCACTATTCAAAATCAATTGAAATTAATTTTAGATTATTCTCTCTTTTATCTTCATAAATTTTATTTGTATTTTTCTAATTTTCTATAGTTATGTTATTTTGAAGTTTCCATGATTATCCATAAATTAAATAGCCTAATTAAAATGAATCACATTGGTGCCATGTGGAGGTGCATCACTTTCACATGGCATGGCGAGATTCATCACTTAAGTTGTCACATCATTGTACCGCCATGGCCTATGCTTTCTTTATCATCAAGGTCGGGCGGTTGAGATAGCCCTGGTTCTTAAGGGATTAATCTATGGATCCTACATGGCTTGATCATGGTCGTCCATCCAAAATGGGTGGATGGATGGCCCATGATCCATCCCTGAGCTCTCCTGCAGGAATGGCCACTGTCCATCTTCCATGGCATAATCTGAGCTCGATTAAGCACGGATTGAGCTCAAACCCAACCCACACCATCATCATGCAAGGGAGAATACATCCAATGGCTAATTTTAATTGAGATGAAAATTTAGTTCACAAAAGACCACACACTCCTACCAGCTTGATTTTGATCCATACCTCAGAGGCTATCAGTTTTCGAATTCATTGGTAGCTTCATAGTGGGAGAAGCTGTTGAAAGTTTCAAGCATTGTGATTGATCTTCTATGGACCAAGTCACCTTCAAATGCTCTTGATCAAAGTCCTCTCCTTGCTTTGAGAACTTGGATGAAGCTTGGGTGAGCTCGATTGGGTCCCCTCAGGTGCTTGAAGGAGGGTGATTTTGTGTATTTGATGAGATGGATATTTGAGGGAGCTCCCCTATTTTTGGTTTAAGAGAAACCAAAAATGGAGAATTAGAAATGGATTAAGGAAGCTTAGAGAAACCTTGGGGTGCTAGCTCTGAGTTCCCTAAGCTCAATCAAGTGTGTGAGTGTTGAATTCAAGTGGAATTAGGGGGAGTATATCTCCCCTAGGTGATCGGATGGTGAAGCTCCCATTTTGATCCAATTCACCTATTCAATGGGTTTGTTAGGCCATTTAGAGATGGCATTTGGTTTGGTGGGAGTGGAGTAGTGAAGCTCTCATGTGCTTGAAATGAGTGGAGGAAGGATTCCCATGTGCTCATTGTTAGGAGGTGGTTTTGACCTTGGGTTGGGTTTGGTGACCCAAACCCATGTCATGTATGTCATTAGTGACCATTTGGTCCACTAAGAGGATGCAGTGTCCATGAAAAGGAATTGACCAAATTCCAAGTGGTTTTGATTTTAGGTTACCTATGGCCTAGGGGTAAAATGGTCATTTGGCATTTCAATTTGAATATGTTTGGTATGATTGAACAATGGGTTGGGCCAAGTTTCATTGAATTTGGAGTTAGTTTGATGTGATTTGGCTCATGTTGACCCATTTAGGTCAAAATGGGTCAACTTAGTCAAATGGTCAAACCAAGGTTGGGTCAAGTTCATATGACCATTTGAAATATTTGGTGGCATTTGGTTTGGTTCAATTTGATTTATATTTGGATTTGGTTCATTTGATTTCATTTAGGTCAAATGGGTCAAGTTGACCAATTTGACCCATTTGACCTATTTGGGTTAGGTCATGGGTTAGTTTGGTTGGTCATATGAAATGGATTGGTATCTTTGTTTCCAATCAATTTGGTTTTATATTTGATTTGGCTCAATTTGACCTTTTAGGTCAAGTTGGGTTCATGAAATTAGCTTTGGGTTATAGTTGGCCAATTAAGGCTTTGGTCAAGTTCAACAATGATTTGGAATGAACTTGACCCATTGGTTTCAATCAATTTGGCTTAGATCAAGTTTTGACACATTTTGACTTTTTTAGGTCAAGTTGGGTCAACTTGTCAAGTGGTCAGTAATTGATTGGGCTCAATGATGATGACTTGGTCAAGTTCAAACATTGATCATGAATGAGTTTTGATCAATGGTTTAAATCAATTTGGCCTATGGTGGATTTTGGCTAGTTTAGGTTTCATTTTAGCTAAGTGTTGACTTGGTCAACCCTTAGTTTGACTTGGTTTGACCCAATTTGAGTGATTGATCATCTCATGATGATTGTTACTTGAGGCTTAGGTGGGCTTAGTTCAATCTAATTTGGGTAGGATTAGAATTTGGCTCAAAGGTAGTCACTTTAGGTCACTTTAGTCAAGTGAGCCTAAGTAGGTCAATTGACTTGGATCAAACTTGAGTTTGATTGAACTCACATATGGACTTATGATTGAAATATAAATCCATTTTACAAGTGGTTTGAAGTCAAATGGGTTTTGATTCATTTGATAATTTCAAGTTCAAAAGGGTGAACATGAGTTTGACTTGGGTTTGATTTTTGAATTTAGTTTTGGTTTGATGATTAGAGTTTATGTTTATATTTGGATTCATGATTGGCGGATTGAATAAATCATGAAGAAAAATCAAAGGTTTAGCTTGATTTGAAATTGATTTGGCTAAGTTCAAGAATTTGACTTGAAAGGCTTAGGTTGAATTTTGATTGAATTTGAGTTTGAGTTTTGAATTTATTTTTGGATTGATGTTTAAATTTTATGTTTATATTTGGATTCATGATTGTATGATTGATTGAATCTTGAAGAAAAATTAAGGGTTTGGCTTCATTTAAATTTTATTTGGCTAAGTTCAAGATTTTGACTTGAAAGGCTTAGGTTGATTTTAGTTGAATTTGGATTTGATTTTTTTAATTTATTTTTGGATATTTGAATTTATATTTCCATTATATTTGTGAATATAAATGAGAATATAAATGGGTTATGAGAAAATTCCTTGAATTTGAATTGATTTAGATTTTATTTAAGCTAAGTCCATGAGAGGGAATCAAAGGACTTAGGAAATATTTTGGAGTTTGGAATCCAATCATAGGTTTCAATTATTTGAGATTGATTCATGATTTGAGAAAATCCATTGAATTGAATCAAGGTTAGAGTTAGAGTTGGAGTTGATATGAGTTTGGAGAAAATCAATCAAGTTGGAATTTATTTGAGTTTGACTTGAAGGGAGGAAGTGAGGAATTTGATTCAAGCTATAGGGTAGGCAAATTTTCCTAATACCCATAAGGCATGACCTATTCCTATGGCTAACTCTTCTAAGTCTATAGGGCTAGGTTGAGTGTTCACTTAATCACTAGAAGTGTCTTAAGACTAAGGAACTCTTAAAGTCTAAGAGAAGTCCTATGTCTAAGATGGAGGGGTTGAGAGCTCATCCTAAAAATGAGGTCAACAAAGGGCGCCCAATAGGTGTGGTGTGACAAAGAACACCACACATATTGTGTTGAATGAAACGATCAACCAAGCGATCATAAGCACTAACAGAGATGATCTACTCCTAACCCAAGGTGTAGAACAAATCCATAGCTTAGTGCAATCTGACTCTACTCATGTCAATGACATAAGAGAGGGAAAGAGGAATCCACTAGGGATAGAGGATGTGAACCTTCCACTAGGGAAACAGGTTCAAATCATCCATAAGGGGATGAAAGGTTTAATTTGATTCTCACTAGGGAGAAATTAATTTAATTTGTTTGATTATTTAATTATGTTTATTGCTTTTGTATTTGTTTGACTCCACTGAGGGAGATTGAATGGATTTGTTTTAGATTCTTAGATTTTGGATTTGGGATGAAGACATTGGTTTGATGGATGCATGAGTAGAGCCATGGAGGCCCAGACCTAACTCAAATTTACCAATTCAAAGGGGTAGTCTACCAAACACATAGTAGGATTAACCAACCAAAGGGATGCCTTTCGGTGTGCAATGGTCAAGTTAGGAAGAAAGCACGGGGACTCACACCTTCCAAAATAAGGAACCACTAGGATGATTGGTTGGCAAGGCAATAGATCAAACTTGACCAAGGGCTAACTATTGAGTGAATTCCGCTGGGGGACTTAAATCATCTTAAAGATAGTCAAAGATTAATTTCATTTTTTTAGTTTGCTTTGATGGATTCTATTGGTTTTGATGGATCACTGCGAAAGCTTATATTAGATAAGACCTATCTCGGTTCTTGAACCAAAGGAAATAGCTTCCTGGCCGATGGGAGAACTATCCAACCAAAGGAGTGTCTTTTGGTTTGTAATGATAAATTCAAGGGAAGAAAGCTCGGGGACTCACATCTTCCACAACAAAAGACCACTGCTCTTAAAGGTCAAGCCATTTTCTCTAGCAAAGGTGGAAGCCCTCCATTGGCAAGAGTGAGACCATATGATTTATGCATGATGTGAGCCATACAACATCTAGCTAAGGGGTTGCTAAATCTTTTATTATCTTGATTTATGTCCTAGACTTAGGTGAGGTTATGAATTATTAAATTTAATTTTAAGTTAATTAATAGGATAGAAAATTTATTTTTTTCTAAGAGCCTAATCACATTCAGGACATGCAACAACCATCAAACAATTAAGAAACTAAGAAAATTCTACCATCCTAATTGCGCAACCATAAACATAACATCAATCAATTTATAAAATCAATGCAAAAAGAATAAGAGGCCGGTACAGTAAGGTACTATTGTACAACCCAAAAAGAAATGTGGGTAGCCAAGCTCTACCTTTATACAACCCAGATTACAAATGAATAATTACAATTAGAAGGAATTCATGTTATAGGGGTCTTCATTCTTCATTCTTTGTTCTTCATTTCTTCATTTTGATTTGCTTCTTTTCTTTCTTCCTTTTGGCTTGATTGGAATATGGTTTCTCCAAAGGCATCACTTGGTACATAAGGCTTGGTCTTATAACCAATATTTATCCTAATCCCCCATAACATTCATTCCTAATCTTAATCGCAAAAGTTACATCAAAATGGAAAAGGTAAATCTAACTAACCCTACAAAACAAAGGTTAGCTAAACATACCACACAACCCAAGCAGTTATATGAATAATTTATACTTAGCACCCCACACATGGGAAACCAAGTTCACTTGTCCTAATTTGGGTTATGCTTAGGGGTATAAGAAACCTACATAATTAAAAGCATTTATATTTTTTTATTCTGGCTTAACATCCTGAAATATGATTTGGCTAAGATCGCCCTATCATCCAATTTATGCACATGCACACTAACATCCAGTCTAAAACAACACACCATAAAACAAAATCATTCATCAAATCATGCACCGCCATAACCTAAAGCTAGAAATGGTGACTTAGTTTAATGTGTGTGACATTTAAGGCTTGTGTGGCATGTCTTAGCTAGGCTTTAAGGTTGGAATTTTACTAAGTGTGAAAGATTCAATTTATATGGTGGTTTCATTTCAAATGATTTAGTTGATTTGTCAATTTTAGGTGGTGATTTGATTTGGTTTGAATGAACCTACACTTAATGACTAAATGTTATGAAGAGAAGAAAAGAGAAGAGAACTTCTCTTTCATCCCTACCTTAAAGCATTTCTAAGGCAGCTTCATTAATGATTTTTCTTTAGTGAATGTTTTATTATGAGTTTTAATTGATCCTAAGTTTAGATTTTTCTCTAAATAGCTCTATTTAATAAGAAAGGCATCTTAGAATTACTTAGGGTGGATTACTACCACATGATACACATCCATTTATTTCTTTCCACCATGTATACCATGCTTATGAATAATCCTAAGCATACCTATACATGCAATGCAAATTTTAGCACACTTTGATGATGAATGCTAAGAGATATGATTTGAAATTTTGGACATTCATTGATGCATGTCTTTATTATGTAGAAAAGGGGGATTTCTCATTCATTAACTAAATTCACATCCACATGTATAAAGTCATAAGTGAGTATGGTGCCATTATTTTCTACACTAGGAGCGTAAGGTACAAGATCTACTTAGGGCTACTTAAAGCCTCATAGCCCTGGGATGTGCAGACTGATTTATCACTTTTCTTAGATACATATAAATGTACAAAAAGAAACAAATGGATAAAGAATCATACAAAAGATTATGTTTGAATTGGTTATATAATTTATATGTGTAATTTAAAGATCCTTCTTAAGTCATAACTTATAAATGCATAGGAATATATGTAAGCAAGTGTCGTGTTCTTTTCAAATGAACTATACACTTGCAAATCCTATGTAAATCCATGTTAAGATAAGAAAAGAGAACTTCAAAATACACATCTTATGCCATAATCACATGCAAGCTTATACATATTTATAAGTAGCATCACTTCATTGATAATCTTTGATTTATAGGTTTTTAAAAATAATTTTTTGTTTAATAGTGATAATAGCCACTCATATTCTTAATTTTAGCCAACACATGATTTGACATAAAAGAAAATATTTTATTTGATTACTTTTTTAAAAGATATGCATGATTTCATATGGCAAACAATATTTAGCATGCTTGGAAAGAAATAAAGGGATGTAAGCACATGACTTCATTCACCCTAATTAATTTCTAAGATAATCATATAAAATAGGATTATTTAAAATGAATCAAAATTCTTTAAGGAGATTTTTATTTTTGAATTTGATTTGGCTTATGAATTATGAAAAGGGTTTGCTGGTCTTAACCCATTTCCCCCATGTGTGAATTAATTTAGTTTAATTTAGAATAATTAGGTTAATTTTATATTTTGATTAGGTTAAGGTATGAATCAAATCCATTAATTATCCCTTACCTATGTCATTTTAACATAATTATTCAAGTAATTATGAGCCAACATATGATATACAACCACATGGAAATTAAATCATCAATGCACCTAAGAAATGAAGGGGCCTAATGCAATTGGATCACAATTATTCATTAATTAAGCTAAAGAGTTTGATTAAGTACTTTCATAATCATCCTACACATGTAGTTTGATTATAATTTCCTTTAAAATTCTCTTAGGATATTGAACACCAAAGAATCTACCCAAGAATTGAATGATTAAGTTCTAGAATAATTTGATTTTGAGTTTAATTAGCTAAGCTCTTTTTTTAATGAAGTGATTAAGTGAGTAATTAATTGCAAATTGATTAAGTATTACTCAAATAAAATAAATTTAGGGGGAAAAGATTGGGAAAGAGGTCCTCATCTCATTCCCTATGTTCATTCACTATTTTACAATGATTATCAAGTTCAATTAATGAATGTATTATTGTTTAACATGTTAATTAATCATTTAGCTAATTAAGAGAGGGATTAAGATGAAATAAGCAATTCTCCTAATTAATCCAGCAATAAATTCCAAGAAAATCATGGAGGTAGAGGTCATCCCACAAATCAACCTCAGGAAGTTTGGAATTAATTGCTTAAGTAATTAAGAAGTAATTATCTTAATTACATTTCTAATAAAATCTAAATTGATTGAAATTACTATTCAAAATCAATTGATTTTAATTATATTATTCTCCTCTGAATTATCTTTAAAATAAGTGTTTATTTGTATTTTTTGGATTTTTTTAAAATTAGTTATAATTTTAGGAAGTTTTACCATTAAAATTGAATTAATTAGAAACCCATAAAACCTCATTACTTGGCGACATGGCAGCTTTCCATTGGCATGATGGGATACTTATTTAAGTTGTCATATGTCGAGCCGATTTGGTGGCGTATCTTCTCTCTCAGTTTGATCTAAGATCGGATGACCAAGATCAATTCCGCATTTTAGGAATGAATCATGGGGGTCTGGCGTATACATCCGCCTATTCTAATCCTTAATGGATGTTGTTGACCTCATTTTTAGGATGAGCTCTCAACCCCTCCCTCTTATACATAGAACTTCTCTTGGATCTAGTGATTAGGTGGACATTCAACCTAACCCTAGAGACTTAGAAGAGTTAGCCGTAGGAACAGGTCATGCCTTAGGGGTGTTAGGAAAATATGCCTACCCTATAGCTTGATCCACATTCCTTACTTCCTTCCTTCAAGTCAAACTCCAAATCAAATCAACATCAAACCTAAATCAATTCCATTTGATTTTCTCCAAACTTTAAATCAATTGATTGAAACCCATGAAATCCATGATTCAAATTCCAAATTTTGAATCTTGCTTAAGTCCTTTGATTTCCCTTCATGGACTTAGCCTAAATAAAATTCAAATCAATTCAAATCCATGAATTTTTCCCATAACCCATTTATATTCTCATTTATATTCACACATATAAATGAAATATAAATTCAAACCAATCAAATCAAATTCCAAATCTTGCCTACGTCCTTTGATTTCCCTTCATGGACTTAGCCTAAATCATCTTCAAATCAATTCAAATTCATGGAATTTTCTCATAACTCATTTATATTCTCATTTATATTCATATATAAATGAAATATAAATTCAAATCAGTCAAATCAAATCCCAAGTTGAAATTCCAAATTCCAAATCTTAACTTAGTCCTTTGATTTCCCTTCAACGACTTAGCTTAACTCATCTTTAAATCAATTCAAATTCATAAAATTTTCTCATAACTCATTTATATTCTCATTTATATTCACATATACAAATGAAATATAAATCAATCAAATCAAATCTAAAATTCAAATTCCTAATTCAAAATCCTTCTTAAGTCATTAATTCCCTCTTAAGGACTTAGCCTAAATCATCTTCAAATCAATTCAAACTCATAAATTTTTTCATAACTCCTTTATATTCTCATTTATATTCACATACATAAATGAAATATAAATTCAAATCAATCAAACTAAACCCAAAATTCAAGTTCAATTCATAAATATTTCCTAAGTCACTTTGATTTTCTCTTAAGGACTTGCTTTAGATCATCAATTCAAATCACTTCAAACTCATGAAATTTTTCATGACCCATTTATATTCTCATTTATATTCACATATATGAAATATAAATTCAAACAACCAAACCAACTCCAAAAATCAAACTCAAATTCAATCAAAATCCTAAGCCTTTCAAGTCAAATTCTTGAACTTAGCCAAATCAACTTTAAATCAAGCAAACTCTGATTTTTCTTCATGATTCAATCAATCCTTCAATCATGAATCCAAATATAAATACAAACTTCAATCACTTAATCAAAACTCAATTCAAAATCCAAAATCTCATGTTCACCCTTTGAACTTGAAATTGCCAAATGAATCAAAACCCATTTGACTTCAAATCTCTTGCAAATGGATTTATATTTCAATCATAAGTCCATATGTGAGTTCAATCAAACTCAAATCAAGCTTTTAACCTACTCCACCCAAAGTGACCTAAAGTACCCTTATAAGCCAAATTCTAATCCTAACCAAATTGGATTGAAGTCCATCCTCATCATCATGATCAATAATCATGAGATGATCAATCACTCAAATTGGGTCAAACTAAGTCAAAACTAAGGGTTGACCAAGTCAACACTTAGCCAAAATGAAACCCTTAGCCAAAATTTACCATAGGCCAAATTGATTGAAACCAATGATCTAAGTTCATTCATGATCAATGTTTGAACTTGACCAAGTCAACATTTGTACCTAACCTAGCTTGGCATTGTTGACCCAACTTGACCTAAAATATCAAAATCTGTTGAAACTTGATCTAAGCCAAATTAATTGAAACCAATGGGTCAAGTTCATTCAAAAATGATTGTTGAACTTGACCAAAGCCCTAATTGGCTGACTAGACCCAATCTTGCCCAATTGAGCATGAACCCAACTTGACCTAAATGGTCAAATTGAGCCAAATTCAAACTTAACCCAAATTAATTAAAAACAAAGATACCAATCCCTTTCATATGACCAACCAAACCTAAACCTATCCATGACCTAGCTCAAATAGGTCAAATGGGTCAAATTGGTCAACTTGACCCATTTGACCTAAATGAAATCAAATGAACCAAATTTAAATATAAACCAAACTGAATCAAACCAAAGCCATCAAAACATTTCAATGGTCATATGAACTTGGCCTAACCCTTGGTTTGACCCAATTTGACCATTTGGTCAAGTTGACCCATTTTGACCTAAATGGGTCAATATGAGCCAAATCACATCAAACTAACTCCAAATTCAATGAAACTTGGCCAAACTTATTTTCTCATAAAACATACCCAAAAATCAAGGTCAAATGACCATTTTACCTAGGCCATAGGTAAATTTTGGCCAATTCCACTTGGAATTTGGTCAAATCCTTTTTATAACCACTTGGCACTCTCTTAGTGGATCAAGTGAACACTAGGGAGTGTGGTGCACCCAACCCAATGGGTTTGGGATAGCCCAACTTACCCCAATGGCCAAATCGACCACTCCCATTAAAATGGAGCACATGGCCACTTCACCATTCCACTCCCTAGCCAAAACTGAATTCAAGGACACCCTAAACGGCCTAACAAACCCACTCCTTATGGTCAATTGGATCAAAATAGCAAGGCATTGCTCGGTCGATTGCCAAAGGGGGAGATATACTCCCCCTAATTCGATAAAATTTTCACTCTCCCTCAGTCGATTGAAGCATAGAAACTCAAAGCAAGCCTTAGAGAGTCTTCCCAAGCTTTCTAAAGAGGATTTGAAATCTCCATTCTCAATTTTCATCACTTGAAAATAGAGGAGCTTGACTGAAATTTGAATTTACTCCACACTCAACATCAACCCAATTCCTTCTTCAGCTCCATCAGGACTAAGTCAAAGTTTCCCAAGATCTTTCCCAAGCTCCAAAGGCAAAGGAGGACCCAATTCGATCAAGGCTGAACTCAAGGCAAGGAGGATTTGACCCATAAAAGCATCCACTCAATTTCAAAAAACTTTCAGCAAAGATTCATCTCAATCAGACGAAGCTTCTCCAGGGATTCAAGCATTAGTGAGGTATGCCATTTTTTGAGCCTAAGTTCAATGTATGTTGGTCCTTTGTGAAGTGAACTTCAATCCTAGGTTGATCTAGCCATTATATGTTCCTGTAGTCATGCTTAGATTGTGTGGGTTGATTTTCATTCCAATCCAAGCTCAATCAAACTCGGATCATGGCTTCAAACATAAACGGTCTCCATGGCTCACAGAGAGTGGCAAGGATGAATCTCTGGCCATCCATTCATGTATTTTGGATGGACGGCCAAGATTAAAATGCATAATATCCATAATTTCCTCCCTCAGATCTGCAACTTTAATCTCAATCGTTTGATCCTTGATCGGACGGTTGAGGAGAAAGATAGCCCGCATAATGCTATGTGATGGGTTAAATACCCAATCTGCCATGTAAAATCGCATTCGTAACCATTGCCGGGATTAATAATATAATTAGGGATTATTTGATTTCTAATTAATCACTAAATCTTCTAAAATTCATATCTAAGTATAGAAAAATTTAAAAAAATATGGAAAAATTGCAAATGAAAGATAATTGAACATAGAATATTCTAAAATTAATTTCAATGGATTTTAATAGTACTTTTCTCTGAGTTTGGGTTTTATTAGGAATTTTATTTTGCTAATTACCCTTTAATTACTCGTCTAATTAATCTCAAACTTTTTGTGCTTAACTAGAGGGATGACTCCTGCCTCCCCTAATTTTCTTGGGATTTATTGGTGGCTTAATTAGAATTGCTAGTTCATTCCTTAATCACTCCTTTAATGTAAAAATTAAGGGTATAATTAGTGTTTAAACCTGATTGAGTCAATTAAGTTTTGATTATTGAATGAGGTTTAGGGAATAATTTTGGGATACTTTCCTTGAGATATTCCTAAACCCCTTTTCTTAATCCATCCTTAAAGGGTTAATTCACTAATTAACCCTTAATTAATTTCATAAAATTCTAAAACCTTCCAAAACTTAATTAATCTATCTTGGATAGATGCTTAGGTGTTTAAGAGCCTAAGTACATTAAGGAAATCAAAATCCAACTCACATGTGTGAGAGGGGTTATGAAATTACTTAAGTTAAACCCCTTAGTTTAATTAATCATTAATCATGAGCCAAATTGCATTAGGCCTTTTCTTCCTAGGTGCATTGCAAATTTAAATTCCTTGTGAGATTTTATGCCATCTGATTGGCTCATAATTATTTGATTAAGTACTCTAAGGTGGTATAGGTAAGGGATAATTAATACACTTAATTCATACCTTAACCTAATCAAAATATAAAATGGATCTAATCATCTAAAAATTGAACTTAAATATCATACACATGTGGGAATGGGTTAAGAATAGAAAACTCACCTCACATTTCTCAAATTAAATCAAACTCAAAACAAAACCAAACCTTTTTTAAAAATAATTTGATTTGTTTTAAGCTTTCTTATTTCATAAGATTGTAATTAAGAATTAATTAGGGTGAATGTGTTTACATGTTTTCACCATTTTAGTTCCTTCCCAACATGCTAAATGTGTATGTTATATTAATTTCATGCATTCATTCTTTTCAGAAATAAAAATAAAAATGAAAGTGAAATGTTTCTTTTATGTCTAATTGCATGTTTTTTCTAAAATAGAAATATGAGTGGCTATTATCACTATTAAATCCAAATTATTTTCAAAATATATGAATCAATTACCAAAACTGAAAGTGTGTTACTTATGTTTTATTTATAAGCTTGCATGTGAGTAAAATATAAGGATGTGCTTAGTAGTTTTCCTTCTCCCCTTTTAGTATAGTTTTGAATAGGATTTTGAAAAGTGTTTAGTTTATTTGAAAGAACATAACACTTGCCTAATTCCATTTCTTATTCATTCATATGCTTAGAAGGATATCTACATGTACATATAAATTGCATAAACAAAACAAACAATACAAACATTTTGCATCCTTTTCCATTCATTTCTTTATACATATGCTTGTATTTAAGAAAAGTGGTATATTAGTCCACAACCCAGGTTGAGGCTTTAAGTAGCCCTAAGTAGGTCTTACCTTACACTCTGGTCTAACAATGTTGCTCACTTATGCCTTTCATACATTCATGTGTATGAAAATTGGATAAGAAACCCCTTTTCTACTTAATGAAAATCATGCATCATAAGCATTCAAATTTTCTTAAGTAACTCTTAGCATTCATCATAAAGTGTGCTAAACATTTCATTTGTATGTATAGACATGCTTAGGATTCATTCATGCATGTTATACATGTTGGGAAAGAAATGAAGTGTGTATTTTGTGAATTTAATTCACTTTTTAATCTTAAAATGCCTTTCTTTTTAGGTTTGTTTAGAGTTCATCTAAACTTATTAATTAAAACACATAATAAAACATTCACTAAATAAAACTAAAACATGAATCACTTTAGAAATTACTTAGGTTAGGGAAGAAAAGAAGTTCTCTTCTCTCTTCTCTTTTAGTAATTAATTGTAGGATTCACTTGAACCTAATCAAAATACAAAATCTCAACCCAATTAAAACAACCAATCTCCTCTAAGTTGAACATTCTTCACACTTAGAAAATTCTAATTTAAAGCCATAGCTAACATACCACACAAACCTTAAAAGCGCACACATTAGGCTAAGTCACCACTTCTAGCTTTAGGTTAGGACGGTGCATGGTTTGATATTTTATTTTATTTTATGATGTAATATTTTAGACTAGATGTTAGGGTGCATGTGCATAGACTGAATGGTAGGATAGTCTCATTATGTCTTCTGAGGGATTGTGCTTAAGGGCATTATAATAAAAATATAAATGCTTTTCTTTGTGTGCTTATACCCTAAGCATAATCCAATAGGCGGTGGACTTAGTCACCCATGTGGGGTGTTAAGTCCAATATACATGCTTGGGATTTATGGTTTGTTTAGCTAATCTCTATTTTGTGTGTTAGTTAGATTTCCTTTTTTCCTTTCATCTTTTAAAATTAGGATTTTGGAATGATTGTTATGGGGATTAGGATGATCATTGGTTATAAGATCTCATCTTATGACCATGTGAATTTAGAGCATCCACCTTCCAACCATCCAAAAGAAGGAACCAAAGAAGAAAGGAGAAAAGAAGAAGAAAGAAGAGAAGAAGAAAGAAGAAATGAAGCTTGAAGACCCCCATAATAATGATTTCCTTACTTAATTGTGCTTAATTCATTTGTAATCAGTTGTATAAGGGTGAGCTTACCCAATTTTTTTTGGGTTTTATGGTGTGCCGAATGGCCTCTTATTCTTTTTTATTTATAAATTGATTGATGATTTGTTTAGCTTGTGCATTAAGATGGCATCCTTTTCTAGTTTCTTCCTTGCTTGATGTATGGCTGGATGTGGATTAGGCTCTTAGGAAAAATAAATCTTCTACCAAATTTAATAACTCAAAATTAAAATAAAGTAACTCATAACCTCACTAAAGTTAAAAATCAAGATAAAATAATTAGCAACCCTTATGAGTATTTCTTTTTTATAACATCATGCATAAATGCATCTTATTTTACTCTTGATTGGAGGTCTTCCACTTTTACCAGAGAAACTTGGCTTGACCTTTGAGAGCCATGGTGGAAACACACCTCCTCCCTTCTCGCTGATTTTGGCCAATATTCTTATTTCTCATCCATTAGGCATATGAATCCTATTATCCTAAGTCAAATGATTGTCCAAAAATGAAAATAACATATAATATGATTTGCATTAGATTTAGGTCATTTGAAGCATGCCCTTACATGATCTAGTCTCTTTAGGGAGTGAGTTTAAGGACTTAATCTCTTTCTAAATAAATAACAGCCTAGTTATCTTGCATAAAGCATATGACTTGCCTACATGAATTTAAAATTGTAGGAGGAGTTAGTTAGCCACCCAGGCGGTTGTAAGTCCAGTGGTTTGTCCTCTCTTGTGAAGGCAAGCCAAATACCCATTTTTCACCTTAGATTTAGGCGGTGCTTTTATCCCTCACCAAAGCTCCCTAGATTTAGGTTCTCAAATTGCTTCTCCCTTCTTTGGGCCATAAACATAAATCCTCACCTCTTAGGCATTTCCATAACCTTGTGTTGTGGAATCATAAGCCTTAAATTTCTAATAAAAAGTTAACTCAAATGAATAATTCAATTTCAAAAATGTAAAGCCCAACCATAGGATAGTTTGAGATGCTTGTTAGGTTTCCTAGCATCGTGAGCATCTCCTACTTATCTTCCTTTGGCTTTTATAATAACTCCCTCTCTTTGATCAATCCCATTTGATCTTCTAAAATATGTCGATTGATAGTCCTGAAATCTTTGGACAATGATCATTTTACCTTAATCGAGTATTCCTAAGAGCTCATTCCTTAGGATGTAATTAACTATGGGGCTTGCCTGTAGGAAACTTAAAGAACTTAAAATAAACCCTACTTTACTTTTCCATGTAAAGTAGGGAAGAATCTTTGGTACATATCCAGACCCATTGTCCTTAGGAGTCCTTGTTAAGGTGATTAGGTCCATTGTAGGGTGGTGATTTCTATCTTTCTAGATAGTACACCTCTCCTCAATGTCGTACCATATCACCCTCAATAAGAATATTTGTGGATCTACATGGTGTCAAAAATGCATAAAAAGAAGAAGTATACTTCTATCTTCATTTTATCCCACATAGAGTGAAGATGGAAGTATATTTATTCTTTAGAAATTATAAAATTTCACCACATATTTTTTTGGCGACTCCACTGGGGATGGTTCCTCTCTCCATCTTTGGTAAATGATTGTTCTCCAGTATTGATAGTGGTTTGTATTTATGAATCCAAGACTATCTTTCATTGGCACTTAGCTCATTTCATTCTTGAGTTGAGTTAGCCAACATCTTTAAATTTTAGGACCTCACCCCGTGTTGGTCTTAATGACCTCCTCTTTACCATTAATAAAAAGAAAATAATTAATGACCTCCTCTTTACCATTTCTATGGTAAGGAAAGGTTCATTCTAAAATAATAAAGACAAAATAAATTTTCCATAAAAATCTTGCTTTTCAAAAAGCACTCTTTCAAAAATGCACATAATAAAATATTTTTCACAAAATTTTCTAAATCACCTTCATCTAACAATTCTCATAATTGTTACATGTAGGAATCTTTAAAAAAAAACCAACAATCTTTTCCAAAAGCACAAATGAACATCTTCCCTCAATTCATTTTGATGAAGATTTCATTTTCAAAATAAAATGAACAATCATCTTTCCAAAAATCAAAATCAAAATCAAAAATAAAACTTTCAAAAGCACATATGAACCTCTACATTCAATATACCCACACTTATTGAATGGAAGTTTCATTGTTAAACAAAACTAAATTTTTCAAAATCACATATGAATATCTCCATTCAATATACCCAAATTTATTGAATGAAGATTTCATTCCCAAATAAAATAACATCATTTGGAAATCCACTTAAACATATTCCACATATGATTAAGTTTATTCCCTCTTTCAAAAAAAAAAAAAGCAATAATCACACACAAAACAAAATTTTCACATTGCAAAAATGAGATTGACTTCCATTCCTACATACCCAAATTTGTTAGATGGAAGTCTTCTTTTCGAAAATCAAAACTTAGCAATCATATTTTCAAAATTCAAAACATTTGGAACTTTATTTAGCACCTCAAATTTGCTAAGTGAAGTTTCCAAATTTAATCAAAATTTCAAACACATTTGGAACTTCATTTTAGCATACCACATTTGCTATAGTGAAGCTTCCACTTTTCAAAATAAAATTTCAAACACATTTGAAACTTCATTCTAGCATGCCCCATTTGCTATAATGAAGTCTCCACTTTCCAAAACAAAATTTTGAAACACATTTGGAACTTCATTCTAGCATTCCCCATTTGCTAAAATGAAGTCCCCACTTCATAAAATAAAAAATTTGAAACACTTTTGGAACTTCACTCTTTAGCATACCAAATTTGATAAAAGTGAAGCCTCCATTTTTAAAATAGAATCAAAACACAAAAAGATTTTAAACGCATCTTTTGGAATTTCATTTAGCATACTCAGTTTGCTAAGTGAAATGTTCATTTCACAAAATTAAGTGGAGCTTCATTTTTAGCACATCATATTTGCTAAAGTGAAGTCTCCACTTTCAACCAAAAACAAATCAAAAATAAATGAAACACTTTAGGATTTTCTTAGTATACTCAAATTTGCTAAGAATCCTATTTTCAAATAATTTCAAAAAAAAACACACTTGGGTTCTTCACTTAGCATACCCAAATTTGCAAAGTGAGAATTCTAATTTTTAAAATCACTAATATTTCACAAGACAAAAGCAAACAAAAAGAAAAAGAAATAATTATTTTCAAAAACCTCACTTAGCATACCCAAATTTGTTAAGTGAGTGAATTCTAAAAATATCAAATCAAAAACAAAACCAATTAACCCTTACTTTAACATACTCAAATTTGTTAAGGGAAAGAGTCCTCAAATCAAAATCTAATTTCAAACATGAACCCATGGAAGCATCTTTCTAAAAATATTTGAACCCAATTTCAACATACCCAAATTTGTTGAAAGTGGATTCATATTCAAAAATTTCTCTTTCCAATCAAATCTCTAAATCTTCTCTAAATCCATTTGAACCCACTTAACACTTCCAAGATGTTGGGTGTGGGTTCAATTTTAAAATTCAAATTTAGAAGTCAACAAAATAGAAATCGATCCAAGTTGTTTAACATTGTAGATTCTCACATCGATTTCGATTGCATCTGATTCAATTTTTTTAGTTTTGGTTGACTATAATGGCTTCATAGAAGTATGTGTTTCTTTCCCTATAGCATGGACTTGGCCTTGGATCAGCCAATCTCCCCATTATCACTCATCTCATCCATTTGGTGAGCGAGGGATTACACGTGCATTAGGGACTACATTGTGTAGGCGGAAGATGGATCATTGATTGATTTGCCATCGATTCATATCCCCTCAGCGGTGATAGTTTCTATAGTAGTGTCGGTGTGATGTAGCATGTCTCAGCCACATGGTTTCCCGTCTAGTAAGGGCTAGCACTCATTAACACCTCAGGGTAAGGCTCCTCGATTCGAGATTGCCTCCCAACTTTTGAGGTTGGGTCTAGTTCTACTCCCTCACCCTATCGGGACTGAGGAGGAATAAAATTGCATGATTAAGCATATCATTGCTAGGAGATGGAGGCCAGCGGTTATGTGAGGAGTTGCTTCGACTTCACGTGGTTATAGTGAACCCATTTCATCCTCTCTCTGATCTGGCAAAGAGGATGCTAGGAGGATATGTGCTTCACCTCCATCGGTGGTTTAGTACCATCCCCTAGTTAGCCAAAGTAAGAGGTCATATGTCAGCCTCCACTCAGTTCTACGCTAGGTTGGTGGAGCTTACGGATGTTCTGAGTTCGGAGCTCAATTTAATTTGAGATCAATTATTCCCTGCAGTGTGAGGAAACATTTATGGGAGAGAGGGCCGAGGCCATACTTCAATATCACTAGCGAGAGGTGGAGGTTTGGTCATTGATGCGGCTGCACTCATTGATTTTCTCGTGCTACGCATGATCATGATTATTCCGCGGATGACCCATCATAGGAGGAGGGTCTCTATTCTGAGAGAGTCATTGGTGTCTCCGCCACACTGCTCTACCCCCCATCCACCATCGCCCGTTCATGTCAAATCTCCAGTTTCGCTGAAGGCCATAAAGGCCCCATCCAGGGAGAAGCGGACCCGTTGGTGATCCATTAGAGGATCCTATTCCATCTACGCTCTTGAGGCAAGCTCTCACTTGACCTTTGATGGTGTGAGGAATGGTGACCCAAATAGTGGTCATCCTTCACCAACTGGTTGGAGGACGCATATTGTAGCATATGGCGGTTGCAATCAGTGAACCTCCTAGGAGTGTCACCCCTTCAAGTTAGTGATAGTCGAGTGTGTCTCTTCTAGTAGTGATTCTCCAGTAGGTCCGGTGCCTCTCATTACATGATAGTGATCACGGTCAAAATCATTTGTGCCTCTTGATCATTCTTTGAGACATAGCACATTATCTTATGGAAAAGAAGGGTATGATTGGATGAGAAGAAGATCTTTGATCCCAACAAAGATGATTTGTTGGGAGATTCAGGGTGCATGGTAGATAGAGAGGATCCCTCCTCAAAGCGGCGAGCTATGGAAGGTGATGAGGCCGGAAGACCACTCACTCCACTTCTTAGCATAATTAAAACAAAGATGAAAAGATAGATGGGAAGGCACTTGAGGACTTGTTTAGTAGTCTCGGTACTTTGAAATAAGCCCCGGTTCATCCCTAACGAGACCCGGTCAGAGTTAGTGCATGTCTTGGACGACCCTTACCTCCGTTAGCAAGGTAGCACTAGCATGTATAGGAAGGTAGTGGAAAGTACCTCCATATAAAAGATAAAGTCTATGGTTGAGCAGTGAATGAAGCATTGGCTCAAGCCGGGAGGATCATCGTTCAAGGAGGAATTTGATCAATCCAATATCCCAAGGGTTTGTGACACCTTCCTTCAAGAGTTTTGATGCTATGGAAACAGAGGTAGCACACATTTCAAAGCTAGATGTTGCAATGATGGCGGCGCTTTGCTTTTTTTGCTCTCTTCATTAGTAGCGCGAGGATAGATTTTGAGTGTATCTGAACTTCCAACATTGTAAAGACATTTGTTGTTGGAGCAACTCTTCATCAAGAGGTTTCTTTGGAGCTCGACAAAGGGTTCTGGGCGATCTCATTGTACAACAACACCGGGAGTCCCTTGTTGACTATATTCTCGATGGCATAACATGAGTATGAAATTTAAAGACTATCTAAACAACATGGATTCTTCTAAAGAATATCCATGGCTCGGTCGCCTTCATGCTTAAGGGCTTCACTATCAAAACTTTTGAGAAGCTAATCAACAAGGCGGCTAGTCTACAAGGAGAGGCCAAATAATTGCCTTTTCAAGATTAGTTGCCTAAGCCAAAGCACAGAAGGTCTTTGAGAAGAAGTTGGGGACAGTGATAGTGGTAGATAAGGGGAAGCAACCAGCTAAAGATCAGCCTGAGAGACCACGACCTCAGCAGCCTTCACTACCACCTCTTTTACCACCAGGTAGTCTACAGCCTCCACAATAGCCTCCAGACATTACCTCCTCGACCACATCACCATCATGAGTGATATACATTCACCAGCTATGGTTCACCTACTCTTTTAGATAAGCTTAATAATCCTTATTCATTTAAGAGGAGGTAATCAAGATCTTTAAGAACCTCTTAAAGAAGCGATTTTAGTTACAGCCTGAGATGGAGTAGGCAAAAGCCATGATCCTAACTTTTGCCCCTACCACCATATGCTAGGTCATGCTTTGGAAGATTGCTTCTCCTTCAAGGACTGGCTTGAACATAGCTTCAAGGAGTGATATAGTTATCCCGAAGGAATACCTTGTGGAGCAACCATCTAGTTCCATCAGGGTAATCCTTGGGGATACTTGTGATCTCTCCAAAACTATAGAAGGTTGGGATATCTCTCCTTATCCAAAACCTCTAAAGATCATCGAAGATCAAGAAATTTTCTTCGGTGCAGTCAACTCAAACCTCCAACATCAGAAGGTTTGCAAGTTGCGGTGCCAACTTCGAGGAAAGGGGAGCTCGCAATAGCGGTAGCAAGTGCCGACAGGATAGTCAGTGGTACCCATCGAGTCGACTCGTCACAGTGCTACCACATGACTTCTCCCTACTAGCTCTTCTTCTTCTGCTAGTAGAACTCTTTTATCATCAGATAAGGGCAACAAATCCCTTACCCCTCTTACTTTACTTGACTTCTACTTTGTACCTCATGTCAAATCTAAGAAATTGAAGAATAAAGCTAGCTTGAATTACATATGTCAATGAGTTGTCTACTTCTATTCTAATGATAACTCTTCAAGTCAAAATAATTATAATAATTTTTCCTTTTGATTTAGAGTTGGACTTTCTACTTTTGAATCTGGGTTTGCCTCTTGAGATAGACTTGGAATCATCCAATTAGGGTCCCATAGGAGAAGTTGAGGTAGAGCCTTCCATTACCACCATAAGAGATCACGAAAACCTCCACAGTGGCAAGGTTCTACCTCCTAGGTAGCACCTCAAGATAGAGGAAATAAGTCATTGGTATAGAGGATCAAGCCCCTCCATAGGATGCTCCACCCTTGGATATGCTTATGGAGGATCAGCCCAAGGTGGACTACAATGTCCTCTCTCATCTAAGAAAGTTACCATCTAAGCTAAGCATATATGATGCCCTTGTCTTATCCAAAGAGATGAGGGAATCATTAATCAAGGCTCTCCTTGATCGAGATATATTTCAGCTTATTGTTGGTGAGGAGGCACATTATGCAAAAGAAGCCCAGGGATCACTTCTGGATAAGACCTTCTTACGGGGACTTGGAGCACAATCCCCTCACATCATAGTTGACATGAGCAAATTTGGTGGCGGTACTCATCTAGTGCATGAACATTATGAGTCTAAAGACTATTGCCTATTTGAGGATCAACATCTCCATACTCTGAGGAGATTGGATGATGTTGAGTGGATTTAATGAACAATGTGAGAGGGCTCTAGGTTCCATAGTGTTACCTTTGGAGGTAGGTGATTTGGAAGGGAAGCCAAGTTTACATAATTGATTTGAATACTTCATTGCTTTGCTTTGTAGGCCTTGGATACATCGGAACAAGATAATTCATCCTCCCTCCATCGATTGCATCAAGTTCAAAGAAAAGATGGGATTGAATACCATGTCAATGGAGATGAAAACTATTTTCAACTAGAGGTTGAGATTTATGAGGATGCGACCTACTATCTTCCTCAACACACCCTTTCTCATGAACTTGGACAAAACTCAAACACAAAAGAAAAAAATTAAAGAAAAAAAAAAGAGCAAAAGAAAAAGAAAAGAAAATGAAAATCCAAGTGAACAAGAAAGGGGTGAAGAAGAAATAGAGGCGCATATCACATTCCACTCACATTTCATTCCATCATATGGACATGTGGGTAGGATGACTCAACCTCCACCGAGGCGAGGGCAAAAATAGAGGCAGTTCTAGAGGTGGAAGATCCCCTGTTGGCCATCTACCAAGGGGTTATGTTCCTTCAGAAGTACCCCTACTATTCATGACTTGGAATCCTCGAGGATGAGTCTAATGTGATTAGTATACCGACCAACCCCTCTGGGTTCCATTGGAGGTGACTTTGATCCAGGGATGAAGTGGCCTCAAACAAACAAAATATTTGAATCAAGCTTATGTGAGACTATTAGGCTTAGCTCTAACCTCACTTTCATCTCAAAAGTTGAAGGTTTAGTAGTTAAGGAATCCCTAAAATCTTCCATGATATGAAGAAGATTCTTTTTTGGGATCATCATCCTCAAGTCCAAGTTGATGTGATGTAGGAGGAAGATTTGTTTAAAGAATTAATGGAATTATAAATTTGACTTTTACTCACCTTATGTTCATAATCTTATACTGAAAGGTTTGGTTCCTCATACATGGTCATATAGGTCGAGTATTTGAAAAGTTGTATAGCGGAGGAAGCATAATTAAGAGCAAGACTAGGATTTGGTACAATGGGTCCAGTCGATGATGACGATTTATGTTTGGTTGTTACCAATCATTTGGAGGTTGATAGGTTCTTTTCACACAACCCCAACTCTTATGAGAATGTGTGTTTAGAAATCTCAGATGATCTAAATGATCTTTAGATCAAGGATGCACCTCCATAATTCAAAGAGGAGATTCATTCAACATTTGACAAACTCAAAGAAATCAACTTTGGGATAGAAGAAAATCCACGCCCGACGCACATCAGTTCATTGCTAAATGAAGAAGAACCCAATGACTTAGATAAGCTATTAACTAAGTTTAAAGATTACTTCGCATGGAGCTATGAAGAGATGCTCGGATTATCTTCTAACGTAGCAATCCATAAGCTAGCAATAGATCCTAATGCTGCCCCTATCAAGCAAGCTCTTAGACGCATGCAATTAGAAATTGAACAATAGTTCATTTCTGAAGTCAAGAAATAAATCGATGCTGGTTTCATCAGGGAAGAAAAATATCCTACCTAGTTAGCTAGTGTTGTACCAATTAAGAAGAAAAATGGCCAAATTTGTATTTACGTCAATTTCAGGGACTTAAATAAGGCATGTCCTAAGGATGAGTTTCCTCTTCCTATTCTAGAATTAATGGTGGACATTGGATCATCTCATCATTATTTTTTTCATGGATGGGTCATCGGGCTACAACCAAATCAATATGGTCAAAATCTATTAGTATAGGGTCATGCCTTTTCGACCTTAAAATCTGCTACATACCATACCATGACTTAGATCTTCAATGAACTCATCCATCATCGGGTTGAGTGCTATGTTGATGATCTAGTAGTCAAGAAAAAAAGAAGACCACCTCTTTGACTTGAGTAGTTTTGAATGGTTAAGATAATATAACCTCAAAATGAATCCCGAAGTGTGCATTGAGTAGCTTGGAAATTCCTTGGGTTTGTTGTCACACGGGAATAGAAATAGATCTAAAAGATCAAAGCTATCTTAGAAATGCCACCTCCTAAGTTTAACTCAACTCAAATCTTTCCAAGGATGGTTGGCATATGATGCTTTATCTCCAACTTATCGAGGGAGATGCAAGCCATTTTGCACTTGTCAAAAGGATGCCAAGTTCAAGTGGGATGACAAGTGTTACATGCCTTTGAAGACATCAAGCGTAGTATTTGGTGAAGCGTTCTAGCGACCCTATCGGGCCACTCATCCTCCTCTTTGCATTGGATGACTCTCTCGATGCTTTGTTGGCCCAAGCAATGAAGGAAGGAGAGCTCTCTACTACCTCGCCATCATCCTCTTTGAAGTGAACTATTGAGAAACATTTAGCTTTGATCTTTGCTTCCCAAAAGCTATACATTACATGCTTTCTCATAAGGTGAACTTGATCTCCAAAATAAATCCATTATAGTATCTCATGACATGGCCAATGCTTTTACATTTATGGTCCCATAATTTGCGGTTTGATATCACATTCATACCCTGTGCGGTAAAGGACAAGCGATTTCTTAGCGGCACACCCACTTTCTTGATTCTCCGCTTAGTGATCTCCGATGAACAAATCATGAACTTAGGGGAGGCCACACCATCAATGGGAGATGTATTTTGATGGTGCGGCTTCTTTTCATAAAGGGAAGCATGATCTATTCTCCGAGAGTAGGAATAGTTCTCTAACTCCCGATGTGATGAGATTCTCATACTATCTTTCCAACCCTTGCACCAATAATGAAGAGTATGAGGCTTTGATTATCGGGAGTTAGCCATCATATGTCAAGAGCATCAACATCTTTGGGGATTCTCGGTTGGTCATCAATCATTGTCGGGTCTTACAAGGTTCTCAAACCCAAGCTTCATCATTACCATGAGTATACCATGAAGTTGTTCAAATTCCAAGTCACCATCTACAAGGTTCCCAGTGAGAAGCGGTAAGCTTTGGCCAAACTTGCCAAAGAATTGGCATGTCAGGAAGATGAGTCCATTTCAATAAGGGTCCAAAATAGAGTCATCCCTTATTGATGTTGAACTCATCGAGACTTTCTCTTGAAGGGGAGGTTGTCGTTGCCAAAATGGACAAGGAGCTGGATTGGAGGCAACCATTCATAGACTATTTGAACGAAACTACCAAGAAAAGTCACAAGCCCATCGGGTGAAATAGAGCTCTCTCCTATGCTCTCGTTGATGGCACCATAGGTCCTTTGACCAAATGTGGTTATGTTGTTTAGATAAACATGAAGCCCATGGCATTATGAGGTACATTGGTCTATATGCACATCAATCATCGAAGATGAAGATGAAGATCAAGACTTGGATACTCTGGCCCGATGATTACTGTGCATGGATGTAGCTAGGAGATGCCATCGGTCGTACATGGTGTGGTCCTCCACAACCACCCATTCTACACCTACATTGGCCTCATGGCCATTTGAGTGTATTGCATTGTGGGTCCGATCGATCCTCCTTCTTCAATATTCATCTTACTGCCTACTTTTCCAAGTGGCGAGGCAATCCCACTCGAGAGGTCACAGCATGTGCTTCAATTTTTTAGGAACCATATTGTATATAGGTTCAGGGTGCCTCGATGAATTATATCGATAATGGTGCATTCAAAAGCACAAGATCAACATCTTCAGAAGACATGATATAGATTGGAGATACTCCACCATCTACTACAGAGCAAATGGCTTAGAAGCATTCAACAAAACTCTCATCCAAATACTAAAGAAGACTCTTGACAACACAAATGATAGTGGAAAGCGTTGGTTGAAGCCTTGTGGCGCACCACATACTCCAACTCAATCTACCCCATTTTCTTAGTGTATGGGTCAAGCATTCTACCTTTAGAAGTTCAACTCCCATCACTAAGGATAGCATTGGGTAGCAAGATCACTCTGAGGCAAAATATAAAGTTGTTAGAAGAGCTCAAGGTTTGGAGAGTTCTACGGGCATGCCGAACCTCGAGTTGTACAAGGCCAAAATTCAAGCATAAGCAGTCACCTAGGTCTTTCCAAGTAGGAGAACTTGTGTTAGTCTAAGGAGACCAATTGTTGCCCATCAAAGATGGGAGGCAAGTTTGAACCCACTTGGGAAGGCCCACAACTATAGAAGGCCTACCAAGGAGGATCATATCGCCTCATTGATTGTAAAGGGGAACACTCATGCTTCCAATTAATGGGCTCTACCTAAAGAAATATTACCCATGAAATAAATCATGTTTGAAAACAATTATTAATAAAACTAGAAAAAATCTGATTTTTTCATTAAAATCTTCTTTTCTGATGAACCATTGTTTGCTTGTGAATCCGCCATGACGTGTTTAAGGTAGGTGTAAGAGTCCCCCAGCGGCATCCTATCCCTCTTTCACATCACAAACACAACCTCCCTGTGTTATTATAATAGGTGTGAGAGAACCCAAGAGGCATCCTATTTTGATTTAAGTTAGGTGTAAGAGAACCCGAGTGGCATCCTTTCTTAGTGGGAATTCCCAGCTGCCATCCATGGCACCATTCCATCAAACTCCCCAATGTGTTTAGGATAGATGTAAGAGTCCCCTAGAGGCATCCTATTCCTTTTAACACATGCACAAAAATAAACAGAAATCTTTTATTTTAGACTACTTTGATGTGGGCACAATTCCCCCGTGGCACTCACTCATTAGCAGCTCTAGGTTAGGTCTACATGCTACCTTGTTAGTACATTACCCCAAAGGTCACTTGTGAAGATGTGAGTCCTACATTTCTTCTTGACTTGATCATTGCAAACCAATGAGTTGATAGTAGGTAGACTTTACTACCCGTAGCTACCTCATGACTTTGCTTAAGAAGATGTGAGTCCTGCTTTCTTGAACTAACCATCATGCACCAACTAGGTTGAGTATATTTGAGGTTTAGGATAAGTCCTGAGGCTCTTTCCTCCTCCATTTGATTTGATATAATGGGCATTCACCAGGTCTAGTCGGATGGCACAGTCGATATATCCCAATCTTCCATAGGAGGATGTTCCCAAGCTTTCTTCCTAGGATGATTGTTGCAAAATGACACCTTAGGTTGGTTGATATGCTAATAAACTCACCCGGTGAGTACACCACTCTTGGTAGATGTGAGTCCCCGAGCTTTCTCCTTGAGTTGGACACCGAATACCTATTGGATAATGTTGACCTCATTTTTAGGATGAGCTCTCAACCTCCATCTGAAATAGGACTCTCTAGACTTTAAGAGTTCCTTAGTCTTAAGACACATCTAGTGATTAGGTGGACCAACCCAGCCCCGGAGACATAAAAGTTAGCCATAGGAATGGCCATGCCTGGGGTGTTAGATTTGTCTCCTATACTTGATTTCCATGTTTCCTTCCTTCAAGGCAAACTCCAAATCAAATCAACATCAAACCTAAATTAATTCTATCCTAATCAATTTTTCTCCAAACTCAAATCAATGCCACATGATTGAAACACATGATTGAAATCCATGATTAAATTTTAAGTTGAAATTCCAAATTCCAAATCTTGCCTAAGTCCTTTGATTTCCCTTCATGGACTTAGCCAAAATCAAACCTAAATCAATTCAAACTCATGAGATTTTCTCATAACTCATTTATATCCTCATTTATATTCCAATATATAAATGAAATATAAATTCAAATCAATCAAATCAAATTCCAAGTTGAAATTCCTAATTCAAAATCTTTCTTAAGTCCTTAATTTCCCTCTTAAGGACATGGCCTAAATCATCTTCAAATCAATTCAGACTTATGAGATTTTTTCATAACTCATTTATATTCACATATATAAATGAAATATAAATTCAAATCAATCAAATCAAATTCCAAGTTGAAATTCCTAATTCAAAATCCTTCCTAAGTCCTAATTTCCCTCTTTACGACTTAGCCTAAATCATCTTCAAATCAACATGAAATTTTCTCATAAATCATTTATATTCTCATTTATATTCACATATATGAATGAAATATAAATTCAAAACAATCAAATCAAATTCCAAGTTGAAATTCCTAATTCAAAATCCTTTTAAGTCCTTAATTCCCTCTAAAGGACTTAGCCTAAGTCAAGTTCAACTCACTTCAAATTCATGAAATTTTCTCATAACCCATTTATATTCTCATTTATATTCACATATATAAATGAAATATAAATTCAAACAATCAAAACCACTTCCAAAAAATCAAAAACTCATTCAAAATCCAACCTAAGCCATTCAAGTCAAAATCTTGAACTTAGCCAAATCAATTTCAAATCAAGCCAAACTCTTGATTTTTCTTCATGATTCAATCAATCCTTCAATCATAAATTCAAATATAAATACAAAATTTAATTCAAAAATCAAGCCAAAATCCATTTCATATTCACCCTTTAAACTTGAAATTGCCAAATGAATCAAAACTATTTGACTTCAAATCACTTGTAAATGGATTTATATTTCAATCATAAGTATATATACAAGTTCAATCAAACTCAAATCAAGCTTGACCAAGTTTGACCACTTAAAGCTCACTTGACCTAAAGTCCCTTATGAGCCAAATTCTAATCCTAACCAAATTGGATTGAATCAAACTCACCTAAGCCTCTCATCATGATCAACATCATGAGATGATCAATCAATCAAATTGGGTCAAACCAAGTCAAACCTCGCCAAGTCAATACTTAGCCAAAATGAAACCCAATATAGCCAAAATCCACCATAGGCCAAATTGATTGAAACCATGATCTAAGTTCATTCATGACCAATATTTGAACTTGACCAAGTCAACATTTGAGCCTAACCTTGGCCACTACTTGACCAAGTTGACCCAACTTGACCTAAAAAAGTCAAAATATGTCAAAACTTGATCTAAGCCAAGTTGATTGAAACCAATGGGTCAAGTTCATTCCAAATCACTTGTTGAACATGACGCCTCACCCAACTAGACTAACCCAGCCTTTGACCTTGAACCCAACTTGACCTAAAGGATCATATTGAGCCAAATTCAAACTTAACCAAAAACAAAGATACCAATCCACTTCATATGACTAACCAAACCTAAACCTACCCATGACCTAGCTCAAATAGGTCAAATGGGTCAAATTGGTCAACTTGACCCATTTGACCTAAATGAAGTCATATGAACCAAATTCAAACCTAAACCAAATTAAATCAAACCAAAGCCACCAAAATATTTCAAATGGTCATATGAATTTGACCTAACCCTTGGTTTGACCCCACCAATTGGTCAACTTGACTAAGTTGACCCATTTTGACCTAAATGGGTCAACATGAGACAAACCATACCAAATGAACTCTAAATCCAATGAAACCTTGCCAAACCTATTTTCTCAACATACCAAATATACCCAAATTTAAAAATTAGCTAAATGACCATTTTACCCCTAGGTCATAGAGTAAATATGGCCAATTCCACTTGAATTTGGTCAAATCTCTTCATACCTACTTGATACTCTCCTAATATCAACACTAGGGAGGGTGGTGCACCCAACCCAATGGGTTTGGATAAGTCCAACTTGACCCAATGGCCAAACTGACCATGTGCATGGAAATGGCCACATGGGAATCTTCTCTACACTCAAAATGGATCATATGTCGAGTTCACCATTCCACTCCTAGCCTAAAACGAACTCAAGGACAGTCCTAACAGCTCAAAAAAGCTACTAAATCAAGGCAACTGGATCAAAAAGGCAATCTTATGCTTGGTCATCCAATTGCCAAAGGGGGAGATATACTCCCCCCAATTCATTTGAATCTGAACATAGCCATAGTCGATTGAGTAAGAGGGAGTCATAAGAGCCATTTGCAAGTGATCCTAAGCTTCCTAGAGGGGCATTCAATTTCCATCTTCTCGATTTTTCTTAAGTAAAAATAGGGGAGTTCAATTGAATTTCCAACTTTCTCCACACCCAAACTTCATTCAATTCCATCTTCAAGCTTCATCAGAGGACCAAGTCAAGTGCACCCATACTCTTTCCCAAGCTTCAAAGGCAGAGGAGGAGTGCCCTAGACCAAAGTCAAGCTCAACCTAAAAAGGAGGTGACCCATAGGAGGATCCACTCAACCTTCGCCTCTCAAACTTTTAGCCAAGCTTCGTCTCGACCAGACAAAGCTTCTCCAAGGGAAACGAGCGTCGGTGAGGTATGCCATTTTTCTGATCTTAAATTCAACATGGTTTGGATATTTATGAAAGAAATATTAATGGCATAGGATCTTGATCATTAGAAGTGATCTAGGATGCATGTTGATGGTGTGGGTTGAGTTTCATCCCAATCTGAGCTCAATCGAGCTCGAATCATGGCCTCAAAAATGGATGGTTTCCATGGCTCACAGGCATTTACAGGGATGGATCTCTGGTCATCCATCCGCACATTTTGGATGGATGATCGAGATTAAAATGTATAATATCCATGATTTATCCCCTCTCATCCGTCTTTAATCAGTCATCCATCCTTGATCGACGGTGGAGAGAGCGCGCCGCACGCGATGATGTGACATTAAATAACGAATCAGAGCATGTTGCATGTATAGTTTGTGCGTCATGCGGCCATAGGGATTAATGATATAATTAGGTTTAAATAATTCTAATTACCTAACCTTCTAAAATTCATATCTCAACATAGAAAAATTAGAAAAATATGAAATAAATTGCACTAGATAGATAATTTGATCTAGAATTTTATAAAATTAATTTTAATTAATTTTGAATAGTGTATTTCTCAAATTTTATGTTTTATTATGAATATTAATTTATTAATTATCCCTTTAATTAATCCACTAATTATTCCCAAACTTTGGATTGGGATGACTTCTACCTCTCCAAATTTTTTTGGGATTTATTGGTGCCTTAATTAGGGAAATTGCTAATTCATTTTTGAATTACCCTCTTAATGCAATTAAGGTTAATTAAGGGTTTGATTAGTGGTTTGATCTATTGTTGAAGTTGATTAAGGTCTATTTTAGTGAATGAGAGGTTTAGAGAATAATTTTGGGGCATTTTACTAAGCTATTCCTTAAACACTTTTCTTCTTAATCCTCTTAATTAAATTAATTAATTATCCCTTAATTAATTTCATAAAATTCTAAAACTTTCAGAACTTAAATTAATCTTGGGTAGATGCTTAGGTGTTCAAGAGCCTAAGTACAATTAAGAAAAAAATTAAAACTCAACTCATGTGTGAGGGTGTTTTGAAATTACTTAAGTTAAACCCTATAGCTTAATTAATCATTAATCATGAGCCAAATTGCATTTGGCCCTTTTCTACCTAGGCATTGCAAATTTAAATTCCTTATGAGATTTTATGTCATCTCATTGGTTCATAATTATTTGGTTAACTATGCTAAGGTGGTGTAGGTAAGGGGTAATTAACATGCTTAATTCATACCTTAACCTAATCAAAATATAAAATGAATCTAATCATCTAAAATTGAAAAAAATATCAAACACATGTGGAATGGGTTAGGAATAAAACTCACATTTTCAAATTAAATCAAACTCAAAATCAAACAAAAATCACATTAAACAAACTTTGATTTCTTTAAGCTTTCTTATTTCATAAGATTGTCTTTAGAATTAATTAAGTGAATGTGTTTACATGCTTTCATTACTTTAGTTCTTTCCTAACATGCTAAATGTGTGTGTCATATGTTTTCATACATTCATGCTTTTCAAAAATCAAATTTAAAATGAAAATGTTTCCATTATGTCAAATTGTATGTTTTGGCTAAAGTAAGAATATGAGTGGCTATTATCACTATTAAAATCGAATTTATTTTTTAAATATATGAATCAATTATCAAAATTGAAAGTGTGTTACTTATATCTTACTTATAAGATTGCATGTGAGTAAAAATATAAGGATGTGCTTAGTATAGTTTTCCTTCTCCTCTCTTTTGGTATAGTTTTGAATAGGATTTGGTAAAGTATAGTTCATTTTAAAAAAACCTAACACTTGCTTAATTCCATCTCCTATTCATTCCTATGCTATTACTTAATAAGGATACCAATACTTGTACATATAAATTGCATAAATAAATAAAAAATCAACCAACACAAACTTTTGCATTTTCTTTTCCATTCATTTCTTTTGTACACATGCTTGTATTTAAGGAAAGTGGTATATTAGTCTGGACAACCCCAGGGTTGTGAGGCTTTAAGTATCCCTAAGTACGTCTTATACCTTACACCCCTGGTTAACAATGGTGTCATGCTCACTTATGTCTTTCATACATTCATATGTGCATGTGAAAATTGGATAAGAAACCCCTTTGCTACTTAATGAAAATCATGCATCATAAGCATTCAAATTTTCTTAAATGAACTACTTAGCATGCATCATGAAGTGTGCTAAACATTCCCATTTGTATGTATAGATATGTTTAGGACTCATTCATATGCATGTTATACATGTTGGGAAAGAAATGAAGTGATGTATGTTTTGTAAATTTAGTTTATTTTACTTAATCTTAAAATGCCTTTCTTTTTGAATAGGTTTGTTTAGAGTTCATCTAAACTTAGAATTAATTAAATCATATAATATAACATTCACTAAATAAAACTAAAACATGAATCCATTTGAACCCAATCAAAACAGAAAATAAAATAAACCCAAAATAACTAAACCATTTGAATGAACCCTCCCACCCCACCCCACACTATGAACATTCTTCACACTTAAAAAAATCTTACATAGGGCCAAAGCTGAGCATACCACACAAACCTTTAAAGCACACACATCAGGCTAATTCACTTCTAGCTTTAGGTTAGGGTGGTGCATGGTTTGATGTTTGCTTTTGTTTTGTGATATATATTTTAGTCTGGATGATTAGGATGTATGTGTGCTGAATGAATGATAGGATGATTTAGTCTAATCATTATTTTATGCAGGGATTGTGCTTAAAGGGCACTGTGATAAATAAAAATATAAATGTTTTTATTGTGTAGGTACCTATACCCTTAAGCATAATCTAATAGGCCAAGTATACTTAGTCACCCATGTGTGGGGTGATGAGTCCAATATACATGCTTGGGATTTATGTTATTTGTTTAGCTAATCTCTATTTTGCAGGTGTCAGCTAGATTTAGTTTTCCTTTTCATGTAATTTTTGCAATTAGGATTTTGAAATGATTATTATGGGGATTAGGATGAGCATTGGTCATAAGATTTCATCTTATGTACCATGTGAAGCCTTTGGAGCTACGACATTCCAACCATCCAAAAGAAGGAACCAAAAAAGAAAGAAGAAAAGAAGAGTGAAGAAATGAAGTTTGAAGACCCCCATAATAATGAAATCCTTGCTTAATTATATTTAATTCATTTGTAATCCAGGTTGTATAAGGGTAGAGCTCGGCTACCCAATTTGTTTTCAGGTTTGTACGATGGTGTCCGACCACAAATGGCCTCTTTTTCTTTTGTGTTAGCTTTATAAATTGATTGATGATTTGTTTAGCTTGTGCATTAAGATGGCATCTTTTTCCTAGTTTCTTCCTTGCTTGATGTATGGCATGGATGTGGATTAGGCTCTTAGGGAAAAATAAATCTTCTACCAAATTTAACAATTAAAAATTAAGAATAAAGAACTCATAACCTCACCTAAAGCTTAGACTAAAATCAAGATAAAAAAATTAGCAACCCTTAGATTTGGATGAGTATTTCTTTGTAACATCATACACAAACATATTTCACTCTTGATTGGAGGGCTTCCACCTTTGCTAGAGAAATTTTTGCTTAACCTTTGAGAGCCATGGTGGAAACACACCTCCTCCCTTCTCGCTAATTTTGGCCAACAATCTTATTTTTTTAAGCATTAGGCATATTAATCCTATTAGCCTGAGTCAAAATGATTTTCCAAAAATAAAAATAAAATGAAATTTGAATTGCATTATATTTAGGTCATTTGAAGCATACACTTACATGATCTAGTCTCTTTAAGGAGTGAGTTTAAGGACTTAGTCTCTTTCTAAATAAATAATAGCCTAGCTATCTTGCATAAAGCATATGACTTGCCTACATAAATTTAAAATCATAGGAGTTAGTTGGCCCACCCCAGGGTTACCGGCGGGGTGGTTTGTCCTCTCTTGTGGAGGCAAACCAAATACCATTTTCTCCTTAGATTTAGGTTATGCTTTTGGCCCTCGCTAAAGCTCCCTAGATTTAGGTTCTAAGGTTGCTTCTCCCCTTTGGGCCATAAGCATAAATCCTCACCTCTTAGGCATTTCCATAATCTTATGTTGTGGGATCATAAGTCGTAATTTCTAATGAAAAACTCAACTTAAACAAATTAAATCACTTTCAAAAATATAAAGCCCAACTATAGGATAGTTTGAGATGCTCGCTAGGTTTCCTAACATCATGGGCATCTCCTACTTAATCTTCCTTTGGCTTCAATAATAACTCCCTCTCTTTGATCAATCCCATTTGATCTTCCAAAATAAACTAATCGATTGATAGTCCTACCTATTAAAATATTTGAGACAATGATCATTTACCTTGTGAGTATTCTCATTAATCATTTGTAGGATGTAACTATGGGGCTTGCCTGTAGAACTTAATGAACCATTTAAAATAAATCCTACTTTACTTTTCATATAAAGTAGAGGAAGAATCTTTACAATACACCCATTATCCTTAGGAGTCTTTGTTGAGATGATTAGGTCCATTATAGCATGGTGACTTCTATCTTTCAAAATACTACACCTCTCCTCAATGTCATACCAGATCACCCTCAATTAGAACATATGTGGATCTATGTGGTGTCAAATTGCATAAAAAGAAGAAGATGTATATTTCCATCCTCATTTTATCCCGCATAGAGTCAATATGGAAGTATATATTTTATTCTTTAGAAATTCCAAATATTAAAAATTTTACCACAGATTTTTTTGACGACTCCGCTGGGGATGGTTTCTCTCTCCATCTTTGGCAAATGATCATTGTCTCCAACTATCGATAGTGAGTTTGTACTTTGGTATGAATTCAAGACTATCTTTTGTTCCATTGGCACTTAGCTTATTTCATTCTTAAGTTAAGCTAGCCAACATCTTTAGGTTTTAGGACCTCACCCCGTGTGCTCTTAAAACACCCGTTGAGTTCTCCAATGGGTAAAAATAAAATGATCTAAATAAAAAAGAAAACATTTAAAGACTTCCTCCTTATCATTTCTATGGTGAGGAAAGGTTCAATCTAAAATAATAAAGACAAATTAAATTTTTCATAAAAATCTTGCTTTTCAAAAAGCATTCTTTCAAAAAATGCACATAATAAAATATTTTTCACAAAATTGTCTTAAATCACCCTCATCTAATAATTCTCATAATTGTTACATGTAGGAATCTTCACAAATAAAACTAACAATCTTTTCCAAAAGCACAAATGAACATCTTCCCTCAATTCATTTTGATGAAGATTTCATTTTCAAAAATAAAATGAACAATCATCTTTCCAAAAATCAAAATCAGAATTAAAAATAAAACTTTTAAAAAGCACACATGAACCTTTCCATTCAATATACCAACACCTATTGAGTGGAAGCTTCATTATCAACAAGACTAAATTTTTCAAAAGCACATATGAACATCTTCATTCAATATACTCAAATTTATTGAATGAAGATTTCATTCCCAAATAAAAAATAACATCATCTGGAAATCCCACTTAAACATATATGGGCATATCCCATATAAGATTAGGTTGGAATTCCCTCTTCCAAAAAGTAATAACCACACACAAAGCAAAATTTTCACACTTTTAAAAATATGATTGACTTCCATTCCTATATAGCCAAATTTGTTAGATGGAAGCATTCTTTTCAAAAATTAAAACTTAACAATCATATTTTCAAAATTTAAAACATATTTGGGACTGCATTTAGCGCATTCAAATTTTCTAAGTGAAGTCTCCAAATTTGAAAAAAAATAAAATTTTCAAAATACATTTGAAGCTTCATTCTAACATATCCCATTTGCTAAAATGAAGTCCTTCTTTTTCCAAAAAAAAATTTTGAAATGAACTTTTGGAAATTTCATTTAGAATACTCAAATTTGCTAAGTAAAATATCCATCCCACAAAAATTTTCAAAATATATTTGGAACTTCAATTTAGCATGCCCCATTTGCTAAAATGAAGTCTTCCTTTTTCAAAATTCAAATCAAAAATTTGAAACACCTTTGAATTCCATTTAGCATACTCAAATTTGCTAAATGAAATTTCCACTTCACAAAAATTTCTAAAAAAAAACACTTTTTGAACTTCACTCTTTAGCATACCAAATTTGCTAAAATAAAGCTTCAATTTTCAAAATAAAACCAAAACACAAAAATTTTGAACACATCTTTTGGGTTTCATTTAGCTATAAATTTGCTAAGTGAAATTTCCATTTCACAAAATTAAGTAGAACTTCATCTTTTGCATACCATATTTGCTAAAGTAAAGTCTCCACTTTCAATCAAACATAAATCAAAACCAAAAGGAAATACATTAGGATTTCCTTAGCATACCCAAATTTGCTAAGGATCCTACTTTTTAAAAATCAAAATATCCAAAACAAATGAAACACATTAGGACTTCCTTAGCATACTCTAAGAATCTTATTTTCAAAAATATTTCAAAAACAAAACACACTTGGGTTCTTCACTTAGCATACTTAAATTTGTTAAGTGGGAATTCCAATTTTTAAAATCAACAACAACTCACAAAAAAACAATTATTTTCAAACACTCCACTTAGCACGAATTTGCTAAGTAAAATTCCAAAATACCAAATAAAAAAAAAAACCAATTGCCCCTTACTTTAACATACCCAAATTTGTTAAAGGAGTCCTCAAATCAAAATCTAATTTCAAACATGAACCTAGAATCTTTCTAAAAATATTTGAATCCACTTTTCAACATACCCAAATTTATTGAAGTTGGATTCATATTCAAAAAATTCCTCATTCCAATCAAATCTCTAAATCTTATCTAAATCTATTTGAACCCCACTTAATACTTCCAAGATGTTGAATGTGAGTTCAAATTTTAAATTCAAATTCAGAAATCAACAAAATAGAAATCTGATCCAAGCTTATTTCCAACATTGCAGATTCTCGGCATCAGTTACAACTATAGTTCAATCCTTTAGTTTTTCAGTTGATTAAAAATGGAAAGTTCACAAAAGTTTGTGTTCACTTTCCCCTACGGTGTGGACTTGGCCTTGGATCAGGCCAATCTCCCCCGAGCTGAGCACACGCAACTCATCCATTTTGATAGAGGTTTCGAGGGGGTGAGGATCACCAGTGAGGGTGCTCCCCTCACAACTATCAGTAGGACTATGGTGGCCTGGCAGAAGTTGATCATTCAGATTGAGTTATGATCAGATTCTGATGTCCCCTCATTAAAGAAGAAAGCAGTGGTAGTCCCATCAGTTTTAGCATTGATAGTGACAGTGATAGCACTTGCGTGCCCCATGGTTTCCCATGCTACCCCAATAAAGGCTAGCACCCACTCATTCGGACCCTCTAAGGGTAAGGCTCCTCTGATTCTAGAGATTGCCTACCTAGCCTTTGAGGTTGAGTCTTGTTCTTACTCCACTCATCCTACCAAGACTTAGAGGAGAAATAAAGACTACATAAATACCAGGATTGCTAGGGAGATGGAGGCTGCTATGCAGTTAGCTGCACATGAGGTACCTACTCTGATCACTCCGTACATTGAGTGGGTTCATCTCTCTAGGTCATACAGAGAGGATGCTAGGAGGATTTGTACTTCACCTTGGTTTAGTATAAGATAGATCTAGGCTGATATAAGCTCCTTCTCAATTTGATCCCTCGTAAACCAATAGGGTCCACGATAAAATAAACTAAACAAAATTAATAAAATTAATTCGCTTGAGGATTTGGAATTCAAGCCCCAAAGGGTTTTCCCAAGGCATCTATCTTTAGGCGTGTCAGGAAGAACTCCATAGGGTGCGACTACTTGAGTTGAGATAAATCCCCGAGTCGATACTCACTTTGTAGTCACCCTTAGTTTGGGTTCAATTTGTTTTGCCTGCGTTGGTCATTCTCTTTGGAAGATGTAAGACTATGATGCATTCTTTCTAGCATGATAGTTGCAAACTGACGAGCAGCCCTAGGTTAGGTTCAATTTGTTGCCCAAAGCTACCGATCACCCCAATGGTCTTTTGTAGTGGAAGATGTGAGTCCCCAAGATTTCTTCCCTTGGATTGATCATTAAAGGCACTCCTTTGGTCGGATAGTTCTCCCATCGAGGAAGCTACTCCCTTTGGTTCGATAAATCTGAGATGGGTCTAGGCCGATATGAGCTCCTTCACAATTTGATACATCGCAAACCAACAGAATCCATCAAAATAAGCTAAAAACTAAAATTAATCTTTGACTAACTTCCAGTTAATTTAAGTCCCCCATTAGCATTCAATCAATAATCATCCCTAGGTCGAGTTTAATTTATTGCCCAAAGCAGCCGATCACCCTAATTGTTCCTTATTTTAGAAGATATGAGTCTGTGTGCTTTCTTTCTAACTTGACCATTGCAAAATGAAAGGCACATCTTTGGTTGGATAATCCCACCTTGTGGTTTGTAGACTATTCCCTTTGGATTGGTAATTCTGAGTTAGGTCTAGGCCTTCATGGCCCTATTCAGTATAGTTCATCGCAAATCGATGGGATCCATCATAATCAAAATAAAACTAAAAAATGAAACTAATCTTTGACTATCTTTGAGTTGATCTATGTCCCCCAGCGGCATTTACTCAATAGTCATCCCCAAGTTGGGTTCAATCTATTGTATTGCCAATAGATTACCCCAGCAATTGGTCTCTACTTTAGAGGATATAAGTTTACTCTACTTTCTCCTAGTACGGATGCTGCATACCGAAAGGCATCCCCTTGCTTAGCTAGTCATACTATTTGTTTAGTAGCCTACTTTATTGGTAAATGCAGTTGATTGCCTCTTTGGCTCTTACTCAATATGATCCATCACAAACCAATAGGGTCTATCTCAAAACTCGAAATCTAAAAATATAAAACAAATAAAATAAATTGAATGAAAGAAAGAAATAAAATAATCAATCAATCTAAATCAAATCTTTTAGTTCTTTTGATTAGATGCAAGCCTTTCTAGTTCCTCAGAGGATCTAGAATTTTAATCCCTCGACGGATTCACAACCCCTCCCTTGTGGATGACTTGAACTTGCCTCCCTGGTGGAGAGTTCACCTTTTTATCCCCCGTGGAGTCAAAACAAACACAAATTAAACAAACAACAAATTAAAACAAATTCAACCCCTTTTCTCAATGATATTTAATTAAACAAATCAAATTTCTTCCCAGCGAGACTCAAATCAAATCAAACATCTCATCTCTCAGCGGATGACTTGAACTTTTTCCCTTAGTGTATGGTTCACATACTCCATCTCTAGGGGATTCATCATTCACTCTTTTATGTCTTGAACATGAGTTGAGTCACATTGCACTGAGCTCTAGATTCCTTCTACACCTTGGGTTAGGGGTAGATTATTTCTATTAGTGCTTGTGATCTTTTGGTGTCTTTGATCTTTTCGGCCAACACCAATATGTGCGGTGTTCCTTATCAGTCACACCACACCTATTGGGCACCCTTTATTAACCTCATTTTTAGGATGAGCTCTCAACCCCTCCCTCTTAGACATAGGACTTCTTCTAGACACTAAGGGTTCCTTAGTCTTAAGATATATCTAGTGATTAGGTGGACATTCAACCTAACCCTAGAGACTTAGAAGAGTTAGACATAGGAATAGGTCATGCCTTAGGGGTGTTAGAAAAATCTACCTACCCTATAGCTTGAACCACATTCCTTACTTCATTCCTTCAAGTCAAACCCCAAATCAACATAAAACCTAAATCAATTCCAGCCTAATTGATTTTCTCCAAACTTAAATCAATGCCACATGATTGAAACCCATGATTCAAATCCATGATTCAAATTCCAAATTTCAAATCTTGCATAAGTCCTTTGATTTCCCTTCATGGACTTAGCCTAAATCAAATTCAAATCAATTCAAATTCATGAATTTTTCTCATAACCCATATATATTCTCATTTATATTCACACATATAAATAAAATATAAATTCAAATCAATCAGATCAAATTCCAACTTGAAATTCCAAATTCCAAATCTTGTCTAAGTCTTTTGATTTCCCTTCATGGACTTAGCCTAAATCATCTTTAAATCAATTCAAATTCATAAAATTTTCTCATAACTCATTTATATTCTCATTTATATTCACATATCTAAATGAAATATAAATTCAAATTAGTCAAATCAAATCAAAAATTCAAATTCCTAATTTAAAATCCTTCTTATGTCCTTAATTCCCTCTTAAGGACTTAGCCTAAATCATCTTCAAATCAATTCAAACTCATAATTTTTTCTAACAACTCCTATATATTCTTGTTTATATTCATATATATAAATGAAATATAAATTTAAATCATTCAAACTAAACACAAAATTTAAGTTTAATTCACAAATTGTTCCTTAAGTCACTTTGATTTTCTCTTAAGGACTTAGCCTATATCATGTTCAAATCACTTAAAACTCATGAAATTTTCTCATAACTCATTTATATTATCATTTATATTCACATATATAAATGAAATATAAATTCAAATTAATCAAATCAAGTCCAAAATTCAAAATCCTTCTTAAGTCCTTAATTCCCTCTTAAGGACTTAGCCTAATCATCTTCAAATCAATTCAAACTCATGAGATTTTCTCATAACTCATTTATATTCATATTTATATTCACATATATAAATGAAATATAAATTCAAATCAATCAAATCAAATCCAAAATTCAAATTATTAATCCAAAATCCTTCTTAAGTCTTTAATCCTCTCTTAAGGACTTAGCCTAAATCATCTTCAAATCACTTCAAATTCATGAAATTTTCTCATAACTCATTTATATTCTCATTTATATTCACATATATAAATGATATATAAATTCAAACAACCAAAACCAACTCCAAAAATCAAACTCAAATTCAATCAAAATCCAACCTAAGCCTTTCAAGTCAAATTCTTGAACTTAGGCAAATCAACCTCAAATCAAGCCAAACCCTTGATTTTCTTACATGATTCAATCAATCCTTCAATCATGAATCCAAATATAAATAAAAACTTCAATCACTTAACAAAAACTCAATTCAAAAAATCAAGCCAAAATCCATTTCATGTTCACCCTTTGAACTTGAAATTGTCAAATGAATCAAAACCCATTTGACTTCAAACTACTTGCAAATGGATTTATAATTCAATCATAAGTCCATTTACAAGTTCAATCAAACTCAAATCAAGCTTTGACCAAGCCATTTGACCTACTTAGGCTTACTTGACCCAAAGTGACTAAAGTATCTTTATGAGCCAAATTCTAATCCTAACCAAAATAGGATTGAACTAAGCCCATCTATGCCTCTCATCATGATCAACAATCATCATGAGATGATAAATCAATCAAATTGGGTTAAACTAAGTCAAACCAAAGGGTTGACTAAGTCAACACTTAGCCAAAATGAAGCCCAACATAGCCAAAATCCACCATAGGCCAAATTGATTGAAACCATTGACCTAAGTTCATTCATGGCAAATGTTTGAACTTGACCAAGTCAACATTTGAGCCCAACCTAGCCCAATTGGCCACTTGACCCAAGTTGACCTAAAAAGTCAAAATGTGTCAAAACTTGATCTAAGCCAAATTAATTGAAACCAATGGGTTAAGTTCATTCTAAATCACTTATTGAACTTGACCAAAGCCTCAATTGGCCAACTAGACCTAACTTAGCCCAATTGAGCTTGAACCCAACTTGACCTAAAGGGTCATATTGAGCCAAATTCAAACTTAACCAAAATTAATTAGAAACAAAGATACCAATCCACTTCATATGACTAACCAAACCTAAAGCGCATGTCGCATCAACCACATTTGTGGCGCCAGTCAGGGATTAATAATATAATAAAGCATTATTTTATTCCAAATTAATCACCTAAACTTCTAAAATTCATATATCAACATAGAAAAATCAAAAAAATATGCCATAAATTGTATTAGAAAGATAATTGAATGTAGAATATTCTAAAATTAATTTTATTGATTTTGAATAATTCTCTTCTCTGAATTTAGGTTTTATTGGGAATATTAATTTGCTAATTACTCCCTGATTAATATACTAATTAATCTCAAACTTCTTGGGTATAATTAGAAGGATGACTTCTGCCTCGCTAATTTTCTTGGGATTTATTGGTGGCTTAATTAGAAGAATTGATAGTTCATTCCTTAATTACTCACTTAATGTAATTAGACTTAATTAAGGGTATAATTAGTGATTTAACCCTCTGATTGAGCTAATTAAGTTTTGATTAAGTGAATGTGAGGTTTAGGGAATAATCTTGGGATACTCTCTTTAAGATATTTCTTAAACCCCCTTTTATTTCTTAATCTTACTTTAATTAAAGGTTAATTAACTAATTATCCCCTTGATTAATTTCATAAAATTCTAAAACTTTCTAGCACTCAATTAATCCTTCTTGGGTAGATACTTAGGTGTTCAAAGCCTAAGTACAATTAAGGAAATCAGAATTCAGCTATATGTGTGAAGGGTGTTTTGAAATTACTTAAGTTAAATCCCTTTAGCTTAATTAATCATTAATCATGAGTCAAATTGCATTAGGCCCTTTTCTTCCTAGGTGCATTGCAAATTTAAATTCCTTGTGTGGTTTTATGTCATCTTATTGGCTCATAATTATTTGATTAATAATGCTAAGGTGGTGTAGGTAAGGGGTAATTAACATGCTTAATTCATACCTTAACCTAATCAAAATATAAAATGAATCTAATCACCTAAAAATTGAACAAAAATATCAAACACATATGGGAATGGGTTAGGAATAGTAAACTCACCTCAAATTTCCAAATTAAATCAAACAAAATCAAATAAAAATCATATTTAAACAAACTTTGATTTGCTTTAAGCTTTCTTATTTCATAAGATTGTCTTTAGGAATTAATTTAGGTGAATATGTTTACATGCTTTCATTACTTTAGTTCCTTCCTAACATGCTAAATGTGTGTGTCATATTATTTCATTCATGACTTTTAAAAATTAAATTATAAAAAAGATAATACTTCCTTTATGTCAAATTGCATGTTTTGGTTAAAGTAAGAATATGAGTGGCTATTATCACTATTAAATCCAAATTATTTTCAAAATATATGAATCAATTATCAAAATTGAAAGTGTGTTACTTATATCTTACTTATAAGCTTGCATGTGAGTAAAATATAAGGATGTGCGTAGTGTAGTTTTCCCTCTCCTCTCTTTTCGAATAGTTTTGAATTGAATTTCGCAAAATGTATAGTTCATTTGAAAAGAACCTAACACTTGCCTAACTCCATCTCCTATTCAGTGCTATTACTTAAAAAGGATAACTACACTTGTACATATAAATTGCATAAACAAAAATAAATCAACTAACACAAACTCTTGCATTCTTTATTTTTCATTTATCTCTTTTGTATATATGCTTATATTTAAGGAAATTGGTATATTAGTCTGAAAAACCCTAAGATTGTGAGTCTTAAAGTAGCCCTAAGTAAGTCATACTTTACACCTCTGGTTAACAATGGTGTTGTACTCACTTATGCCTTTCATACATTCATATGTGCATATGAAAATTGGATAAAAAAAACCCCTTTGCTACATAATGAACATCATGCATCATAAACATTCAAATTTTCTTAAATAAACTACTTAGCATGCATCATAAAGTGTGCTAAATATTCTCATTTGTATGTATAGATATGTTTAGGACTCATTCATATGCATGTTATACATGTTGGGAAAGAAATAAAGTGATGTATATTTTGTGAATTTAGTTCACTTTACTTAATCTTAAAATGCCTTTCTTTTGAATAGGTTTGTTTAGAGTTCATCTAAACTTAGGATTAATTAAAAACACATAATAAAACATTAACTAAACAAAATTAAAACATGAATCCACTTTAGAAATTACTTAGGTTAGGGAAGGAAAGAGAAGTTCTCTTCTTTCTCCCTCTCTTTACAACTTAGTAATTAATTGAAGGATTCACTTGAACCCAATCAAAACATAAAATAAAATCAACCTAAAACAACTAAATCACTTAAATGAAACCCTCCTCTAAGTTCAATATTTTTTACACTTAGAAAATTCTAACTTAAAGTCATAGCTAAGCACACCACACAAACCTCTAAAGCACACACATTAGGCTAAGTCACCACTTCTAGCTTTAGGTTAGGGCAGTGCATGGTTTGATGTTTGCTTTTATTTTGTGATATATATTTTAGTCTAGATGTTAGGAAATATGTGCCCAAAATGAATGGTAGGGTGATCTCAGTCTAACCATTATCTTCTACAGGGGATTGTGCTTAAGGGGCGTTGTAACAAATAAAAATTATAAATGCTTTTGTTGTGTAGGTGCTTATACCCCTAAGCATAATCCAATATAGGTGGACTTAGTCACCCATGTGTGGGGTGATAAGTCCAATATACATGCTTGGGATTTGTGTGATTTGTTTAGCTAATCTCTGTTTTGCAAGTGTTAGCTAGATTTACTTTTTTCTTTTCATGTAATTTTTGCAATTAGGATTTTGGAATGATTGTTATGGGGATTAGATGAGCATTGGATATAAGATTTCCCTTATGTACCATGTGAAGCCTTGGAGCAACCACCTTCTAACCATCCAAAAGAATGAATCAAAGAAGAAAGGAGAAAAGAAGAAGAAAGAAGAGAAGAAGAATGAAGAAATGAAGCTTGAAGACCCCATAACAATGAGTTCCATGTATACTTAATTCATTTATAATCTAGGTTGTATAAGGGTAGAGCTTGGCTACCTAATTTGTTTATGGGTTTGTGCGGTGGTGCCCGACCATAAATGGCCTTTATTCTTTTGTGTTAGCTTTATAAATTGATTGATGATTTGTTTAGCTTGTGCATTAAGATGGCATCCTTTTCCTAGTTCCTTCTTTGCTTAATGTATGGCCTGGATGTGGATTAGACTCTTAGGAAAAATAAATCTTCTACCAATTTAACAATTCAAAATTAAAAATAAAGAACTCATAACCTCACCTAAGCTTAGGTAAAATCAAGATAAAGAATTAGCAACCCCTTTTGGATGAGTATTTTTTTATAACATCATGCACAAATGCATATTATTTTCACTCTTGATTGGAGGGCTTCCACCTTTGCTAGAAAAACTTGGCTTGATCTTTGAGAGCCATGATGGAAATACACCTCCTCCCTTCTCACTAATTTTTATCAATAATCTCATATCTCATGCATTAGGCATATGAATCCTATTAGCCTGAGTCAAAATGATGGTCCAAAAATTAAAATTAAAAATAAAATTTGAATTGCATTAGATTTAGGTCATTTGAAGCATACCCTTACATGATCTAGTCTCTTTAAGGAGTGAGTTTAAGGACTTAGTCTCTTTCTAAATAAATAATAGCCTAGCTATCTTGCATAAAGCATATGACTTGCCTACATGAATTTAAAATCATAGGAGGAGTTAGTTGGTAGCCACCCCCATGTGGTTGTAAGTCCAAGCAGTTGGATGGTTTGTCCTCTCTTGTGGAGGCAAACCAAATACCAATTTTCACCTTAGATTTAGGTTGTGCTTTTGGCCCTTGTCAAAGCTCCCTAGATTTAGGTCCTAAGGTTGCTTCTCCCCTTTATTGGCTATAAGCATAAATTCTCACCTATTAGTCATTTCCATAATCTTATGTTGTGGAATCATAAGTCCTAAATTTCTAATGAAAAATTTAACTCAGATAAATTAAATCAATTTCAAAAATATAAAGCCCAACCATAGGATAGTTTGAGATGCTCGTTAGGTTCCTAAGCATCATGAACATCTCCTACTTTTCTTACTTTGGCTTTGATAATAACTCTCTCTCCTTGATAAATCCCATTTGATCTTCTGAAATAAACTAATCAATTGATAGTTCTACCTATTAAAATCTTTATAGATAATGATCATTTACCTTAATCAAGAGTACTACTAAGGGATCCCATTCCTTAGGATGTAATTAACTATGGGAGCTTGCTATTGTAGGAAACTTAACAAACCCAATTTAAAATAAACCCTACTTTACTTTTCCATGTAAAGTAGGGAAGAATCTTTGGTACACATGCAGACCCATTATCCTTAGGAGTCCTTGTTGAGGTGATTAGGTCCATTGTAGGGTGGTGACTTCTATCTTTAGGGATAGTACACCTCTCCTCAATATCATACCCAATCACACTCAATAAGAACATCTGCGGATCTACGTGGTGTCAAAATTTCATTAAAAAAAGAGATGTATATTTTGATCTTCATTTTATCACACATAGAGTGAAGATGGAAGTATATATTTCTATTCTTTAGAAATAAAAAATTTCACCATAGATTTTTTTGGCTACTCACTGAGGATGATTCCTCTCTCCATCTTTGGAAAATGATCGTTGTCTCCAACTATCAATAGTGGGTTTGTACTTTGGTATGAATCCAATACTATCTTTCATTCCATTGGCACTTAGCTTATTTCATTCTTAAGTTAAGCTAGCCAACATCTTTAGGTTTTAGGATCTCACCCCGTGTGGTCTTAAAACCCCTGTTGGGTTCTCCAATGGTAAAACAAATTATTAAAAAAAAAGATATAAATAAAAGTAAAATATTTAAAGACTTCCTCCTTATCATTTCTATGATAAGTAAAGGTTCATTCTAATATAATAAAGTAAATCCTTATCAAAAATCATGCTTTTCAAAAATCACTCTTTCTAAAATACACTTAATAAAATATTTTACACAAAATTTCCCTAAATCATCTTCATCTAACAATCTTTATGATTGTTATATTTAAGATCATCTTTACAAAAAAAAAATTCCAACAATCATATTTTCACAAGCATAAAATTTGAAGATAGGCCTTTCCATTCAATACACCCAAATGTACTTAATTGATATTACCTCTTCAAGCAAAATCATAGCTTTGAACTTCCACCTAACACATTCCACATGTGTTAGGATGGGATTTTCATTTTTTTTTTAAAAGCACATATGAAACGTCTCCATTCAGTATACCCACATTTATTGGGTAGAGGTCTCATTTTCAAACAAAATCAAAAATAAATTTTTAAAAAAGCACAGATGAACCTTTCCATTCAATATACCCCTATTGAACGGAAGTTCTATTTTAATACAAAACTAAATTTTTTAGAAGCACATATGAACATCTTCATTCAATATACCCAAATTTATTGAATAAAAATTTGATTCCCAAATCAAAATAACATCATTTGGAAATCCCACTTAAACATATTCCATATTGATTAAGTTGGAATTCCCTCTTTCAAAAAGCAATAATCACACACAAAGCAAAATTTTCACATTGCAAAAATAGTATTGACTTTCATTCCTACATACCCAAATTTGTTAGATGGAAGTCTTTTTTCAAAAATCAAAACTTAACAATCATATTTTCAAAATTCAAAACACATTTGGAACTTCATTTAGCACACTCAAATTTGCTAAGTGAAGTCTCCAAATTTGAAAAAAAATAAAATTTCCAAAATACATTTGAAACTTCATTCTAGCAGATCCCATTTGCTAAAGTGAAGTCTCTCCTATTCCAAAAATAAATTTTGAAACACACTTTTGAAATTTTCATTTAGCATACTCAAATTTTCTAAGTAAAATATCCATCCCACAAAAATATTTCAAAACATATTTGGAACTTCATTCTAGCATACCCCATTTGCTAAAGTGAAGTCTCCCTTTTCAAAACAAAATTTTGAAACACCTTCGAAATTCCATTTAGCATACTCAAATTTGCTAAATGAAATTTCCACTTCACAAAATTTCCAAAAAACACTTTTTGAACTTCACTCTTTAGCATACCAAATTTGCTAAAGTGAAGCCTCCATTTTTAAAATAAAACCACAACATAAAAATTTTAACCACATCTTTTGAAATTTCATTTAGCATACTCAAATTTGCTAAGTGAAATTTCCATTTCACAAAATTAAGTGGAACTTCATTTTTAGAATATCATATTTGTTAAAGTGAAGTCTTCACTTTCAATCAAAAAATAAATCAAAGCCAAAAAGGAAACACATTAGGATGCCCTTAGCAAACTTAAATTAGCTAAGGATTCTACTTTTCAAAATCAAATCAAATTCAAAGAGAAACACATTCAAATTTCTTTAGCATGCCCAAATTTGCTAAGAATCCTACTTTTGCAAAAAATCAAAATATTCAAAATAAATGAAACACTTTAGGATTTTCTTAGCATACTCAAATTTGCTAAGAATCTTATTTTCAAAAATCTTTCAAAAACAAAACACTCTTGGGTTCTTCATTTAGCATACCTAAATTTGCTAAGTGGGAATTCCAATTTTTAAAATCAGCAATAATTCACAAGATAGAACAAACAAAGAAAAAAGGAACAATTATTTTCAAACACTTCACTTAGCATACGCAAATTTGCTAAGTGAGTAAAATTCCAAAATATAAAATAAAAACAAAACTAATTGACCCTTACTTTAACATACCCAAATTTGTTAAAGGAAAGGGTCCTCAAATAAAATCTAATTTCAAACATGAACCTATGGAAGCACCTTTCTAAAATATTTGAATCCATTTTTCAACATACCCAAATTTGTTGAAGTTGGATTCATATTCAAAAATTCCTTTCCAATCAAATCTCCAAGTCTTCTCTAAATCCATTTAAACCCCACTTAACACTTCCAAGATATTGGATGTGGGTTCAAATTTTAAATTCAAATTCAAAAATCAACAAAACAAAAATCTGATCCAAGCTTGTTTCCAACATTGCAGATTCTTAGCATCAGTCTCAGTTATAGCTATAGTTCATTCCTTCAGTTTTCAGTTAATTATAAATGGAAAGTTCACAAAAGTTTGTGTTCACTTTCCCCTATGGCATGGACTTGGCCTTGGATTAGGCCAATCTCCCCAGAGCTGATCACATCCATCTCATCCATTTTGGCAGAGGTTTTGAGGGGGTGAGGATCACATGTGAGGGCACTCCCCTCACAACCGGCTAAGGCTGCGTGGTAGTGATCATACAGTCAGTTACCATCAATTGACATCCCTCATTAAAGGAAAAGCGGTAGTCCCATCGGTTCAGTGCCGGTGCGGTGGCGATTTCATGTGCCTCATGGTTTCCCGTGCTACCCCAATGAGGGATAGCACCCACTCATTGGCACCCTCTAAGGATAAGGCTCCTCTGATCCTAGAGATTGCCTCCCCAGCTTTTGTGGTTGGGTCTAGTTCTTACTCCACTCTCCCTACCAAGACTCAGAGGAGAAATAAAAATTGCATGATTAAGTGGTATCACACTAGGATTAATAAGAAGATGGAGGCCGCTACATGGTCAGCTGTGGAGGAGGTGTCACACCCCAGATGACCCCCTACCTTTACTCTAGGGTCAATCTGAAGTGTAACAGAATAGAATGACTCGATTGGACACAGATTCCACCAACACGTTCCAACCTGTGCTACTACGAAACGAGCAAGTGAAATTTGCATCTAATCAAATCATCACAAATATTTGCAATTCATATACTACTTAACTTAATTCATATCACAATTACTGGAAGCATGAAATCTTTAAATTTGTAAATAAATGAGCAACTAAAGATATTTAATTTGTCGCATTCCAAAAGCCTTTAAGTGTCCAAAATTATACAATTCAACAAAACACTAGCTTCTACCCATCTTTTCCGAAATTATCAACGGTAGCATCATAAGCTAAAGCTTTGTGAGACAAGAATGCTAAAGTAAGCTCAGTACAAGACAGTAGAAACAATCGTGCATGTACATATAAATTTACAAAACTGGTAAACTATGTTGCAGTAATGTAACATTATAACTGAACAATATGCTGTAGGTGCTGTAGAAATGTAACAATATAACTGAACAATATGCTGTAGGTAATATGCTGTAGGTTCATACTGTATCAATGTCAAGGAGCAGTAATTTTCATTAAATCATTTCAGTTCTCAGTTCTATATCAAATCATTTTCTAGAAATGTCATTTATAATTGCATAGGTTTTGACTTCATAACAAAAGGGTCGTCACCCGGCCCGTCGGCCTAAAGCTGAAGGTAAGGCAGGGCCAGAACCATACTACTTACCCAACAGCCCCCTGACACCAGTTGGACAACCTAACGACCCCAACCTTAAAATGTCAGAGTCGGGGATACTAAGATCCCCTAATCACGGCTCATCTCGTCAGAACTTTTGCCTATCTGCGCAGATTTCTATAACATAGCCTTCCTATCACAATTTTCCTGACATTTCCCTGTTTATCACATTACTGCATTTAACATGTTGTCAAACATTTCTATATGTCCAATGAAATCATATGCTATGAACTAACTATCTTATAATCATTATAACAAATAATGTCAATCCTAAACCCCCATTCAATAATTACTCTAGCGGCAAAACAATTTGGAACTCCCAATCGCATTTCAACACCAAGGAAGGTCAGTGAAAGAAAAGAAAGGAATAGGAAAGAAATTAGCAACTTACAAAATTCCTAAGTTTCCCCGTCGGCGAGAAATCTCGACGAGCGATCGGTTCCGCGATTTCCAGGCGACTTACTTTCCCAACCCATCGGTTCACCGGGACTTACGATGTGGCGTTCCAAACAGCGGCGTACGCGGCGATCGGGCAAAGGCACGGATGCGACGGTTCCGGTGGAAGTCGAGAATCCTTTGCGTTGCGTGCGGTCTGCGTCCGCGGGGCGCTTCTGTCGGCGACGCCGATGCCGAGGGAAGGGAGCGATGGTTCCTGCATTCTGTGTCACGGGAGCAGTCGTTGAAGCCAAAGTCGAGGGAACGGGAGCGGTCTCGATCAGCGGAAATAAATTGACTGCGCAGATTTCTATAACATAGCCTTCCTATCACAATTTTCCTGATATTTTCCTGTTTATCACATTACTGCATTTAACATGTTGTCAAACATTTCTATATGTCCAATGAAATCATATGCTATGAACTAACTGTCTTATAATCATTATAAATCAGTAATCTATACTAGGTCAAGTAATAAACATTTGTATTTGCATACAATATGACAGAAATATCTATATGTCATTCGTACAATTTATACAAAGTGGTAGAAACAGTGGCATACATAGGAATAGAAACTGAATTTAAATTAGCAATTATGTCTCACCTCAGTGTCTAGGTCAGTGTCGTGATGTGCTCGACGATTCCTCCTCGAGTACACAACCTATAATGAAATAACTCTTCTAAATACTTCTAATACATGCAACTCATAAATGAAACTCATAATTAACTTAACCTACAATCTTGCAATCTTACCTGAAATTGATGTCTCCTCATAAGCTTTCGAAATACTAGAGTACGACTCCAAAGTAATCTACTAACATCAATATTACCTGCTTCAATCAACAAACTAAAATTAATAAATAATGTCAATCCTAAACCCCCATTCAATAATTCTACAACTCACCTAACAGCCAAAACAGTTCGGAACTCCCCAATCACACATTTCAACACCAAGAAGAGGGTGAAAGAAAAGGAAAGGAAAAGGAAAATTAGTAACACAAAATTCCTAAGTTTCCCGTCGGCCGGGCAATCAGCGAGCCGATCGGTTCAGATTTCACCGAAACTTATGGGATTTCCCAACCCGTCGGTTCACGGGACTTACAGATGTGGCGGTTTCCAAGCGACGACGTAGGCGCAGGCGGCGGTCCAGGCGAAGGCGCTACGGGATGCGGCGGTTCAGTGAAGCCGACACGGAATCCTTTGCGCGCAGATTACGCATCGCGGGCGGCGGTTCTGTCGGCGTCGATGCCAAGGGAAGGAAGCGGCGGTTCCACATTACGTGTTGGAGCGGTCGTCGGCGAAGGCGAGGAAGCAGGGAGCGGTCTCGATCAACGGAAATAAACTGAGGCCGCGGTAGGGAAGGAATGAAATAGGTGAACTGGTCGATCTCAGCCATACGCACGTCGAAGGCTTTAATCCCGCCGTTGCATGCTTAGTAAAGTGGGTTTGCTACAGTAACAACAAAAGTGTTAGGCAATTAGGAAATAATTAATTGGATATTACAGGAGGTACCCACTCTGATCACCCCATTGGTTATAGCGAACCCATTTCATCCTCTCTATAGGTCTGACAGAGAGGATGCTAGGAGGATCTGTACTTCACCTCCACCAGTGGTTTAGCACCATCCCCTAATTAGCCAGGGTAGGAGGTCATATGTCATCCTCTGATCAGTTCTATGCTAGGTTGGTAGAGCTTACGGACGTTCTAAGTCCAGAGCTTAGTTCGATTTGAGATCTATCATTCCCCGCAGTGTTGGGAAACACCTAAAATAGGAGAGGGCCAGAGAGACCCACACTTTAGTATAAATAACTAGCGAGAGGCGGTTTATTGGCGGTCGGCCTCCACTCATTGATTTCCACGGTACCGTGTCAATCATACATATAGTATTTTGCTCACGGGGGACGTCCCAGAGAGTTGGTGGTGTCTCCACCGCTCTACCCCCTCTCCATCAACCATTCATGGCATCTCGCTCCCGAGAAGGCCATGCAGAAAATTGTACCTCATTGGTGATCCAGCTACGGTTGAGGGATCCTATTCCACCTACACCGCCTACTAAGGTGAGGCTAAGCTCTCTTGCTTGACCTTCTGCCCTAGTTATGGTGCGGAGGGAATGGTGACATCAAAGCATAGTGGTTGTCCCTTCAACAACACCACCAATTCAGCAAGACATGGAGATGGTGGCAGCTATTATAGAGGGAGCAAATGATAGCCTAATTGCACTGATGATAGTAGAACCTCCTAGGAGTGTCACCCCTTTCAGAGTCAGTGACAGTCAGGAGTGTGTTTCTTCTAGTGAGTACAGTCCTTATAGGATTGATTCTCCAGTAGTAGGGGAGGTACGGTGTCTCTTAGTACATGACAATGATCACACTGGTCAGCCAAAATCATTTATGCTCATTCAGATTGATCATTCTCTTGAGGAGATAGTAGCACATTATCTTGTAGAAAAGAAGGAAATTTTGGGGTATGACTGGTCTGATGAGGAGAAGATCAGCTTTGATCCCAACAAAGATAATTTATTGGGAGACTCAATAGGTGTTTGCATGGTGGATACTAGGGGATCCCTCCTTAGAAACAGCCATGGAAGGTGATGAGGTTGAGTAGGAAGAGATAGCCCAATCAGTTCAACACCTCAGATATCAGTTAAAGCAGAAAGATGAATAAATATATAGGATGGCAAGGCAAATTGAGGACTTATTAGCAGCAGTCTCAATACTATAGAAATAAGCCCCAATAGTTCATCCACTATACATATTAATTGGAGTTAGTGTATGTCTTGTACCCAGCCAAGACCTTACCTCTCGTTGAGCAAGGTAGCACTAGCATGTATAGGAAGATAGTGGAAAGTACCTTCATACAAAAGGAAAACATCATATCCATGGTTGAGCAGCAAGTGAAGGAAGTGTTGGCTCAAGCCCGGGGAGGATCATCAGTTCCAAAGGATAGACCCTATCCAGAGGAATTCGATGCAATCCAATATCCTAAGGGTTTCGTGCCACCTTCCTTCAAGAGCTTTGATGGTAGTGGAAACCTGAGGCAATATATTGCACACTTCAGGGCCAGTTATTGCAACAACAATGGCAACGACGCTTTGCTATTCCACCTCTTCTTTAGTAGCCTAGTAGGGATAGCTTTTGATTGGTATGTTAAACTTCCCAACAGTTCAGTAAAGACATTTATTGAGTTGGAGCAACTCTTTATCAAGAGGTTTGTTGGAGCTCAATAAAGGATTATTGATGGTGATTCGTTGTAGCATAATAACACTCAGGTGAGTCCCTTATTGACTATATTCTTAGATGGCATAACCTGAGTATGAAAATGTGAGCATTTGTCGGCGACATGCCATTGAGATTCTTCTAAAGAATATCCATGGCTCGTCATGCTTAAGGGCTTCATTATCAAAATATTTGAGAAGCTAATCAACAAGACTGACTACAAGGATAGGCCAAGTTGCCTTTTCAAGACCAATTGCCTAAAGCAAAGCTTCAGAAGGTCTATAAGAAGAAGTGGGAACATGACGGTAGTAGATGGAAGCAACCTAGAGATCGGTCGAGACCATGACCTTGCGACCTTCCACCTCCTTTACCACCCAGGCGACCTAGCCTCCACGACCTCCACACTAGCACCCCTCCTCAACTATACCATCAATAGTAGTGGCACACACACCCGCCGCCAGGTAACTATGATCCACCTACTCTTTTAGATAAAATTAATAAACCTTATTCATTTAAGAGAGAGATAATCAGAAAAATCTTTAAGAATCTCTTAAAGAAGCATGATTTTAGCTACAGCTAGGAGACCGGAGGAAGTGGGCAAAAGCCATGATCTAACTTTTGTCCCTACCACCATATGCTGTCATGTTTTGGAGGATTTGCATTTAAGGGAGCTTGAACATAGCTTCAAGATCGGTGTTGTATAGTTATCCCAAGGAATACCTTTGTGGAACAACAATCCAATTCCATTAGGGTAATTCTTGGGGATACTTGTAATCCTTCCAAAACCAAATAAGGTTGGGATATTTCTTTATCCAAAACCTCTAAAAAGATTATCTATAAGATCAAAAAACTTTTCTTGCAGGTGCCTGAGTCAGCTCAAACCACTAACATCAAGGAAGGTTTGCAAGTTGCTAGTGCCAACTCGAGGAAAGGTGGAGTTCAGCAGCAACAGCATGTGTCAGCCCGGGATAGCCTAGTAGCGCAACCACCGACCGAGTCCAACCTCCAGTCTACCATTGTAGCTACCACATTGGGAACTTCCTCCACTTCAGCTAGTTCTTCTTCTTCTACTAGTAGAACTCTTGTATCGATGAATAAGGGCATCAAATTCCTTACCCCACTTACTTTACTTGATTTCTACTTTGTACCACCCATCAAATCCAAGAAATTGAAGAATAAAGCTAGCTTGAATTACATCTATGTCACTTATGATGGGTTATCTACTTTTATTCTTAATGATAACTCTTCAAGTCAAAATAACTATAACAATTTTGATCTTCCTCTTTTTGATTTAGACTTGGACTTCTCTACTCTGAATACTACGGGTTCACCTCTTGAGATAGACTTGGAATCATCCGATTTCGAGGGTCCCATAGGAGAAGATGTAGGGAACCTGATGTGCAGGTAGAACCTTCCATTACCCTGCCACAAGAGAATATCAAAGTCAACCTCCGTAGTGGCATGGTTCTACCTCCTAGGGCAGTACCTCAAGATAGAGGGAAATAAGTCATTGGTACAGAGGATTGAGAAGCCCCTCCATAGGATGCTCCACCCTTGGATATGCTTATGGAGGACCAGCCCAAGGTGGACTACAATGTCCTCTCTCATTTAAGAAAGTTATCATCTAAGCTAAGCTATATATGTTATCTTATCCAAAGAGATGAGGAATCATTCAAAACTCTCCTTGATCTTGAGAGAATCTTAGCTGTTTGGCTATAGGTGAGGAGGCACATTACATAAAAAAGCTGGGGATCACCTTCACATATGAAGACCTTCTTCGGGGACTTGGAGCCTGTAGTCCCCTCACATCATAGTTAGCATGGCGATTCAACTTGCCGTAGTTCTTATTGATCCAGTGCATCAATGAATATTATGAGTCTAAAGACCCTTACCTATTTGAGGATTGACATCTCCACACCGAGGAGATCGGATGATGTTGAGAGGATTCAATGATCAAGGCGAGCGGGCTTTAGGTTCCATAGTGTTACCTTTGGAGATAGGTGATCAAAAGAATAAAGCCAAGCTCTACATCATTAATTCGAATACTTCATTCACTGCTTTGCTCGGTAGGCCTTGGATACATCATAACAAGATAATTCCATCCTCCCTCCATCAGTGCATCAAGTTCAAAAAGGATGGAATTGAATACCATGTCAATGGAGATGAAAAGCCATTTTTAGTTAGAGAGGTTGACATTTATGGGATGTGACCTACTATCTTCCTCAAAACACCCTTTCTTGTGAACTTGGACAAAACTTAAATTCAAAAGAAAAAGAAAAGGCAGAAGAAAAAGAAAAGAAAATTGGAAATCCAAGTGAACAAGAAAGGGGAATTGAAGAAGAAATAGATCCACATATCACATTCCACCCATAGTTTATCCCATCATATGGACATGTGGGTAGGATGGCAACCTCCACCAGGCAAAGGCAGAGGTAGTTTTAGAGGTGGAAGACCCCCTGTTGGCCATCACCAACAGGCATGTTCTGTTCATGAGTACTACTATTCACATAGACTTGGAATCCATGGAGGATGAGTCTAATGTGATTAGTATACCAACAACCCCTCTCGGGTTCCATTGGAGGTGACTTTCAATATGGTGACGGCCAAAGTGCAAAGCAAAGTATTCAATCAGTTTATGTGAAACTATTAGGCAATTGGGAACCTTAGCTCTAACCTCACTTTCATCTCAAAAGTTGAAGGTTTAGTAGTTAAGGAAGCCCCTAAGTCTTCCAACATATGAAGTCAAGAGATTCTTTTGGGATCATCATCCTCAAGTCCTAAGTTGATGTAGAACTTGAGGAGGATACATTTAAAGAATTAATGGAATTACCATTTGACTTTTACTCACCTTGTGTTCATAATCTTATAAAGGTTTAGTTCCTCATACATGGTCCAAGCAGTCGAGTATTTGAAAAGCTATGGAATAATACAAGCAAGGGAAGCACAATCAAAGACTAGATCTGTGGTCCAATCGATGATGATGACTACACTATTGTTACCAATCATTTGGAGTCTGATAAGTTCTTTTCACACAACACCAACTCTTATGAGAATGTGTGTTTAGAAATCTCAGATGATCCAGATGATCTCCAAATCAAAGATGCACTAGAATTTGAAGAGGAGATCCATTCAATAATTGACAAGCTTAAAGAAATCAACCTTGGGACAGAAGAAAATCCACGCCTGACTTAAATCAGTTCATTACTGAATGAAGAAAAAACCAATGACTTAGTTAGGCTATTGACTGAGTTTAAAGACTGCATCGCATGGAGTTATGAAGAGATGCCCGGATTATCTCCTGACGTAGTAGTCCACAAGCTAGCAATAGATCCTAATGCTACCCCTATTAAGCAAGCTCCTAGATGCATGCGATTAGAAATCAACAATGTGTCATTTCTAAAGTCAAGAAATTGATGTGGTTTCATCGGAAGAAAATATCCTACCGTTAGCCAATGTCATCCGCTTAAGAAGAAGAATGGCCAAATTGCATATAATTTTAGGACTTAAACAAGGCATGTCCTAAGGATGAGTTTCCTTCCTATACTAGAATTAATGGTGGACATCACCTCATCTCATGTTCTCTTTCATGGATGGGTCATCTGCTACAACCAAATCAAGATGTCTCAAGATGAAAGAAACATTACTTTCAAACCCAATCAAATCTTCTATTATAGGTCATGCCTTTAAAATGTTGGTGCTACATACCAATGGGCCATGACTCAGATCTTCAATGAACTCATCCATCATCAAGTTGAGTGCTATGTTGATGATCTAATAGTCAAGAGTAGAGAAAAGGAAGACCATCTCTTTGACTTGAGAGTAGTTTTCAAATAGTTAAGATAATATAACCTCAAAATGAATCCCCTAAAGTGTGCATTCAAAGTAGCTTCAGGAAAATTCCTTGGGTTTGTTCAACATCAGGGAATAGAAATAGATCCAAAAAAAGATCAAATCTATCTTAGAAATGCCACCTCCTAAGAGTTTAACTCAACTCAGATCCTTCCAAGGATGGTGGATCTAAGATGCTTTATCTCCAACCTATCGAGAGATGCAAGCCATTCTCAGCACTTGTCAAAAAAGGATGCCAAGTTCAAGTGGGATGACAAAGTGTCAGCATGCCTTTGAAGATATCAAGCAGTATTTGGTGAAGCCGCTCTAGTATCTATCCTGCGTGCCACTCATCCTCTACACGCGATTGGATGACTCTCGACATGTTGGCCAAGCCAATGACGGCGGGAAGGAGAATGCTCTCTACTACCTCATCTTATTCCTGCTGAAGCAAACTATCCACCTATTGAGAAACATTGCCTAGCTTTGATCTTTGCCTCCCAAAAGCTATGGCACTATATGCTTTCTCATAAGGTGAACTTGATCTCCAGAACCAATCCACTGCAGTATCTCATGACACGGCCAACACTATCTGGACGTTTAGCATGATGGTCCATGATTCTCTCATAGTTTGATATCACATTCATCCCTCCATGCGATAAAAGGACAAGCACTAGCATATTTCTTAGCAGCACACCCACTTTTTATTGATTCTCCGCTTAGTGATGATCTCCCCGATGAACAAATCATGAACTTAGGGGAGGTTGACAACCACCGATGGGAGATGTATTTTGATGGTGCAGCTTCTTTCATGGGAAGCACCATGATCTACTCTTCCGTGAAAGGGGTAGGAATAGTTCTCCTAACTCATATCACAACGCGTGATGAGATTCTCATACTATCTTTCCAACCCCTCACACCAATAATGAAGTCGAAGTATGAGGCTTTGATTGGCCCGAGTTAGCCATCATAATGTGTGTCAAGAGCATCAACATCTTTGGGGATTCTCGCTTGGTCATCAATCGATTGTCCTACAAGGTTCTCAAACCCAAGCTTCCATTACCATGAGTATACCATGAAGCTATTGGCCCAAATCCTGTCACCATCAAGGTTCCCCAAGAGAACAATAGCATATGCTTTGGCCAAACTTGCCAAAGAATTGGCATGTCCCGAAGATGAGTCCATTTCAATAAGGGTCCAAAATAGACAAGTCCTATCCCTTATTGATGTTGAACTCATCGAGACTTTCTCGAAGGGAGGTTGTTGCCTATAAGGACAAGGAGCTAGATTGGAGGCAACCGCTCATAGACTATTTGAACACCAAACTACCTCAAGAAAAGTCACAAGCCCATCGTAAAATAGAGCTCTCTCTATGCTCATTGATGGCACCTATACCATGATCCTTTGACCAAATGTGGTTACTTATTTAGACAAACATGAGCATTATAATTGAGGTACATTCGTGTCGTGAAGCACATCAATCCAATTCAAAGATGAAGATAAAGATCAAGAGACTAGGATACTACTGGCCTTCGATGATTATAGATTGCATGGATGTAGCTAAGAGATGTCATGAGTGTCAGGTGCATGGTGTGATCCTCCACTAACCACCCAATATTCTACACCCTACATTGGCCTCATGGCCATTCGAGTGTTGGGGTACCGACATTCTGGGTCTGATCGATCCTCCTTCTTTTAAGGGGAATCATTTCATCTTAGCTACCACCAACTACTTTTCCAAGTGGGCGGAGGCAATCCCACTCAGAGATGTCACAACTTAGCATGTGCTTCAATTTTTAGAATCATATTGTATATAGTTGGTGCCTCGACAAATTATATCGATAATGGTATTGTATTTAAAAGTACCAAAAAGCATTCAAAAGCAGAAGATAGTACATGTAACGATACTACCATCTAGAGCAAATGGCTTAGTGAAAGCATTCAACAAAACTCTCATCCAAATACTAAAGAAGACTCTTGATGAAAATAGTGAATTAAGTTGGTTGAAGCCTTGTGGGCCTACACCACATACAACTCCAACTCAATCTACCCCATTTTTAGTGTATGGGTCAAGTCTTCTACCTTTAGAAGTTCAACTCCCATCACTAAGGATAGCATTGGGTAACAAGATCACTACAGTAGAATGCAAAGGGTTAGAAGAGCTCAAAGGTTTGGAGGAGAGTCACCCATGCCAAAACCTCAAGTTGTAAAAAATGATTCAAGCTCACAACAAGCTGGTCCACCTTAGGTCTTTCCGAGTAGAGAACTTGTGTTAGTCCTAAGGAGACCAATTGTTGCCCGCTGAAAGATGGGAGGCAAGTTTGAACCCACTTGGGAAGGCCCCTATGTCATAGAGAAGGCCTACCAAGGATGATCTTATTAGCTCATTGATTATAAAGGGGAACACTCGATGCTTCCAATTAATGGGCTCTATCTAAAGAAATATTACCCATGAAATAAATCATGTTTGAAAATAATTATCAATAATAAAATTGATTCCATTTCATCAAATCCTCTTCTTTTGAAGCATTGTTTGCTTATCTTGCGAATTCATCATGACGTGTTTAGAGTAGGTATAAGAGTCCCCCAGTGGCATCCTATCCCTCTTGCACAACACAAATACAATCTCTCAGTGTTATTAGAATAGGTGTAAGAGAACCCAAGAGGCATCCTATTTCGATCAGCACAACTAAGTTAGGTGTGAGAGAACCCAAGTGGCATTCTTTCTTAATGGGAATTCCTTGCCATCCATTATGGCACACATCAAAATCCCCAAGTGTTTAAGGTGTGTAAGAGTCCCCAGGCATCCTATTCCTTTAACACATGCAAAAAAAAACACATAATCTTTTCTTCTCAAGCTATTTTGATGTGGGAGCAAGTCCCCTGTGGCACTCACTCATTAGCTTCTCTACATCGGGTCTACATGCTACCTAGCTAGTATGTCACCCCAGTGGTCACTTATTGGAAGATGTGAGTCCCCGCGCTTTCTTCCCACTTGACTAAAACCAACAAGCCTTTATGGTTTCACCGCCCAATCAGTAAGCTACCTCGGATTTTGTTTAAGAAGATGAGTCCCCTCGCTTTCTTTCGAACTTCAACTACCCATCCTAACTGGAAGTATATTTGAGGGTTTAGATAAGTCCCAGAGGGCTCATTTCCTTGACCAGTGCTGAAATGATGTTCTGCATTCACTCAAGAATGAGGAGTACTCTATCTGGCATCACATTTTATCACATCCCAAGAATCAGCCCATGAGGATGAGTCCCCTCGAAGCTTTCCCAGGCCTAATTTATTGCAACCTTAGGTTGGTTGATATTCGCTATGCTGACAGTGACTCGCTAGTTAATATACCACTCTTAGCAGATGTGAGTCCCTATATTTTCTCATTGAGTTGGCCACTGCATACCTATTTGATATATGACTAGCCATGACATCTTCTTCAGGGTTTTGGATTAAGCCCTCTCTACGGCACTCTATTTGGATCACATCCTTTATGCACCCCATTTGGACACTACTTAGGTTACTTTGGATTGCACCTCTTCCAAGTAGCCACTTGGTTGGAGAATTTGATCAATGTACCCTCCTTGTTTAGTAAATCTGAGATAGGTCTAGGCTGAGATAAGCTCCTTCTCAGTTTGATCCCTCACAAACCAACAGGGTCCATGATAAACAAATTAAATAAAATAAACAAAATTAATTCACTTGTGGATTAGGAATTCAAGCCCCAAAAGGGCCCCTTTTCCCAAGCAAACATCCTATCTTTAAGGCAGTATCAGCTAAACTCCCTATAAGAATTGCCTAACTACTTGAGTTGAGATAAGTCCCTGAGTTGGCACTCACTCCGTAGTCACCCATAGGTCAAGTTTAATCTATTTTTCTATAAGCAGGTTACACTGGCAACCATTCAGCTTTGGAAGATGTAAGACTATAACGCATTCTTTTTAGTCGATTATCGCAAATCGACAAGCAATCTTAGGTCGGGTTTGATTTATTGCCCAAAGCAACCAATCACCCTAGTGGTCTTTTATAGTGGAAGATGTGAGTCCCCGCTTTCTTCCTTCAACCGACACAAAGGCACTTTGGTCGATAGTTCTCCATGTTGAAAGCTACTCCTTTGATCAAGAATGAGATAGGTCTGGTTGATATAAGCTCCTTCTCAGGTGATCCATCACAAAACCAAGAATAAATTAAATAAATCTAAAATGAAATTAATCTTGACTATCTTTGAGTTGATCTAAGTCCCCATTCACTCAATAGTCGCCCTAGGTTAGTTCAATCTCGCCAATAGATTACCCTAGCAACTGGTCCCTACTTTAGAGGATGTAAGTCTACCATGCTTTCTTCCTACTATAGTTGCTACATACTAAAAGGCATCCCTTTGGTTGGCAAGTCCTCCTATGTGTTTAGTAGACTACCCATTTAAATTGGTAAATTTGAATTAGGTCTAGGCTTCTATGGCTCCTACTCAGTGCAGTCCATCACAAACCTCTCATCCCCTTGTGGATGACTTGAACCTGCTTCCCTAATGGAAGGTTCACATATTCTATCTAGTGATTCTCCTTCCCTCTCTTATGTCCTGACATAAGTAGAGCCACATTTCACTAAGCTCAATTCCTTCTACACCTGGGTGAGTAGATTGTTCTCTAGTTATGATCATTCAATGTTGTTGATCATTTTGTCAATACTAATACGCAAGTGGTGTTCCTATGTCACACCACACTATTGGGCACCTTTGTTGACCTCATTTTAGATGAGCTCTCAACCCCTCCATCTTAGACATAGACTCTCTAGACTTTAAGAGTTTAGTCTTAAGACACATCTAGTGATTAGGTGGACACTCAACCCAGCCCTAGAGACTTAGAAGAGTGCCCAAGAGTAGGTCATGCCTTAGGGGTGTTAGGAAAATTTGCCTATCATAGCTTGAACCACATTTACTTCCTTCATTCAAGTCAAATTCAACATCAAACCTAAATCAATTCTAGCCTAATTGATTTTCTCCAAACTCAAATCAATGTCATATGATTGAAACCTATAATTGAAATCCATGATTGAATTCTAAGTTGAAATTCCAAATCTTGCCTAAGTCCTTTGATTTTCCTTCATGAACTTAGCCAAAATCAAATCTAAATCAATTCAAATTCATGAAATTTTTCATAACTCATTATATTCTCATATTATATTCACATATATAAATGAAATATAAATTCAAATCAATCAAATCAATTCAAAATTCAAATTCTTATTCAAAATCCTTCTAAGTTCTTAATTCCTCAAGGACTTAGCCTAAATCACCTTCAAATCAATTCAAACTCATGAAATTTTCATATAACTCATTTATATTCTCATTTATATTCACATATATAAATGAAATATAAATCAAATCAATCAAATCAAACTAAAAATTTAAATTCCAACCCAAAATATTTCTAAGTCCTTAATCTCTTAAGGACTTAGCCTAAATCATCTTCAAATCACTTCAAAAAAATTTTTCATAACCATTTATATTCTCATTTATATTCACATATATAAATGAAATATAAATTCAAACAACCAAAACCAACTCCAAAATCAAACAAATTCAATCAAAATCCAACCTAAGCCTTTCAAGTCAAAATCTTGAACTTAGCCAAATCAACTTCAAATCAAGTTAATTCTTAATGATTCAATCAATCCTTCAATCATGAATCCAAATATAAATACAAACTTCAATCACTAACCAAAACTCAATTAAAAAATCAAGCCAAAAATTCATTTCATGTTCACTTTGAACTTGAAATTGTCAAATGAATCAAAACCCATTTGACTTCAAACCACTTGCAAATGGATTTATATTTCAATCATAAGTCCATATACAAGTTCAATCAAACTCAAATCAAGCTTTGACCAAGCCATTTGACATACTTAGGCTCACTTGACCCAAAGTGACCTAAAGTATCCTTATGAGCCAAATTCTAATCCTAACCAAATTGGATTGAACTAAACTCATCTATGCCTCTCATCATGATCAACAATCATCATGAGATGATCAATCAATCAAATTGGGTCAAACCAAGTCAACACTTAGCCAAAATGAAACCCAACATAGCCAAAATCCACCATAGGCCAAATTGATTGAAACCATTGATCTAAGTTCATTCATAACCAATGTTTGAACTTGACCAAGTCAACATTTGAGCCCAACCTAGCCCAATTGGCCACTTGACCCAAGTTGACCCAACTTGACCTAAAAAGTCAAAATGTGTCAAAACTTGATCTAAGCCAAATTGATTGAAACCAATGGGTCAAGTTCATTCCAAATCACTTGTTGAACTTGACCAAAGCCTCAATTGGCCAACTAGACCTAACTAGCCCAATTGACCTTGAACCCAACTTGACCTAAAGGGTCATATTGAGCCAAATTCAAACTTAACCAAAATTGATTGAAAACAAAGATACCAATCCACTTCATATGACTAACCAAACCTAAACCTACCCATGACCTAGCTCAAATAGGTCAAATGGGTCAAATTGGTCAACTTGACCCATTTGACCTAAATGAAGTCATATGAACCAAATTTAAACCTAAACCAAATTGAATCAAACCAAAGCCACCAAAACATTTCAAATGGTCATATGAACTTGACCCAACCCTTGGTTTGACCCAATTTGACCAATTGGTCAACTTGACTCAAGTTGACCCATTTTGACCTAAATGGGTCAACATGAGCCAAACCATACCAAATGAACTCCAAATTCAATGAAACTTGGCCAAACCTATTTTCTCAACATACCAAACATACCCAAATTCAAAAAATTAGCAAATGACCATTTTACCCATAGATAAATTTTGGCCAATTCACCAAAAAATTTGGTCAAATCCTCTTCATACCTACTGATACTCTCCTAGTGGATCAAGTAATACTGGGGAGTGGTGCACCCAACCCAATGGGTTTGGGTCAGCCAACCAACCCAATGGCCAAACCAATCATGTGCATGGAAATGGCCACATGGAAACCTTCTCCCACTCAATTGAAGCACATGGGGAGTTCACCATTCCACTCCCTAGCCAAAACTAAAATCAAGGACACTCCTAACAGCCTAACAAACCCTTTGAATCAAGGCAATTTGATCAAAATGGCAAGCCTATGCTCATTCATCGTCTGATTGCCAAAAGGGGAGATATACTCCCCCTAATTCACTCTCATTCCAAGATTCCTTAAGTTGATTGAGTGTCAGGAAGCCAGAGGAGTCTTTGAGTGATCCCAAGCTCTTTCAAGCATTTGCCAATTCCCATTTCTCAATTTTCATAAGGTGAAAATAGGGAGCTCCACCAAAAGTCCATTTCTCACACCAAAAATCAAGCCAATCCCTTCCACACTCCCTGGACCCTAATCGAGCACCCAAGCTCTTCCAAGTTGAAGCAAAGGAGGAGTCACCTAGACCAAAGTCAGCACTTGGAGGAGGAGTTGGTCCATAGAGAAGATACTCAACTCAACCCTCAAACTTTCAGAAAGCTTCCTCAACATGAAGCTTCTCCAAGGGAATCGAGCACCGGTGATCACCTCCAGTGAGGTTAGCCATTTTCCAAGCTTAAACTCAATGTGGTGTGGAGCTTTGTGAAAGAAATGTTAATCTCATAGGATCTTGACCGTTAGATGTAATCTAGGTTGCATGGTGATGGTGTGGTTATCCCAATCCAAGCTCAATCGAACTGATCATTTTCAAACATGGATGGTCCATTGAGAGAGTGGATGGATCTCATCCATCCCTTTTGATGGACGAGATTAAAATGCATGATATATTTATTTTTCTCCCTCAGATTCATGAATTTAATCTCAATCGTCCGATTCTTGATCAAACTGTTGAGAAAAAAGCAGTAGCCGCCACGCATGCCATGATGTGATGTTTTAAATATAATCAAGCTAACGATGCAAAGCATGCCGTGTCACCGTACAATGCCAATGGGATTAATAATTTTATTTAATTCTAATTAATCAACTAAATTTCTAAAATTCATATCACAATATAGAAAAATAAAAAAAATATGAAATAAATTGCATTAGAAAGATAATTGAATATAGAATATTCTAAAATTAATTTTAATTGATTTTGAATAATTCCTTTCTCTGAATTTGAGTTTTATTAGGAATGTTAATTTACTAATTACTCTCTAATTAATCAACTGATTAATCTCAAACTTCTTGGCTATAATTAGAGGTATGACTTCTACCTCCCCTAATTTTATTGGGATTTATTGGTGGCTTAATTAGGGGAATTGATAGTTCATTCCTTAATTACTTTTAATGTAATTAGACTTAATTAAGGATATAATTAGTAATTTAACCATCTAATTGAGCTAATTAAGTTTTGTTAAGTGAATGTGAGATTTAGGGAATTATTTTGGGATACTCTCCTTATGATATGCCTTAATCTTACTTTAATTAAAGGTTAATTCACTAATTATCCCTTAGATTAATTTCATAAAATTCTAAAACTTTCGACTCAATTAATCCTTAGATACTTAGGTGTTCAAGAGCCTAAGTACAATTAAGGAAATCAAAATTCAACTCATATGTGTGAGGGGTGTTTTGAAATTACTTAAGTTTTAACTTAATTAATCATTAATCATGAGCCAAATTGCATTAGGCTCTTGTAAATTTAAATTCCTTATGTGGTTTTATGTCATCTCATTGGCTCATAATTATTTGATTAACTATGCTAAGGTGGTGTAGGTAAGGGGTAATTAACATGCTTAATTCATACCTTAACCTAATCAAAATATAAAATGAATCTAATCACCTAAAAATTAAACAAAAATATCAAACACATAGGAGAATGGGATAGAAACTGCAAATTCAACTCACATTTTTCAAATTAAATCAAACTCAAAATCAAATAAAAATCACATTTAAACAAACTCTAATTTACTTTAAGCTTTTTTATTTCATAAGATTGTCTTTAGAAATTAATTAAGGTGAATATGTTTACATGTTTTCATCACTTTAGTTCCTTCCTAACATGCTAAATGTGTGTCATATGATTTCATACATTCATGATTTTCAAAAATCAAATTAAAAAATAAAAATGTTTCCTTTATGTCAAATTGCATGTTTTGGCTAAAGTAAGAATATGAGTGGCTATTATCACTATTAAATCCAAATTATTTTCAAAATATATGAATCAATTATCAAAACTGAAAGTGTGTTACTTATATCTTACTTATAAGTTTTGCATGTGAGTAAAATATAAGGATGTGCTTAGTAGTTTTCCTTCCTCTCTTTTGGAGTTTTGAATAGATTTGGCAAAGTGTATAGTTCATTTGAAAAGAACCTAACACTTGCCTAATTCCATATCTATTCATTTCTATGATATTACTTAAGAAGGATACCTACACTTGTACATATAAATTTCATAAATAAAAATAAATCAACTAACACAAACTCTTGCATTTTTCTTTTCCATTTATCTCTTTTATACATATGATTGTATTTAAGAAAAGTGGTATATTAGTCTGGACAACCAGGATTGTGAGGCTTTAAGTAGCCCTAAGTAGGTCTTGTACCTTACACCCTTGGTTAACAATGGTGTTGTACTCACTTATGCCTTTCATACATTTATATGTGCATGTGAAAATTGGATAAGAAACCCCTTTGCTACTTAATGAAAATCATGCATCATAAATATTCAAATTTTCTTAAATAAACTACTTAGCATGCATCATAAAATGTGCTAAACATTCCCATTTGTATGTATAGATATGTTTAGGACTCGTTCATATGCATGTTATACATGTTGGGAAAAGAAATGAAGTGATGTATATTTTGTGAATTTAGTTCACTTTTACTTAATCTTAAAATGCCTTTCTTTTGAATAGGTTTGTTTAGAGTTCATCTAAACTTAGATTAATTAAAATACATAATAAAAATATTCACTAAACAAAACTAAAACATGAATCCAATTTTAGAAATTACTTAGTTAGGAAGGAAAGAGAAGTTTTCTCTCTCTCTCCTCTCTTTACAACTTAGTAATTAATTGAAGGATTCACTTGAACCCAATCAAAACATAAAATAAAATCAACCCAAAATACTAAACCACTTAAATGAAACCTCCTCTAAGTTGAACATTCTTTACACTTAGAAAATTCTAACTTAAAGCCATATTAAGCACACCACACAAACCTCTAAAGCACACACAGGCTAAGTCACCACTTCTAGCTTTAGGTTAGGCATGGTTTGATGTTTGCTTTTATTTTGTGATATATGTTTTATATGTTAGATGTATGTGTGTAGAATGAATGATAGGGTGATCTTAGTCTAACCATTATCTTCTATAGGGGATTGTGCTTAAAAGGCGCTATAATAAATAAAAATATAAATGTTTTTGTTGTGCAGGTGCTTATACCCTTAAGCATAATCTAATAGGAAAGATGGACTTAGTCACCCATGTGTGGGGTGATAATTCCAATATACATGCTTGGGATTTATGTGGTTTGTTTAGCTAATCTCTATTTTACAAGTGTTAGCTATATTTACTTTTTTCTTTTCATGTAATTTTTGCAATTAGGATTTTGGAATGATTATTATGGGGATTAGGATGAGCATTGGTCATAAGATTTCATCTTATATACCATGTGAAGCCTTGGAGCAACCACCTTCTAACCATCCAAAAGAAGGAATGAAAGAAGAAAGAAGAAAAGAAGAAGAAAGAAAAGAAGAATGAAGAAATGAAGCTTGAAGACCCCCATAACAATGAGTTCCTTGCTTAATTGTACTTAATTCATTTGTAATCCGGGTTGTATAAGGGTAGAGCTCAGCTACCTAATTTATTTTTGGGTTTGTGCAGTGGTGCCCGACCACAAATGGCCTCTTATTCTTTTACGTTAACTTTATAAATTGATTGATGATTTATTTAGCTTGTGCATTAAGATGACATATTTTTCCTAATTTCTTCCTTGATTGATGTATGGCCTGGATGTGGATTAGGCTCTTAGGCAAAAATAAATATTCTACCAAGTTTAACAATTCAAAATTAAAAATAAAGAACTCATAACCTCACCTAAAGCTTAGGCTAAAATCAAGATAAAATAATTAGAAACCCCTTAGTTGGATGAGTCTTCTTTATAACATCATGCATAAATGCATATTATTTTCACTCTTGATTGGAGGCTTCCACCTTGCTGAGAAACTTGGCTTGACCTTTGAGAGCCATGGTGGAAATACACCTCCTCCCTTCTCACGATTTTGACCAATAATCTCATTTCTCATGCATTAGTATATGAATCCTAAAGTCAAAATGATTATCCAAAAATAAAATAAAATGAAATATGAATTGCATTAGATTTAGGTCATTTGAAGCATACCCTTACATGATCTAGTCTCTTTAGGGAGTGAGTTTAAGGACTTAGTCTCTTTCTAAATAAATAACCTATATCTTGCATAAAGTATATATGACTTGCCTACATGAATTTAAACTAGAGGAGTTAATTGCCCCCACTTGTAAGTCCAAATGTGATTTATCCTCTCTTGTAGAGGCAAACCAAATACTCAATTTTGCCTTAGATTTAGGTTGTGCTTTTGGCCCTCACCAAAGATCCCTAGATTTAGGTTCTGAGGTTGCTTCTCCCATTTGTGGGTTATAAGCATAAGTCCTCACCTCTTAGGTATTTCCATAATCTTGTGTTGTGGAATCATAAGCCCTAAATTTCTATTGAAAAATTCAACTCAAATAAATTAAATCAATTTCAAAAATATAAAGCCCAAATATAGGATATTTGAGATGCTCGTTAAGTTTCCTAACATCGTGAATATCTCCTACTTATCTTACTTTAACTTCGATAATAACTCTCTCCTTGATCAATCTCATTTGACCTTCTAAAATAAACTAATCGATTGATAGTCCTACCTATTGAAATCTTTGGAGACAATGATCATTTACCTTAATCAAGAGTATTTCTGATCTCATTCCTTAGATGTAATTAACTATGAGCTTCCCCAGAGGAATTTAACAACCTGTTTAAAATAAACCCTACTTTACTTTTCAAAAGTAGGGAAGAATCTTTGGCACTCATGCACCCATTGCCCTGGGGAGTCCTCGAGGTGATTAGATCCATTATAGGTGACTGACTTTTGAGATAGTACACCTCTCCTCAATGTCATACCCGATCACCCTCAATAAGAACATCTGCGGATCTACGTGGTATCAAAATTACATAAAAAAAGAGATGTATATTTTGATCTTCATTTTATCCCGCAAAGAGTGAAGATGGAAGTATATATTTTTATTCTTTAGAAATTAAAATTTTCACCACAACATACAGAGAGCTCTTTGCTTCATTTGATGGGCTTGTGATTTCTCTTGAGGTAATTTGCCTATGTTCAAGTAATCCATGAATGGTTGCCTCCAATTCAACTCCTCATCTTTATTGGCAACAGCAACCTCCCCTCCAAGAGAGAGTTTCTCAATGAGTTCAGTATCAACAAGAGATAAAATTTATCTATTTTGGACCCTTATTGAATGGACTCATCTTTCGGACATGCCAATTCCTTGGTGAGTTTTGTCAAGGCATCTACTACTGTGTTCTCTTCTCGAGGAACCTTGTAGATGGTGACCTCAAGGATTTAATACCCAATACTCATGGTAGTGATGAAGCTTTAGAACCTTATAGGTTCCAGAATCTTTTGATGACCGCTTGAGATTTCCCATAGGTTGATGCTTTTGACATAATAATGAATAGCTAACTAACCAATCAGCCTCATATTCGCTATTGGTGCATGAAAAGGAGAGAGAGTAAGAGAATCTCATCACATCATGATCTGGAGTTAAAAGGATGATTCCTACTCCTGCCTTTCTTGGAAGAGTAGATCGTGGTTCTTCTTCTTTTTGAAAGAAAGTCGCACCATCAAAATACATCTCCCAACGGTGAATACTAGTGTCCCCTATGTTCATAATTTGTTCTTTGGGGAGGTCATCATTAAGCGAAGAATCAGCAAGAAGTGGGTGTGCTGCTAAGAAATCCACTAGTACTTGTCCTTTCACATCACAGAGGGGTATGAATGTGATGTCAAACTATGACAAAATCATGGACCAACGTGCCAACCATCTGGATAGCATTGGTCGTGTCTTGAGATATTACAGTGGATTGATCCTAGAGATCAAGTTCACCTTATGAGAAAGGATATAGTGATGTAGCTTTTGGGATGCGAAGATGCGAGGTAATGTTTCAATAGGGTAGTTTTACAGGATCGATAATGAGGTAGTAGAGCATTCTCCTTTCCTTCATCATTGGTTGGGCCAATAAAGTGCCAAGGGAGTCATCTAATGCAATGGTGGAAAGGATAAGTGGTTGCCCAGGATAGGGGCTACTAGAACTAATGGCTTCACCAAATATTGCTTGATGTCTCAAAAGCATACTGGTACTTGTCATCCCACTTGAACTTAGCATCCTTTTTAACAAGTGCTAAAAATGGCTTGCATCTCCCTGATATACTGGAGATAAAGCGTCTTAAATATGCTAATTTCCCTTGGAATGATCTGAGTTGAGTTAAAATTTTAGGGGTGGCATTTCTAAGATAGCCTTAATCTTTTCTGGGTCTATCTCTATTCCTCAATGCCGGACAACAAACCCAAGGAACTTCCCTGAAGCTACTCCAAATGCACACTTCAGGGGGTTCATTTTGAGGTTAAATTATCTTATTTGTTTGATAACTACTCTGAAGTCGAAGAGATGGTCTCTCTTTCCTTTGTTTTTAACTACTAGATCATCAACATAGCATTCAACTTGATGAATGAGTTCATTGAAGATCTGAGTCATGGCCCGATAGTATGTAGCACTGGCATTTTTAAGGCCAAAAGTCATGACCTTATAATAATAGATTCCGATCGGGGTTTAAAAATCAATGTTTCTTTCATCCTTAAAGGCCATCTTAATTTGGATGTTAGATGACCCATCCATAAAGGAGAATACTGCATGAGATGAGGCGATGTCCACCGTTAATTCTAGTATAAGAAGTGGAAAATCATCCTTAAGACATGCTTTATTTAAGTCCCAAATGTTGACGCATATGCAAATTTGGCCTTCTTTTTCTTAACTGGAACGACACTGGCTAACCTGGTAGGGTATTTTTCTTCTCTGATAAAGTCAGCATTGATCAATTTCTTGACTTCAAATGACTTATTGTTCAATTTTTAATCACATGTGCCTAGGAGCTTGCTTGATAGGGTTAGTGTTAGGGTTTATAGCTAGTATGGATTGTTATGAGAGAGAAATAGCATCTCTTCATAGCTCCATGCAAAGTAATTAAAACTCAATAACCTAACTAAGTCATTAGTTTCTTCTTCATTCAATAGAACTGATGTATGTGGGGGATCTTTTCTATCCCAAGGTTGATTTCTTTAAGCTTGTCGATGGTTGAATGGATTTCTTCTTTAAATTCTGGAGGTGCATCTTTGATTTGAAGATCATCAGGATCATCTAAACTTTTTAAACAAGCATCCTCATAAGAGTTAGTATAGTTTGAGAAGATCCATCGTGATGATTGGTCTAAGCAATAATCATCATCATCGACCTAATGCATTAATCCTACCCCAGTCTTGATTGTGCATCCCTGCCTTTATTATCCCACAACTTCTCAAAATACTCTGACCTATGCCTAAACCATGTGTAAGGAATCAAACCTTTCTTTACAATATTATGAACACAACGCAAGTACCAATCAAAAGATAATTCCATTAAATCTTTATATAAATTATCCTCAAGTTCTACATCTACTTCTAGACTTGAGGATGATGATTCCAATAGGAATCTTTTTGGCTTGACACCCATGGAAGATCTAAAGGGCTTCCTTAACTACCAATTTCAACTTTTTGAGAAAAAAGTGGGGTTTGAGCTAAGGTTCCCAACTGCAACCCAATGGTTTTACATAATCTTAATTCAAATACATGTATGCTTCTTGGAGGCCTAGTCTCACGCCTTTACCGAGTGTCACTTCCAATGAAATAAAGAGGGGTTACCGGTGCACATGAGACTCATCCTTGAGCTAGATTCCAAGTTTATATGAATAATAGAGTACTTGAATTGGAACATACCCTATTGGCCAACCAAAGGGTATTCTTCTCTCAAACTCAGATCTACCGCCTCTACCTAGTGGAGGTCGACCCATCCTACCCATATGTCCATATGGTGGAACAAACTGTGGGTGGAATGTAACATGCGACTCTACCTCTACCTCGGTATCCCTTTCTCGCTCACTTATACTTTCTTTTTTTCTTTTCTTTTTATTTTCTTTTCCTTCTTTTTCTTTTTCTTTTATATTTAAATTTTGGCCAAATTTATGAGAATAGACATTTTGATTTTGAGAAAGATAGTAAGTCGCATCTTCATATATCTCGACCTCTCTAACTGAGAATGGCTTTTCATCTCCTTTGACACAGTATTCGATTTCATCTCTTCAAAACTTGATGCACTAATGAAGAGAGGATGGAACCATCTTGTTCTGGTGTATCCAAGACCTACTAAGCAAAGTAGTGAACGATGTATTCAAATCAATTATATAGAACTTAGCTTCAATCTTCTAGTTGCCTATTTCTAAAGGTAACACTATGGAGCCTAAAGCCCTCTCGCCCTATTCATTGAATCCTCTCAATATCATACGATCTCCTTAGAGGTTAGAGTATGTCAACTTCAAATACGTAACCGAACGAAGCACAGATGTTCAATGCACCTAGATCAACCAACACCCTAGAAAGTCTAAATCTGCCCATATCCACTATAATGTAGAGGGGATGGTTGTGCTCCATATCCCCTAGAAGAAGATCTTCATCAGTGAATGTGACTCTCTAGGCTTCTCTTGAATAATGTGCCTCCTCTCCAATAGCAGTCAACTAAGCTAAGAATATTTTTGGATCAAGAAGGGCCTTGATTAATGATTCTCTCATATCTTTGGATAAGATAAGGGCATCATATATGCTTAGTTTAGCTGGCAACTTTCTTAGGTGAGTGAGGACATTGTAGCCCTGTAGTGATCCTCCACAAGCATATCCATGGTGGAGCATCCTGGAGGGATTCTTGATCACCAATGACTTGCTTACTTTTATCCCCGAGGTGTCGCCTCAGGAGGTAACTTTGCCACTGAAGGCTGACTTGGTGACTTAGTGAGATAGTTTAATAGAAAATTCTACCCTCATTGGGTACACCTACGCCTTTCTCTCAATTGATGATTCCAAGTCTATCTCAAGAGGTGAACCCATTATTCAAAAGGAAAGTCCATCTTTGAATCAAAAAGAGGATTATTAGAGTTTTTATAATTATTAAGACTTGAAGAGTTTTCTAAAGGAGTAGGATTAGTTAACCCATCAAAAATGGCACAAATGTAATTCAAACTAACTTTATTCCTCAATTTCTTAGATTTAAAAGGAGATACATAGTAGAAATCTAGTAAAGTAAGTGGGTGAGAGATTTGATGCCCTCATCCATCGATACAAGATGTCTACTAGAAGAAGAACTAGCTAAAGTAGAATATCAGAAGTAAATTGGAATGGAGGTGGACTGATGGTTGCTACTTGGCTATCTTGGGCAAGTATTTGTGAGCTACTTTCCCAAGTTGTCTTTGCAACTTGTGAACCTTCCTTGATGTTGAGGTTTGAGCCTGTAACTATAAGGAAAGTTTCTTGAGAAATAATCTTTAAAGGTTCAAGATAAAGAGATATCCCAACCTTCTTTTATTTTGAGAGGATCACATGTATCCCCAAGGATTACCTAACTGGATGGTTGTTCTACTATATTCCTTAGGGATAACTATATTCCCTAACTTATAACTATGCTCAAGTCCCCCTTAAATGTAAAGCAATCCCAAAATATGGCCTAACATATGGTAAGGGGTAAAAGGATCATTACGCTTCACTCCTCGGCTTTCTAAGCTAATCAAAATCATTTCTTTAAGAGGTTCTTAAAGATTTTCCTGACTACCTCCCTCTTAAATGAATAAGTTTTGTTTAATTTATCCAACAGAGTATGTGGATGATAGCTACTTAGGGGCAGATATGTATACCGCTGCTAAGAGTATGCCTAAGGAGGAGGCAGCAAAGGCCGTGGAGGCTATTGTGGTGGTCGATAGGATGGCTGAGGTAGTGGTAAAGGAGGTGGAAGCAAAGGCTGTGGAGCTTGAGGTCTCTCATAGATCTGCGCTTCCCTTATCCAATGTCGCTATCGCTCAGCTTTTTTCATAAGCTTTCTACATCCTTGGCTTTATTAACTGATCTTGAAAAGGCAACTGTTTGGCCTCTCCTTGTAGGCTAGCCATCTTGTTGATTAACTTCTCAATTATCTTAATGGTAAAACTTTTAAGCATGAAGGCAACCGGGCCATGAATATTCTTTAATAGAATTTTAATAGCATAATGTGCAGATAGTTGTGGTTCACATTTCATTCTGAAATTATGTCATCTAAGAATATAATCAATGAGGGCCTCATCAGGGTGTTGTTGAACCACAACGAGATCATCCACAATTACCCTTTGCTGAGCTCCAATAAAGTTCTTAACAAAGAGTTGCTCCAACTCAAGAAAGTCATCACCAATCATTGAGAGTTCAAGCATCAATCAAAAGCTATGCTCACTAGACTACAAATAAAGAGACAAAATAATAATGCATCGCTGCCACCATTGTTGCAACAACTTGTCATGAAGTGTGCTATATATTGGAGAGGGTTCCGTTGCCACTAAAACTTTTGAAAGAAGGAGGCACAAAACCCATATGATATTGGATAGCATCAAATTCCTCCGTAGGTCTACCCTTTGAATGAACCACCTCAGGCTTATGCCTGCTTCCTTCACTTATTGTTCAATTAAGAGTTTAATATATTTTTCTTGGATGGAGGTATTGTCTACTACCTTCCTATACATGCTAGTACTGCCTTGTTTTATTAGAGGCGAACTCTTGGGTTGATCCAAGACATGCAATAACGCAGGCTGACTAGTCTCCACAATGGTAGGATGTGCTACTGGAGCTTGATTTTGAAGTGCTAGAACTACCGCTAACAAATATTCAAGTCACTTCCCCATCTTATCAATCTGCTCATCTTTCTGCTTGAGTTATTGAAGGAGGTGTTGAATAGTCAGATCCTCCTATTCGCCACAACACCTTCCAACTATGATGATCCCAAGAAGAGAACCTCTAGTATCAACCATATGTCTCCCTACCAGTCTTCCAACAAATCATCTTCATTGGGATCAAAGTTAACCTTCTCCTCTTTGAGGTCGCACCAATCATACCCTAGATTTCTTTCTTAGTAAAATATGGTGCTAAGATATCATCCAAAGAGCGCCTAACTATGCATAACAAATGCTCGTCGAAGATGGTGGGATCATGCTCATGAACGGAGATATATCTGACTTCCCGTGCTACTAGAGTGATAACCCTGTGAGGGCTACGCTCACTAAAGACACATGCTCATGATTGTCAACTGCTATGGGTGGAGTGCTGCCCCTGGGGGGATCTATCACCATAGGAGAATAAAACTGTCTCCTTCTCCTTCTATCGCTACTATAATCATGATCGATTGAGGTGATGACGGTGATGGTACAACTATAATGCTACGAGGTCGCCACTCCCTCTTCACCATAACTGAAGTAAGAGGTTAAGCAGGAGAGCTCTCCCTCACCTCAATCAGTGGGGTAGATGAATGGGATCTCGTCATAGGATCACCAATGCTTTCTCCCCGATGCTACTTCATGGCTTTGGGATGGAACTATAAGATGGAACATGAATCGATGGACATGGAGGAGTGGTGGAGACAACACCTCCTCATGTGGGTTCCCTCCCATGTGTGGTACCAAATAGAATACTATCGAGTATGTGGGTAGCACGCCGAATGTGGAAATCTATGAGGGTGAGGTCGCTAACTTCCCGGCATACCTTTTGCCTCTGCTAGTAATGTGAACGATACATGGCTCTCGCCCTCTCCTCGATATGCTTGCCTACACTACAAGGGATAACTAATCATAAATCAAACTGGACACCAGACTCTGACTGTCCATAAGCCCTGCCAACTTGGCATAAAATTGTCCTGAGGCCAGCATATGACCTCCTCCTATTTCTAACAGGTGTCTCATAATGAATCGAAGATGGGGGTGATATTTCAATCCTCCTGACATCTTCCTCTCCTTCAATCTTGGAAAGGGGGTGGAACTTATTTTGAGTAAGCAAAGGAGAAACTACCTGGTGACTCTCTAAATATGAGATATTGCTCCATCTCCTTGGCAATGTGAACATGCCGCTTGATCTTGTGGTTCCTATTATTATCCGAAGTTTGGCTAAGTGGAGCAAGATGAGCTAGACTCCTCAAAGGTGGGGAGACTATCCTAAGGGTAGCCTTCCCCTTAGAGGAAGCCAGTGAGTGGGTATTAGCCCGCACTAGAGTAGTGATGGGAACAACTAGACTTGTGGCAACTGGAGGTGTAGCTACTGTGGGAACCTCTACCACCTTCCTCTTCAATGAGGGAAACTCAGAGTCCAAGGGCATCTCAATATGGATGATTGGCTTCTGCCCAGCCATCATATTCCTGTTGATAGTGGTGAGGGTTGCCCCCTCACAAGTAATCCTAGCTCCTTCGAATCCTCATCCAAAATGTATCAAGTGGGCAAAATCAGTTTGGGGGAGGCTGGCCCGATCCAAGGCCAAATCCATCCCAAAGGGGAAGGTGAGCACATACTTCTCGGAGTCCATTTGCACTGTACTGAACTGAGAAAAGTTGACTGAAAGTGAGTTGAAAATTGCGTCAAAACTCTACAATTGTTGAACAAACTTAAATTAGATTTTCTACCATGATATTTTGCTGACATTTTAAGTTTGATTTAGAGTTGAACCCACACTCAATAATTTGAATATGTTAAGTGGGGCTCATCGAATTTAGGAGAGATTTTGAATAACTTGGAGGAGAGATTTTGAGTTTAGAATCATTCAACAAATTTGTGATGTTGAAAATGGGTTCAAATATTTTGAAGAGATTTTGATGCTTCTATTAGTTCATATTTGAATTTAATTTTATGTTTAGGGACCTTTTATTTAACAAATTTGAGTATGTTAAATAGAGGGTCAATTAATTTTATTTGGGATTACTCATTTATCAAATTTAAGCATGCTAAATGAGATATTTGAATTTTTTTTTTTTTTTTTTTGCTTGTTTCCCATGATGTGTATCATGTTTGAATTTAGAAATGGAATCTTTACTTGGCAAATTTGTGTATGCTAAATAAAGCCCAAATATGTTTGATTTTTATTTTAATTTTGAAAATGGGATCTTTACTTAGCAAATTTGTGTATGCTAAATAAAGGCCTACATGTATTTGGATTTTGATTTTGAAATAGGATCTTTACTTAGCAAATTTGTGTATGCTAAATAAAGTTCAAATGTGTTTGATTTTTATTTTGATTTTTGAAAATGATGTATTTACTTAGCAAATTTGTGTATGCTAAATAAAGTCCAAATGTGTTTGCTTTTTGTGTTTGGATTTTAAAAATGGAATCTTTACTTAACAAATTTGGGTATGCTAAAAAGTCCAAATGTGTTTGATTTTTATTTTGATTTTTGAAAATGGGATCTTTACTTAGCAAATTTAGGTATGCTAAATAAAGTCCAAATGTGTTTGATTTTGTGTTTTGATTTTGAAAATGGGATCTTTACTTAGTAAATTTGGGTATGCTAAATAAAGTTCAAATCCAAATGTGTTTGATTTTTGTATTTTGATTTTGAAAATGGGATATTTACTTAGCCAAATTTGGATATGCTAAATAAAGTTCAAATCCAAATGTGTTTGATTTTTGCATTTTGATTTTGAAAATGAGATCTTTACTTAGCAAATTTGGGTATGCTAAATAAAATTTAAATCCAAATGTGTTTGATTTTTGTGTTTTGAATTTGAAAATGGAATCTTTACTTAGCAAATTTGGGTATGCTAAATAAAGTTCAAATCCAAATGTGTTTGATTTTTGTGTTTTGATTTTGAAAATGGGATCTTCACTAAGCAAATTTGGGTATGCTAAATAAATTTAATTTTATTTTGAAAAAAGGGGGGTTTTATTTAACAAATATGGTGTGTGAAATAGAATCCAATTTATTTTCAATCTTCTTTTAAAATGAAATTCTTATTTGACAAATTTGGGTATGTCAAATGGAATTCCAATATATTTTGATTTTTATGACTTTTGCTAAGGGGATTTCCATTTAACAAATTTGGGTATGTAAAATGGAAGTCAATCATATTTTATGTTTCAAAGATGAAATTTTTGTGTGTTATTATTGCTTTTTTTAAAATAAGGAAATTCCAACTTAACACATGTGGAATGTGTTGAGTGGAGTTTCAAATGGTGTGATTTTATTTGAAGATAAAGCCTCCATTAAATAAATTTGGATATAGTGAATAAAGATGCTTATTTTCAAATTTGTGCTTTTGAAAAGAGAAAGAACTCAATATATATGGAATATATTGTGGAGTTTCAATCTTATGATATGATTTTATTTGAAATGAAATCTTCATTCAATAAATTTGGGTATATTGAATGAGGGTTCATTTCAAATATATGCTTTTGAAAGGAAGAAACTCCAACTTCAACATATATGAGATATATTGAGTGGAGTTTCAATTTTATGAAAGATGATTTTATTTGGAAATGAAACCTTCATTCAATAAATTTGGGTATGTTGAATGAGGGTTTTGATTTCTAAATATATGCTCTTTGAAAAGGAAGAAACTCCAACTTCAACATATGTAGATATATTGAATGGAGTTTCAACTTTTATGACATGATTTTATTTGAAAATGAAATCTTCATTCAATAAATTTGGTTATGTTGAATGAGGATGTTTATTTTCAAATATGTGCTTTTTGAAAGATGACTTTGATTTTATTTGGAAATGAAATCTTCATTCAATAAATTTGAGTATATTGAATGAGGACATTCATTTTCAAATATGTTCTTTTGAAAGATGATTTTGATTTTATTTGAAAATGAAATCTTCATTCAATAAATTTCGGTATATTAAATGAGGACGTTCATTTTCAAAAATGTGCTATTGAAAGATGATTTTGATTTTGGTTTTTGAAAAGAACCTACATATAAAAATCCTAAGGATTGTTAGATGGGGTTGAGTTATATATTTTGTAAAAAATTTTGTACAAGTATTTTATTATGTGAACTTTGGGAAAGTGCTTTTTTTTTTTTAAAAAAAAAGTGATATTTTTATGAAGGATTTTTTTCTCATTTGTGGAATGAACCTTACCTTACCATAGAAATGGTAAAAGGTTCAACAAGGTTTTTAGTCATCTCTTTTGGTTAAATTTTATTTTCACCTATTGGGGGACCCAATAGGGGTTTTAAGACCTACATGGAGTGAGGTCCTAAAACCTAAAGGATGTTGGCTAGCTTAGCTTAAGAATGAAATGAGCTAAGCGCCAATGAAAAATAAGGATAGTCTCAGATTCATATGAAATACAAATCCACTATCGATACTTGGATACAATGATTATTTACCATGGATGGAAAGAAGAATTTTCCCCAGCGGAGTCACCAAAAAAATCCATGGTGTTTATTTTTATGTTGAGGTTATTATTAAGTGTGTTGGGGGACACCACAAAAATCTATCAATATACTTATTAGTGATCAGTAATTAAGACATGAATAGTACTATCTCGAGATAGTAGTCACTACCTTATAATGGACCTAATCACCTAATGAGGACCCTAAGGCATGATGGGTCTTGAATGTAGAGATCTTTCCCCTACTTTACATGGAAAACAAAGTGGTTTATTTTAAGTCGAGTTCATTAAGTTCCTATGCAAGCCTCATAGTTAATTACATCTTAAGGAATGAGATTCCTCAAGAATACTCTCGATTAAGGTAAATGATCATTGTCTCCAAAGATTTCAAAGATAGGACTATCAATCAATTAATTATTTTTAGAAAATCAAGTTGGATTGATCAAAAGAGAGAGTTATTATCAAAATCAAAGAGAGATGAATAGAGATGCTCATGATACTAGGAAGCCTAGTAAGCGTCCTAAACTATCCTACGGTTGGGCTTTATATTTTTGAAATTTAGGAGAATTATATATTTGAGTTGAATTTTTATTAGAAATCTAGGGCTTACAATTCTACAACACAAGATTATAAAAATACCTAAGAGGTGGGGATTTATGCTTATAGCCCGCAAAGAGAAACAGTAACCTTAGATCCTAAATCTAGGGAGCTTTGGCGAGAGCCAAAGCACGAACTAAATCTAAGGCGAAAAATGGGTATATGATTTACCTCCACAAGAGAGAGTAATCCATCCGACTATTGGACTTACAATCGCCTAGAGTGGATGTCAATTAACTCTTCCTATGATTTTAAATACATGTAGGTAAGTCTTATGCTTTGCAAGATGGCTAAGTTGTTGTTTGTTTAGAAATGAGACTAAGTCCTTAAAAGACTAGATCATGAAGGGCATGAATAATGACTTAAATCTAATGCAAATTTTGTTAAGTTTTATTTTAATTTTTGGATATTTTTATTTGACACAGGCTATGGGATTTCATATGCCTAATGCATAAGAAAATTGATTATGGGCCAAAATTAGAAAGAAGGAGGTGTGTATTCTCCATGGCTCTCAAAGGTCAAGTCATTTTCTCTAGCAAAGGTGGAAGCCCGCCATTAGCAAGAGTGAGATAATATGATTTATGCATGATGTGAGACATACAACATCCATAAGGGGTTGCTAAATCTTTTATTATCTTCATTTTATGTCCTAGGCTTTAGGGTTATTTAATTTTGAGTTGATTAATTGGATAGAATATTTATTTTTCTCTAAGAGCCTAATCGCATCCAGGCTATTCAACAACTATCTAACAATTAAAAAACTAGTAAAATCATGATATCCTAATAGCACAATCATAAACATAACATCAGTCAACTTATAAAATTAATGCAAAAAGAATAAGAGGGCCGGGTACCATGCATAACCCAAAAAAAAATGTGGGTAGCTGAGCTCTACCTTATACAACCCAGATTACAAATGAATATTCACAATTAGAAGGAATTCATGTTATGCGAGTCTTCATTCTTCATTCTTTGTTCTTCATTTCTTCATTTTGATTTGCTTCTTTTCTTTCTTTCTTTTGGCTTGATTGGAATATGGTTGCTCCAAAAGCATCACATGGTATATAAGACTTGATCTTATAACCAATGTTTATCCTAATCCCCCATAACATCCATTCCAAATCTTAATTGCAAAATTTATATCAAAATGGGAAAGGTAAATCTAACTAAACTTGCAAAATAAATGTTAGCTAAACATACCACATAACCCAAGCAGTTATATGAATAATTTGGACTTATCACCCCACACATGGGTAACCAAGTCCACTATCCTAATTTGTTATGCTTAGGGGTATAAGCAACCTGCATAGCCAAAAGTATTTATATTTTTATTACAGCACCCCTTAAGCACAACCCCCTACAAAAAATATGATTAGGCTAAGATCGACATATCATCAAGTCTATGCACATGCACCCTAACATCTAGTCTAAAATAATACACCACAAAATAAAATCATTCATCAAACCATGTATCGCCCTAACCTAAAGCTAGAAATGGTGACTTAGTATAATGTGTGTGTCATTTAAGGCTTGTGTGGCATGTCTTAGCTAGGCTTTAAGGTTGAAATTTTCTAAGTATGAAAGATTCAATTTAGATGGTGATTTCATTTCAAATGATTTAGTTGGTTTTTCAATTTTAGTTGGTGATTTGATTTGGTTTGAATGAACCTACACTTAATGACTAAATGTTATGAATAGAAGAAATGAGAAGAGAACTTCTCTTTCATCCCAACCTTAAAGCATTTCTAAGGTATCTTCATTAATGATTTTTCTGTGAATATTTTATTATGTGTTTTAATTGATCCTAAGTTTAGATTTGCTCTAAATAGCCATATTTAATAAGAAAGACATCTTAGGATTAGTTAGATGGATTACTACCATATGACACACACACATTTATATATATCATGCATATGAATAATCTTAAGCATACCTATACATGCAATACAAATTTTAGCACACTTTGATGATGAATGCTAAGAGATATGATTTCAAAATTTGGACATTCCATTGATGCATGTCTTTATTATGTAGAAAAGGGGGATTTCTCATCCATTAACTAAATGCACATCCACACGTATAAAAGTCATTAGTACTATTTTATTATTTTTTACACTAAGGGCGTAAGGTACAAGACCTACATGGGGCTACATAAAGCCTCGCGCCCTGGATGTCGAGATATATACCACTTTTCTTAGATACATGTAAATATACAAAAATCAAATATAAAGAAGAATCATGCAAAAGATTATGTTTGATTTGGTTGTATAATTTACATGTGTAATATGAAGATCCTTCTTAAGTCATAATATAGAATGCATAGAATAGATTTAAGCAAGTGTTGTGTTCTTTTCAAATGAACTATACACTTGTAAATCCTATGTAAATCCATGTTAAGAGAAGAAAATAGAACTTCAAAATACACATCTTATGATATAATCACATGCAAGCTTATACATATTTATAAGTAACATCACTTCATTCATAATCTTTGATTTATAGGTTTTTAAAAATAATTTTTGGTTTAATAGTGATAATAGCCACTCATATTCTTAATTTTAGCCAACACATGCAATTTGATATAAAAGGAAACATTTTATTTGATTAATTTTTAAAAGAAATGAATGCATGATTTCATATGAAAAATAATATTTAGCATGCTTGAAAAAAAAATAAAGGGATGTAAGCACATGACTTCATTCATCCTAATTAATTCCTAAGGACAATCATATAAAATAAGATTATTTAAAATGAATCAAAATTCTTTAAGGAGATTTTTATTTTGAAATTTAATTTGACTTAGAAACTATGAAAAGGATTTGCTGATCTTAACCCATTTCCTCCATGTGTGAATTAGTTTTATTTAATTTAGAATAATTAGGTTGATTTTATATTTTGATTGGGATAAGGTATGAATTAAATCCATTAATTATCCCTTACCTATGACACTTTAACATAATTATCCAAATAATTATGGGCCAACATATGATATGCAACCACATAGAAATTAAATCAGCAATGCACCAAAGAAATGAAGGGGCCTAATACAATTGGCTCACAATTATTGATTAATTAAGCTAAATGGTTTGATTAAGTACTTTTATAATTATCCTACATATGTAATTTGATTATAATTTCCTTTGAATTTCTCTTAGGTTATTGAACACCTAAGAATCTACCCAAGAATTGAATGATTAAGTGGAATGATTTGGTTTTGAGTTTGATTAGTTAATTTTTTAATGAAGTGATTAAGTCATTAATTAATTACAAATTGATTAAGTGTTACTCAAATGAAATAAACTTATGGGAAAAGATTGGAAAAGAGATCCTCATCTCATTCTCTATGTCCATTCACTATTTCACAATAATGAAGTTCAATTAAGGAATTTATTACTGTTTAACATGTTAATTAATCATTTAATTAATTAAGAGAGGGATTAAGGATGAAATAAGCAATTCACCTAATTAATCTAACAATAAATTCCAAGAAAATCATGGAAGGAAGGCAGAGCTCATCCCACTAATCAAACTCAGGAAGTTTGGAATTAATTGCTGAAGTAATTAAGGACTAATTAGCTTAATTATATTTTTAATAAAATCCAAATTGAGTAAAAATTACTCAAAAATCAATTTATTTTAATTTTATATTATTCTCCTCTAAATTATCTTTAAAATGAGTATTTATTTGTATTTTTGGATTTTTCTATAATTAGTTATGATTTTAGGAAGTTTTACCATTAAAATTGGATAAATTAAGCTAATTAAACCCCTCATCCCGTCGGGCCATGTGGATAACGCACAGCACTTCCATGTGCACGATAGGTTATTTAAGTTGTCACATCCGCCGAAGTTGGCTAACGATTTTTCAGGGTCGTCCGATAAGAAGATCGCCAAGATCAATCAGCTTAGAATGAATCAGAGGGGATCTAGCCTGATTTGATCATAGTTGTCCATTCCAATCACATAGAACGGATGGCATATAATCCTTCTCCTTTACGAGCGATGAGGTTCATCTCTCCTCGTTCAATTCGAGCTCACCCGAGCTTGTATTAGGATCAAAATTATCCCACACCTTCGGAAGGAGGGGGGATGCACATCCAATGGTCAAGATTTCATGGGATGAATTTGAAAAAGGACCAAAAATTCCTATAGCTAGCTTTCAAGAAATTACCTCACGGAGGCTATCACCGACTTCCAATGAGGAGGTAGTTTCATCTAGTAGAGATGAAGCCCATTGAAGAAATTCAATGTTTAAAGTGTTGCTCGACCATGCTCCTTCAATGGTGATCACCTTCAAATGGTACTTCCACTTGGAGACTTTAGAAACGATTCAATCGAGCTTGACGAGGTCCAAGGATGGTGTATGCAAGGTTAATTTGGTTTTGGTTGAGAATTGAGTGAGTTGAGATTTGAGCTCACCTCCCCTATTTCGGCTTTGAGTATAATCGAGAATGGGAAATGGGAGAGCTCAAAAATGGCTTGGAAAAGCCTTGGGAGGCTTTGATTCAACCTCCTTAGCTCTGAGGAAATGATTTAGCTTGAGTGGGAATGGGATCTCTCCTTGGATCGATGGTGAGGTGAATTATCATTTTTTATCATCATTTGGATTGGGCACGAGTGCTATAAAACACCCCACATGGGTCATTTTGGGTAGTGGAGTGAAGGTGAGTGGATGCCCATGTGCTAGGTGAGTGCATTTGGAGTTCCAAGTGTTCAAATGTCATTAGAGAGATCGGTTTGGCCTCGCCTTGGGTCATGGCCGACCCAAGCTCATTGAGTCATGTTCACCACCCTCCTTGGTGCCCATGTGGACCACTAGAAGGATGCCAAGTGATAATGAGAAAGAAATGGCCAAATTCCAAGTGAATTTGGTCATATGATACCCTTTGACCTAAGGGCACAAATGGTCATTTGGCTATGAGTTTGATTTGGGCAGATTTGAAATGATTCAAAAAAGGGTTGGGCCAAATTTTATGTGATTTGGAGTTCATTTAATTTGAATTAGTTCAATTTGACCCATTTAGGTAAGTTGGGTCAAATTGGGTCAAACCATGGGTTAGGTCAAGTTCAAATGATCATTTGGAGCTTATGGGTATCATTGGTTTGGTTCAATTTGGTTTAGATTTGGTTTTAATTTATTTAGGTTCATTTAGGTCAAATGGGTCAAGTTGACCAATTTGACCCAATTGGGTTAGTTCATGAGTTAGTTTAGGCTTGGTTGATCATTTGAAATGTATTGCAAGCTTTGGTTTCAATCAATTTTGATTTGGTTTGATTTCAAGTTGATTTGACCTTTTAGGTCAAGTTGGGTTCATGGTCAATTAGGCTAGGTTGGGTCTAATTAGTCAATTAAAGCTTTGGTCAAGTTCAACAATCAATTTAGAATGAATTTGACCCATTAGTTGCAATCAATTTGGCTTAGATCAAGATTTGACCCATTTTAGCTTTTTAGGTCAATTTGGGTCAACTTAGGTCAAAGTGGCCAATTAGGCTTGGTTTGGCTCAATTGATGACTTGGTCATGTTCAATCATTGATTATGAATTAGTTTCAATCAATTTGACATATGATGGATTTTAGCTAGTTTGGGTTTCATTTAAGTTAAATGTTGACTTGGTCAAAAGCTAAGTTTGACTTGGTTTGACCCAATTTGAGTGATTGATCATTCTATGATGATTGTTGATCATAATGTGAGATTTGGATGGCTTAGTTCAATCTAATTTGGGTTGGATTAGAATTTGGCTCAAAAAGGTTCTTTAGGTCACTTTAGGTCAAGTGAGCCTAAATGGGTCAATTGGATTGATCAAAGCTTGATTCAAGTTTAGCTAAACTCACATATGGACTTATGATGGAAATATAAAACCAATTGCAAGTGGTTTGGAGTCAAATGAGTTTTGGTTCATTTGACAATTTCAAGTCAAAAGGATGAATATGGGTTTGACTTGGGTTAGTTTGATTTTGGTGATTGTAGTTTATATTTATATTTGGGCATGTGATTGAAGGAATTGTTTGAAGAGAAAATCAAGGGTTTGGGTTGATTTGAGAATGATTTGGCTAACCAAAAAAATTAGCTTAAAGGATATGTTGATTTTGATTTGAGTTTTAATTTAGTTTTAGTTATTTGAATTTATATTTCATTTATATTTATGAATATAAATGAGAATATAAATGATCCATGAGAGAAACATGTGAGTTTGAAGTGATTTGATTTACCAAGCAAGGATGTAGTCAAAGGATAAGAAGGATTGATTTAGTTTGATTCATTTTCATTTGACTTGGATGATTTGGATGCCAATTTTATTTATAGTTGTAACTACAAATGATGGAATAAGTGATTTATGAAAGAATCACTTGGCTTTGGGTTGATTTGGGTTTGGCTAAGCATGGATGATTAAAAGGTTTTTGGATTTGGAGTTGATTTTGGATTTGGAATTGATTCATGATTTGGATTTTGGAATTTGGATTTGAATTGAGATTTAAGAAAAATCAATTGAGTTAGAATTGATTTGAGATTTGATTTAGATTGGTTTGAAGGAGTGTACATGGGTTTTGAGCTATGGGGTGGGTTGTTTTACATCCCCATGCATCCTAATCCTGATAAACCCTTCTAAGTCTCAGGTTAAGTGTTCACCTAATCACTAGAAGTGTCTTAAGACTAAGAACTCAGTGTCTAGAGAGTCATATGCCTAAGATAAGAGTTGAGAGCTCACTCCAAAGTGAGTCAACAGATTCCTAAACTCACCTTCTTAAAAAATTACAGGGCTTGCCCAGGAAATTTAGAATTTGGTTTAAATAAACCCCATTTTAGTTATCCACATAACAGAGAAAAATCTCTATACATTCAAGACCCATCATGCCTTGGAGTCCTTTGGTGATTAAGTCCATAAGTGTGATTTCATCTTCTACACTATTCTTGATATCATACCAATAACTCAAAAAATCCTCATTTGCTATTCCCTCATACATCACACAACACACATAACCAAAATAAACACCAACATTCTAATTGCTCATGGGACACTATGAAGGATGTTGCTAATCCTCCACTAGTGCAGAAAAGTTCATAGTTGAGTGTTAGAAGAAATAAATCAGGGGAAGAAGAAATGACAATTTATGATTGCTCACTTGATTAGATACATTTATTTCATTCATTCTTAAAACAAGACCAATTAATGATATTGTTTAGGTTTAATAATGATGAGATGAAAGAGATTCATGATTACTTCATGTAAATGGAGCTAAAATGAAGAAGATGAGCAGAGATAGTCACAAGGGGAATGAGCTAGTGGTCGAGATAGATGAAGAGAAGGAGGATGAGTAGGATGAGGAGTAGACCTCGTTTGTACTTTATTTGCATATATAAATAATTTATTCTGGTTTTCATATTTTTATACTATTTAATTTAAATATTTTGAAACTATTACTTCATTTTAATGTTTTTTTCAAAATACCTAAACTTATAGAAATGCAAGATTTGTTTGTTAGTCTTATGTAAATGCAGTATTCTAAGATTAGTTATTTGTGAATATTCTATAGGTAAAAATCGAAAAAGCTCATTTTTTTTTTCATTTTGTTATTTAGATACCAAGACTATCATGATTTTCTACTTAATCTCAGAGGCATGACAAACAAATAACCAAAAATTTTCCAAAGACAAAATTTCTCAAGGTGATCAAATGAAAATTGTCCAATAAAAAAAATTTGATTATTTTAAAATGCTAGTTATTTAAAATAGCATAATCTAAAAAATTTTAGCAATAGTAGTCTGCTTGACTATGAAAATAGATTATTGAATCATCACAAACTACGAGCAACTGCAAATATTTTTTTTTTGCACCAGAGACTTATAGAGAGAGAGAGAGAGAAGAGAGGGGTTTTTTTTTATTAATTTATTAATTAAATATTTTAAAATATTTAATTTAAAAATATTTTTATAAAATATTTAATAACCAAATATTTATATATTTACATTAATTTTTTTATTTATATATATATAATTAAATATATAATTTTAAAATATATTTTAATTATATATATAAATTTATAAATTTATTTAATATTTTTATTAATTAATATAATTATTTAAAAATATATAATTTTATTAATTTTGTTAATATATAAATAAAAATATTTAAAATATATAAATAAATAAAAGAAAAGGAATAAATTATATAAATATTTTATAAATTATTCAAATAAACTAATTATATATACATATAAATATATATATATATATAGTATTTATATATATATATTATATATATATTATATAATATACATATATATATAATTAGTTATATTTATTTAAAATATATAATTAGTTAACAAATAAATAAAAATTTTAAATTATCAAATATTTAGTTATTTTGTATTTATAAAATATTTAGTTTTATATATATATATATATATATATATATATATATATATATATATATATATATAAAAAATTAATATATATATATAATATATTATATATAATATATATATATATTTTTTAATTAGTTATTTATTTTATTTAAAAATATAATTGTTAAATAAAACAAAAAATTTTAAATTATATAAATATTTTATTTCTATATTTATAAAATATTTAAGGAAATATATATATATATAATATTTATTCCTTTCTTTATTTTATTAAAAATTATTTATTTTATATATTTTAAATATTTATAATATATATTAACAAAAATTAATAAAAATTATATCAAATAATTATAATAATTAATAAAAAAAAATATTAAATAAAATTTTTAAATTTATATATATGATTAAAAATATTTTAAATTATATATTAATTATATATATATATAATAAATAATTTAACTAAATATATAAATATTTAGTTATTAAATATTTATAAAAAATATTTTTAAATTATATATTTTAAATATTTTAAATAATTATATTAATTAAAAAAATTAATAAAAAAAAAATTCCTCTCTCCCTCTCTCTCTCTCTCTCTCTTGTGGTTTCTCTCTCCCATGCCAAAAAAAAAAAAATTTTGAGTATTGTTATGTTTGACAATTAGCCAAATGATCTATATCATCCTTCAAACTCTAATGCTTTTTGCTAAAAAAAAATTTACCTAAACATTACAATTTGATTAGCATTTTAAAATAATCAAAAAAATTTTGCACTTTTCGTATTTTAGACGATATTTCCGTCGGTTCTTCCTCATAAATTTTCTAATAGAAAATCCGATGGAAATTCGACGGAGTATATTTTCCGTCGGATTTTGGTTTATTGAAAATTATTTCCAGCAAGAGTTTTATGTCATGGTGAAAACCATTGGAATTCCATCATAAAAGCTCATTACCAATGATTCAATGAATTTTTATTAATTTGTCCACCGAAAATATGTAACTTTCCTATAGTGTTTCTTAAACACTTAGGGAAAATCTAGGTGTTGTCATTTGATATGGGTAAGCTTTAGATGTGATTAAAGTGTGGGAATAAAGCTCTCTTATCATTCCTAGAAGATGGTTTTTTCGAATCACACAAAATCAAGATAGATCTTTGTCCTCTCAGAACAAAGTCCATAATCATCCAATAAATATGAAATGAGTCAAGACAAGCTTACGCGACCCAATCGATGACGACGCAAGATAAACGGCGCCAAAAAATGACGCCGTATTAAAGTGGTTTGCCCGACCACCAACCCGGTTTAGTAAAACCGCGGGGAACAAAATATCTCGTCGCTCATTCTTTAATACCTGTGGCTAAAGAGAACTTCCGAGCTTTGTCTGCGCCCACCTCCGCTCGTTCATCATGGGCTTCTATTTCAAATGGTATCATACATATGGTGTATTTCCACATGCATAACTTGAAAGATTGATTTTTGCCTTTTGTCATTACAATCCATCGCGTTTCTGGTTTATTTATGGCGCCCCTTTGATTTTATATGGCTACTTTTGTTGATTTTGTACCTTATACTCGACAAACAATTTTGTTTGTTTAGTTACGATATTAAGTTAATGCTTTCTCTAAGTAGATTTGCAAGCTAATTTTGATGCTTAAATGTACTACCCTCATTTCTTGAGATTTTGCATTTTTCACCATTTTATCCATTTTGAGGCATACTATGGATGAATCCATGAATAATAGGTGTGTTGCTGATGTAATGGAGAAATTAATCAATTCTCTATTTTCCTGACTGCATCACCTAGATGCACTCTATACTTTCTGAGATTTTGGATCACATCTCCGGAGGGCATACATGGTTGAACATATGAATTGCATGTGTTTTGCCGGATGTGTTCGTGGAAAATGAATGCATCTGTACCTGCACTTATACCCTCGACAGAGAAGATTTTGCTATTTTTGTTGCACTGGTTAGACAATATTTATGCTTTTCGAAGTAGATTAGAGGTTGGAAGCTAATTTGATGTCGTTTGCATTCCTCCAACCCCTTACCCTTTATACTTTTGAGATTTTGCATTTTTTCACCCATTTTGTCCCATTGAGGGCATACTATGGCTAACCGCTATGAATAATCGAAGGTATGTTGCTTGGATGTGTTCTCATGGAGAAAATGAATTGCATTTGTTTTCCCACTGCACTGTAACTCCTGCACTCTCTATACTTTCTTGAGATTTTGCATTTTTTCACCCATTTTGTCCCGTTTGAGGGCATACTATGGCTAGAATCTGCATGAATAAAGGTGTGTTTAATTGGATGTGTTCTATGGAGAAAATGAATCATGTAATTCTATACCCCTGACTTCTGTATCTCCTCAGAATTCTATACTTTTGAGATTTTGTCCATTTTATCTCGCTTGAGGGCATACTATGAATCGCTATGAATAAGAAGGTGTGTTTTGCCGGTTAGATGTGTTCTGTGGAGAAATGAATCAGACTGCACTCTGCACTCCTCTCCCATACTTGGGCTATTTTTGTTGATTTTTATATTGAGACAATGTTTACTTTTCTCCTGAAGTAGATTGAGGTTGTTCGAAGCTAATTGTCGGTTTGCATGTACTCTAATTTTCACTGCATTCAAGACTGCATCTCTCTATACTTCAGACTGCACCTCCTGCATCTCCTATATTAAGGTGCTTGCAATCCATTATGTTAATATTCGATTACCTTGACTTTATAAGTTCAAGATGGCAAAAGGATAACGCCAAGATGCCGAAAAGCCATCGAAATTATTTGATAATATCCGCTTTAAACTGGAAAATATTGAAGCCACCAACCAATTCCGATTCTGATCAGCTAGACTCGCCATAACCTCTATCCTATCTTGTCGACAGACAAGAAGCCTTTTTTCTTGGGTGGCGGCATTTCTTTCAGATGAAGTATGTCGGGATGCCAAACAAAGGGGAGAAAGTTTTATGAATCTCCATTATCACTGATAGTCAAATTGACATAAGAATAAGCTCGAGCAATCGGATAAATTTCTGAAGCTTAAATACATACATTTTCTTATTTCAAATTTGTTTTTGTATATCACAACTACGAGTAGTTTCTAATTTAATTGCCTACGAGAAAATATTGACAAATTTAATACATTTTATTCGAGCCTTCTTAAGGTCACAATTCAATGGCATTACATCAAAGATACACAAAGAAGCGCTACATGAGTGGCTTTGCTCTCTTCTTATGGTATGTTCCCGTCGCTTATGTTTTACTTGATGTGAGCAAGTTAACTTGTACAAATATTTCTCTAAAGCATTTATTATTAAAGATAGTCGCCATTTCCGCTTTACTAATGTATGCGCCTAAAATAAAGTTTGCGATGTTGCCTTCATGGTTTGAAAGGAGACCGTAATAATGTAGTTATGTTCATTCATTTCTGCGAATGCATTTACCTATTGTTTTGTCATATCTATGGCTTAACACACCCCCGACACTGGGACTTATTAAGAGGAGACTGCCTTGAATCATCCTCTCCTCCCCATGAAACTTCCTAAAAGACATCCCCATCCCAGCCATATCATTATATTCCCCTCAGATATCTCTCCCGGATATTCCCCCAACCTGTTTGTCTCCGCTACTACCCCCAATCAAGGATCCAATAAGTTATTTGTGTGAGGAGTTGAGGGAAGTTGTGGCATCCTTCCATGCAAAGATTTAAGTGAGAGGTCGGATGGCATTGATGCACCTTTGAGGTACCCTCGTAAGAGTGCTTCCATCCCCTTGGAAGTTCTACCTGAGGAGACCACCGGTATCTTCTCAAGGTCCATCAGCCTTCTTCCCTTGAGGCTACCACCATGACCGATGGAGACCCCATAGGGAAGCCCATCCCATGGAGTCTTAGTGAGAAGTCTAGTTGGGAGGCTCCGAAAGCATACACTTGTCGCCCTTCATTGGCGCCTTTGTAGCGTGAAGGCACTGAGAGGAAGAGGAAAGTTTTCTCTTCACGCTCACCAAAGGCTACGCTAAGATCTTTCGATTTGCCTCCACCCCTGCAGTGGCCAGTGTATTACGTTAATTTCATGAATAATGTGATACATGACCGCTTGTTCGCCACCTTCAATTCAGTCGGCCGACGAACCGATTTTCTCTGATGAGCCATCAAAGGCTATCGTAGTTGTGGAGGAGCACCAATCCAGGTAAAATGTTCGATTCTCGAGCTTTATGTCAATGGATATAGCTTAACAATTATTTTCACTAAATAATTATATTACGACCGAGGCACATAGTTCGCACTCCCATCCGTGAGATGGTACATGCCTCGATGCTCCACCTCATGACGGCCGCGGTGCTCGATTCCAGGACAAGTAAGTCACCCAGCATCTTGCTCCTTTTCACATAGATTCAAATGTCATATCATTCTAACTACTTCTATTAATTTCTCTGCTCAATAAATTACAAAAACAACTATTTTTGATAATGCAGGGAGATAAGACTGCAATTTGGAAATATTATTTCATGACGATTAATTACGACTGGATGATTCTGCCGATGCACGCCGATGCGATATCTGGCAGAAGTACTCCCTATGCCCGTGATTGTATGTCCCATTCTATACATTTCATGCTTACATTGGGTGAGTTACTCCATCAAAGTGGTTCGCAATTCATTCATGATATCCATGTGTGTCTGTGACTTATAGTTATCTTTGTCCCCGAATTACGCTAGATGGTTTGCTAAAAGAAAGCAAGATGTATATCCAAAGATGTCACCGCAGATGCTGCATCCGTGGTCGAAATGCTTTATTCCCGCTATCCATAATCAAAGACTGACACTTCTCGGAAATATCAAGCTCATGCGGTGGTCATTTTACCACTCATTGCCAAACTACATAAAGCCATTCTCACGGAGATGGTATGCACTCTTCATGGTTCTCCGGGATCTAACTAATACCTTGCCCATCTTCCCTGCAGATCAAATTCCGATATCGACATTATTTCGACAAAGAACCCAAGAAATGGCTTGAAACGATGGGTTACCCAAATTCAACAAGGTCGAATCTGCATTCAAAATACATGGAAAATTTATCGAGAAGCCCGCAATTAACTGCTCAACTGATGACAAAAAGATGAATAGATTTAGGGACTTTGTTTATGCGATTTTTGCTTGGCCTCAAAAGATAAATCAAATTTGATGCTTGAGTTGTTCTCCATACATTCTAGGATAGGAGATTTCTGCTATTTCAAGGGGTTGATTTGTTCTATTAATTTAGTTTTTATGTGCTGCTGCTCCTGCAGATATGGGAGGCATGGTTGAATTGTCCCAAAGTTGATTTGTTTTATTAATTTAGTTTCTAGATTTTTTTAGATCATCAGCTTTTGTTCGTTCCGCCCAGCTTCAAGGACCGTTGGGGTGTGCATATTCATTATGTTATTTTAGATTTTCCTCTCGCTATCACTGCAGTTTGAGAGAGGTTTGAATTATCCAAAGTTGGCCTTTCTCGTATGCATTCCTCTGCATCTCTCTGCACTGCATTCCTCTGCATTCTCTGCATTCCTATGCATTCTCCAGACCTCCAGAATTCTCCCTCAGACCTGGACCTACCCTGCCATACCTTCTCACTTCTATACCTTCTATACTATACTGCATTCTTATACTCTATACCTTCTGCATTCTCCCTGCACTCTGCATCTCCTCAGAATATATACCTTCAGCCTTAAATCGCAGAGCTTTGTGAAATTGATGAAGGATGTTGCACTACTATTGTTTGAAATTCAATAAATTAATTTATAATTGTTAAACTTAAAATCAACTTATTAGTGATGATAAATTTTATTATTAGCAAGGTCTTAGACTTTTATATATTATTAGGTGATGATAAATTTTATTGAAGCGCAGTAACCGAGAATTAATTAGCTTTAAAAAGACAAAAATGAACATAATGTTGACGTTATTAAAATAAATAAATTATTAAATTATCAATCTCTAAAATGAGAGAACTTTCTCTCATATGCACTCTTATACGATCATTTCACATAAGCCTAATGTTAATTTTGAGAATTTGAATAGATATTGACTATTTGTATTAATCAAATTAGTATTTTTTTTAGTGTAGCATTTTAGTAGTACAAGTCAAAATTTTTTTAAATTTATCGATCATGCTGAATTTTTTATTATTATAAGCTATTTATTAAGCATCTAAGCGTAATAATTTTTTGTTATCGACAACATAAAATTATCAAATTTATCTTATGTAGATACTGATCTATCCATAATATAATAATTAAAATTATATAATACTTTCATCAAAATTTTCAAGAGATCTCATGTGACTGAAATTAAATTTATTATATATTTAATAAAATCAAAAAATTTTAAATAACTTTTGGTTAATTTTTCACTAAAATAACCATTTGTGTTTTAAGCTAATATTTTTTGTCATGATTATATATGTATTATAAATGCTTATTGTGTTGTTTTTTTTAGTTATCAAGGGCAAAGTCATCTTGTGAACATTATTTTTTGTTTGACTTATACTTCGATAGGTAAAGTTGCAAGATACTATTCAAGATGTTAATTAGAAAATTCTTAATGAGACATGGCAAAATCTTTCAAATTGATTCAAATTGTAGTGCTTTTATTGGTGCGGTAGGTTTCAAGACTTTACTAAAATTATGAAATGAAGAAAAAAATACAAGCATTATGACTAAAATGAAAAATGAAATTAAAAAAATGCCTTCTTGGATAATATCATGCATCAAAATGCCGTCTTGTAATAATATCCATCATCGCCAGTGTACCCCCTTATTGGTTGATTGATGAGGTGAGGCGAATTCACGTGGTACAAACATCGTAGTAATAATGTATCTGTAATGGATGAATGTTTGACAGCGTCAATGTGAAATATTCTAGGCTTACTGTGAAAAAACAGCGGGGCATAACGGATGCGGGTACCGTGGCGCATCGTTCTGACACTCTCGGACTTCACTTTGGTTTCTAAGACAAGAAAATAGAATGAATTAAATATTTACGAGAACTATAAGTAATAGCAACTTGAGGCAAGTAGGGGTAAGTACTTGTGGATTTTTTTATTTCTCCCAATAAGCCTTGAGCCTTGCGTTGGAAACACCCTTTGGGCGTCTCTTGATTGGATCCTTCAAGCTCCTTATCGATGATGTGGTTGCCTTCTTCCTCTTAAGCGATAAATCAAGCGGTGGAGAATTCTCACTTATTACGGAGTCCACTTCATCGATAATTAAAAGAGATGCAAGCATGTAATCCTCAGCAATCTTATTACCCTGTGCTCGGGAGCTAATTTGATATGCATATCGACTTATATGGTTCCTGAAAATAATGCAGTTCCATCTCTGCTTTCCACATGTACTAACCTATACGAATGAACCATCGATGTAGATGTCCCTCTTTGCTCACGGTGACCACCATGAGGAGGTACTTATCAGAATCGACATCATTCTGGCTAAGAACTCTAATGCAGTGTGCACAAAGTATGCCCATCATTTCAAATTTCTGGCAACTAAGACACATCAAAGTGGACAATCCAGGTTTTGGATGCATTCTTCTTCTCTAAGTTCCTCACCAAGTACTCCATGGGCCTATCATCTAACAGTGAGATAATCCCCAACTCCATGCATTCTTCTTGAACATAGAGTAAAGCTTCCTCGTATAAAACAAAGCGACTTGCTTAAGAATTGGACTACTCTAACAGGAACAATTCTTGTTGGATACACTTGAAGTCTTCATCATGTTCATTTGCCATGTTTCCATCACCTTCTCCAATCCCAAGAAACACCGTGAACTTGTTGGTTTGAAATACCATGACACACCTATTTGTGGCCTCACTTCTTGAGTTAGATGCCCATACAAAATTTATCTTTGTTGAATGCGGTGGACCATTTCTAATTTTGTAAAGTTCAGATAGCCAAGCATGATCATGCAAATTGCCCTCCTCTAGCATGGCAGACCAAGCATCCTCAAACTCATCCTCACATCACATTTGCTCATGCATGCATAGAATAGCCCTTGAACTCTCTTGTTACTACTAAAGCAATGGACCTTGGAGGGTTTTCTTTGAGATATGCCATTGGCACAACCTATGGCAATCGCATTAGTACATTCTCGATAGCTCTCCATAGCGATCTTGATCGGTAAATATCGTTATAGGATGCCACCCATCAAGAAGAAATGTCCGGAATAACCATGTGAATGACTCGATGGTCTCTTAGACAAAAGGCTACTCGAATAAGACGTTTTGCCAATGATGATTCACTCCAACGAGTGGGGCAGAACAAGATTATATTTATTGATAGCAAGTATCAAAAATTATCACATCCCAAAATAATCAAATTCAACCCTAGACATACCATTGCTCCAAAAAAAACTCACCAAGCAATCAGACGCATCAACCTGAACATCCCATGCAAACATCTCGTCCGCTGCTTGTCTTTCCTTGAACAGCTGTATTAATTCATTGCTATCACCACTTGCAATCCGTGACCTTCGCTCTTTCTGGATGAAATTGAAAGCATCTCTTTTTGTGAATCCAATATTCTCTACCCCACCAACTTCCTCAGTTAGATAGGCTGACGCGTCGGTTACGATCACCTCTATCATCGTCTTCAAAGCGATGCCTTCTCATCGATGCGTATCATGCGATCGAGAAGATCGATCACCGTCTTTGCCAATGAATGATTATGGCTCTCTATATATTTTTTAACCAACCAATTCCCCTCCAAATCCACACAGAATCGAATCATCGCCGGACAACCAGTCCTCGTATCAGTTTTCTGGAATTTTGTTATATGGTTTGGATTGGGAGTTTTCCGACTGCTGCAGAAAATCTTTCGATTTCAATTTCTTAGAGTTTGGCCAATAACTTGTATGGTCTTTTCTAACTTGAGTTTGATGTGCATAATCACGATGCGGCATAAGCTTTAGATTGTTATACACCGTGCTAGAATACCCCAAATTTGGGTCATTAGATAAAACAACTTCATCATCGCATTGCTCATTCACCACATTCATCTGCGAAAATATAGAGTCCAGGTTCCGCGATAATAGAGAATAGATGAAAACGAGAATCTGAGAGAGCATAGAGGGAGTCCAGGAAATAAAAAAAATACCCAAAAAAATCATTGAGCGACCACCAAATTGCAACCATTAAATTTTAATTACCATGATCCGAACAACACGAGAAAATGAACCTAAAACAAAATCATCTGGGGTATGAGGAGTGCAGAGGATAGAGAATACAGAGAATTCTGAGAGTGCGAGAGTATAAAAGAGTGCAGAAAGTATAGATTCATTATAGAGGATCTGAGAGTGCAGGATACGAGTATAGAGTACAGAAGGTATGCAGAGAATCTGAGAGGTATGTGATGCGAGAAGGTATAGAGGTATAGAAAGGTATAGCGGTGCAGAGGTACAGTATAGCAGTCTGAGGGAATACAGGAGATGCAGTACAGAGAATGTCTGAGACAGAGGAGATGCAGGGAGTACTGAAATCTCTAAAATTCAACAACCTCATTGCTTGATTGGGATTTAGTTACCATGATCGAACAACCGATACGAAAGTGAAACAAAAGCGGAAAAAAATCGTCTATTCGAAAAGATACAGTACATATGTAAATAAGCACTAAAAATTAATCAAGCGACCACCAATTTTCTCTGAAGGATTACATTGAATATGTTTTCTCCGAATAGACAAAATGATGAAAAATAAATATGGCTCGATGAGAGTACCCGAGAGCGGTTCGCACATTAAAGTCTGCTGAGAGAACTCAAAGCAGTGTACTAACAAATAAATAAATTACAAACTATCATTTGTCATTTTACATATACAACTCCTTAAAGATTACCGATCCATTTTATTTGACATCATTAGCTATTTCCTCAACGCCTCCATTTCAGTTCATTCTCTTCTTCATAGCTCTTCGTAATGCTCTCATTTCGTCGCAAATAAAAAATACGCCACGCCCCAAATGAAAATATTTTAAATTTCTCCGCATATACTCATTCCAGCGGTTTGTTGGGCGGGCGCTAAACATGAAAATAGCGTCGTTTACTCTTCGCGTCATTTTTTGGCGCCGTTTATCTGTGCCACGCGTCGTCATCCGATTGGAGTCCGCACGTAAAGCTACGTGCGGACTCCGGACGTAATATTTTCCCTTAAATATGAGGGAAAATTATGACTAGATGATCAAATAGGCTTGGTTTAAGTCGTTGGATTGACAAGTTTGACTTATCTTCCTGCTCAAAATGCCACCTCAGTGACGTCTAGCCAATCACCATTCAACACACGAAAGGCGTAGCCTAGTTAGCACTTACTGAGTTAAATAGAAAATTCAAGATTTTCTTAATTAAATAAATAATAAAAAGTACCTCAAACATCAAAAAATTATAAAAAATAAAATACTCAACTAAACATTATAAATAAAGGCTCGTTGGATTCGTATTTTAAAGAGGAATCAAATGAATCTAAAAGCTCCAAATTTTATTGGATATTTTGAGTTTAATGAAAATTATTAATTTTTAATTAATCCTAAAATATTAATCAAATTGACCTGGAATTTTAAGAGAATGAAATTTAGGCTAATGTCTACTTACCATACAAATTTCAAGATAAAATGATGGTTGAATTGAAAGATAATAAATTTTAAAGCTCAAGTAGCTTATTTTAAGAAAATAAATAATTAAAATTTATGAAATTCATGAAAAATTGAAATTTCTTAAAACATTTTAATCAACAGAGATTTTAAAAATATTTGAACTCTTTAGAGCTTGATAAATCTGAAAATCACTTAATTATGATTTAATAAATCATTAAGATCAATATTAATTAAATTTATTAAAGCTAAATTTCAATAAATTAAATATCAAAATCATAAATAAAATAATACTTAGACTCTCACTAATTAAACTTTAAGTCCAATTAAACACTAGGTTGTACAGCCAAATATTATCCTACAAATCTCAATACAAGAAATTACAAAATACCTAATTTACTAGCGCAAAGTTTGAAGACCAATAAAGAGGAATGCGAGGACTAACTTTAGCCAGTGCGACGATCAACCATAGGTTGTTCGGCCGACGAGTAGTTTGAGAATGAAGATTAAGGGTGTATTTGAGATGATTTTTTAAATGTTTTATTTTTTTAAAAAATAGTTAAAAAAATAGTAGTTTTATTTAGTTATTAGTTTTTTTAACTTCTTTTTAAAAAATTTTATGATAAAAAATTATTTTAATCGTTAAGTATTGTATTTATCGAAAATTATTTTTAAATTTTTAAAAAAAATATTTATGTCTAGTTTTTTAAGTGGTTTCTAGTTTTTATAATTAACTTTTAAAAATTACAAGCCATAGATCCTGGTTGATTCTCGGAACCTTGAATGAAGTAGAGGAGAGTAGGGGGTATAAGAGAGTTAAGTTGACTCATGAGTTGACTCAGCTGGCTGACGAACGAGCGAACTTATAGCCAATCAACTTATAATCAAGCTGAAAAAATTTTGAGCTTTAGTTTGAGCTAATTTGACTTTTTTATAACATCAGTATTCGTTTATATAATGACTAGATTATTATATATCATATTATCGATTTTATAATTTTTCAAAAGAGCTCGAGCTGAGCATTCGAGCTGTGCTCGAGTTTAACTTTTTTTTAAATTGAGGAGCTCGAGTTCTGGTTCAACAGTGATTAAACAACCTTAATTTATTAAGTAAATATTAGACAAGCGTTTACACCCGCAGAGGGTTTGAGTGTTTTGTAAATTGGAGTTTTAGCGTGCTAAATATGCAAATACAGGCGTTCCATAAATTCCCTAATCAGAGTAGCTGACCCTAAATTATTTCCCACCCTCGTCTTTACGGAAACCCTATCCTCGACGAAGAAACAATCGTCTCCCCTATTCTGCTCTGACGTTGCAAGGTAATCATCGTGTTTCCTCTCATCCCGCGCCCCAGTTTACGTAGATCCTGTGAATCTGCCTTCCAACGGGATTTACTAAATCCGGGGTTAAAGGCAAAACGTAGTAGAAACGGGATTTAAACTAGTCAATTTTGCTGTTTGGCAGGATTTAGGTTAAGTTCTCCTTAAATCATGCTACCAAATAGCCCATAAGATTATTTGGTTTGGGTTATCTGGGGCGTAATCTTTCTGTTTGCGATACTTGATACGAGTTATTGTGTTGTTTCCCTGTTGTTTGTTATCAGAGCTGCAGCAAGTTGGGGTTTTTATTGGACGCTCAATCATGTCGGCACTGAAGGAACTTCTTCCTCCGGTAAAGTCTACAACAGCCTCCTACTATGATCACTCGAAGGATTCGTGGTTCAGAGATAGGTTCAGCTCTGCTTCAGATCCCTCACAGCCTTCTGTTGTCAAGCCAAACCCTGTTCTGCCCTATGGAAAACGGTCCGGCTTTGTTCCTAGGAAGCCGGAGGACTTTGGGGATGGAGGTGCTTTTCCTGAGATTCACGTTGCTCAATACCCCCTTGGTATGGGAAGAAAGGATGAGAAGCCAGGCTCCAAGATCCTTCCTCTGACCGTTGATTCCCAAGGAAAGGTAGCCTTTGACGCAATTGTGAGGCAGAATGAGAATGCATCAAAAATTGTTTATTCTCAGCACAAAGACCTTGTTCCGAAGGTGGCTTTGGAGGAGGATGAAGAACCGGAGGAATTGCAGAAAGAGATTGAAGAAACTACTCAGAGGACAAAAGCTGCACTGGAGAAAATTGTCAACGTGAGGTTGAGTGCAGCACAGCCAAAGAATGTTCCCACTCAATCACAAGAGTCCAAGTATATCAAATACAAACCTTCGCAGCAGTCTGCTGCCTTCAACTCTGGTGCAAAGGAGAGAATTATTAGGATGGTTGAGATGCCCACTGACCCTCTTGAGCCTCCTAAGTTTAAGCACAAGAGAGTTCCGAAAGCATCAGGCTCCCCTCCAGTGCCGGTGATGCACTCTCCACCCAGGCCTGTTACTGTTAAAGATCAACAGGACTGGAAGATTCCCCCTTGCATTTCTAATTGGAAGAACCCTAAGGGTTACACAATTCCTCTAGATAAGCGTCTTGCTGCTGATGGAAGGGGTCTTCAGGAGGTGCAGATTAATGATAACTTTGCGAAGCTATCAGAGGCTTTGTATGTGGCAGAGCAGAAGGCCAGAGAAGCTGTTGCTATGAGATCGAAGGTGCAGAGGGAGTTGATGCTGAAGGAAAAAGACAGGAAGGAGCAGGAGCTTCGAGCTCTAGCTCAGAAGGCACGATCAGAGAGGACTGGCATTGCATCTGCTTCTGTAGCTCCTCCTTCTGATAAGGCTATGCTTGATGATGATGATGACAATATAGGAATGGAACAACGTGAGCCATCCCGTAAGGAGACGAGGGAGGAAAGGGAAGAAAGGCTGCAACGTGATAAGATTCGTGAGGAGAGGAGGCGTGAGAGGGAGAGAGAGAGGCGGCTGGAGGCCAAGGATGCTGCAATGGGGAAGAAGAGTAAAATCACAAGAGATAGGGACCGTGATATCAGTGAGAAAGTTGCTCTTGGCATGGCTAATACTGGGGCAAGACAGGGTGAAGTTATGTATGACCAGAGGCTTTTCAACCAGGACAAAGGAATGGAATCTGGCTTTACTGCTGATGATCAATACAATATCTATGATAAGGGCCTTTTCACCGCACAACCTACATTGTCTACACTCTATAGGCCAAGGAAAGATACTGATTCTGATATGTATGGAGGTGCTGATGAGCAGTTGGAGAAGATCATGAAGACAGATAGGTTCAAACCAGACAAGGCTTTCTCAGGGGTGCAAGATAGGCCTTCTGGTAGCAAGAGAGATAGGCCCATGGAGTTTGATAAGCAAGAGGAGAATGATCCCTTTGGTTTGGATCAGTTCTTGACAGAGGTGAAAAGGCAATGGATAAGATTGGCGGAGGGGGTACAATGAAAGCAAGTGCAGGGTCTTCAATGAGAGATGACTATGAGGGAGGGGGTTCAGGAAGGACTCGTATTGCCTTTGAGAGGGGACGCTGAGAGGTGGCCATGAAAAGAAAGCTTTACCACTAGCTTCTGAAGTATTTTAGTGTATGTTAAATATTAAGGTTTCAACTTTCAATGTTTCACTGCATTTTTTTCTTGCATTTGTGTGAGTCACGCTTCAATGGTTTGGTTTCAAGTGTTTTGTGAGCAATCAAAACTTGGATATTGATATGGAATATGGATTTAATGAATAAATTTTCTCTCATGATTGGGTGGTTATTTCTCTCCACAGAATCTTTCATCTAATTAGTATACTAGTCAGTAATTGTTGGCAATGGACTAGTTTATTTTTTTCCATTGGTTTCTCAACGTTGTGATACTGTTAATTTTATTTTATTTAAACTAGATGATTTTTTACTTAGGAATTTACAGTGTATTATTTAACTCTGCCCTCAGGTCTTTGTCAATGTGCTGACCCTAAAAAAATGCATGATTGTTTTTGATGACAGAACATTCTAGAAATAAGTGAATTAGCTGGTCACTACTCTACTGCAGCAAATCTTAACAACACACTTATAACAAACCAATCACCCACCATACGCATCACTCTATATGTAACTAACTACAGTATACCAAGCTGTGTATAAAATACCTACACCTTAGTTAGCACTGAACGTACTTAAGTATTTTACAGAAACTCATCTCATTTAGTTACCAATTATGTATCTCTTCTTTCTCTACTTTCTCCACTTCACGCTGTTTTCTTCCAGTCTGTATTTAATGGCAAACATTTAAAACATTGTTCACACCCATTTGACAGAAACAACCATCCAACCTGAAAATCACAAGTCCTAAAATTATTTCAAGCCAACAGTTTTGATAGTTACCTTGATGGCTCCATCCCCAAACCTCCAGAACTTCTGATCCATCTCAATAGAAACCATATACCCATTCCTGAATCCCTGATCATACTCTATGGCTTCTAATAGATCAAAACCTGGCTGCAACATCATACTCCACTATATCAGCCTCTCTCCTACCATATGTCTTAATCCTTGATTTCTATCATTATGTTTGGGTGACTATCCAACATAGATTCCAATCAATCAATCAATCTCGTGCCATCCAACTCAAAAGCAAATTTTACATTTCTCTAAAAGATCGATCCATGACCAATACATATCTGATATCAAATTCAAAGTTGATGCAATTGGTACTGTCTGTTCCCCTTTTTGATCTAGAAGATATCATTCACTACACCCTCAATGGCTTGCCCTCTAACTACCAAGCATTCAAGACAGCTATCAGGACAAACCTACATCCAATTAATCTTGATGATTTCTGTTCCTTTGCATTGAAGAAACAAATCAAACTAATGATTCCCTTGAAATGAAAAGTTAACCAATCAGCAACCCACACTATTGTGCCAGCTATCCAAGGCAGAGGAAGAGGTAGACAATTCAACAGAGATAGTAACTTTACATCTCCTCGCAATACTTCATATCCAATCACCAACACTCATCGCAACAACTGTACCATTTGACACCAAGTGGTTGCTAGACACTGGAGTTACTAATCACCTCCCATTAGACGCCAGTCAGCTACTTAATATTCAACCATGCTCAGGAAAACAAATCACAATTGGCAATGGACGATGGTCAATCATCCAATTACTCACACCAGCTAAAGGCATTCCACCAACTCCACTCCCACCCGTAAGTTACAACTCTTTAATCTCTTTCATATTCCCCAATTATCTATAACCTCCTATCTATCCATCAACTTGCTAATGATAACCATTGCTCTTTAATTTGACTCATTCGGCTGTACCATAAATGATCAACAGACAAACAAGATAATTCTTCAAGTACCCTCTAATGACGCCTTCTATCCATTCCCACCACCACCTCAAACAACCCAAATTTCAGCATTGACCACCCTCGACTCAATTGCAACTATATGGCATAATCGTCTGGTCCATCCTCAAGCAGCTACTCTTCGGTTCTTACTTTCTCAACTTCTAGACCTCAGCAATTATCATAGTAAACTTTTATGTAATATATGCCAACTTGCAAAAAGTTCTAAACTACCATTTACCACGAGTCATACCAATAATTGTAATATATTAGAATTAATACACTTAGATGTATGGGGCCACCCCCAATGCCTTCTCTACATGGTTATAAGTATTATATATCTTTTATTGATGATTACTTGCATTATTGTTGGATATTTTCAATGATAAACAAATATGAAACCATTGCAAAATTCATTGACTTCAAAACATTTGTTGAAATGCAATTCCAAGAACCCATCTAAATTCTCCCTACCAATGGATGAGGAGAATACTCTGATAAAATCTCACAAGCATTTCTCACTATCCCTGGCATTTTACTTCAATATAGCTGCCTGAATATCTCCGAACAGAACTGGACTTGTTGAACAAAAATAGACACCTACTTGAATCCACAAGAGCCTTAATGCTCCAAGCTAATCTTCCCCAAAACCTCCGGACAAATGCACTCTTAACAACAGCTTATCTAATTAATTTGTTACCAACATCTCCTACAAACAACATACCTCCATTTCAACTTTTCCACAACCACACACCAAAGTACTATCACCTTAGAATATTTGGCTGTCTCTATTTTCCTTGGTTGAAACCTATCTCTCCCAATAAAAATTAATTTTTTCCTTCTTTTTATCGGTTATCTACCATCATATGGTTTATATGTAATCATACATATATCTCTCATCATGTTCTATTCTTTGAATCATCCTTCCTTTTTCATCCTCTCCCTCTTTTATTTTACTCTCCTCCTGCCTCTCCTACTAGTCCTAACCTCTGCATCCTAACACAAATCTCTCTTCCTCTTCCTCTTCCACCAATCATACACCTCCGCCTCAAGCCAACCCACATACTACCTCATAATTTTTATCTCTTCCACTCTATCACCACCACCAACCACTCTCCCCGACCCATCCCCATGTACTTAACAACCCATACAATCTACCACTTCACCACCTATACTGACCGAACCTACTACAAACCCTCAACCATCAAATCACGTGATCTCTAGGGCCACCTAAAACTCATACAATTTCTGCACCCGTCAAATAACTATCACTCCAATTGAACCTATGTGCTATTCTGCTGCTATTAAAGATGTCAATTGGAGATGTGCAATGTCAAAAGAATTTCAGGCCCTCTTATCTCAAGGAACATGGGATTTAGTTCCACCCTCTCCACGTCAACCCATACTAGATTGCAAATGGATATATCGTCTCAAGTTTAACTCCGATGGACAAATAGTCAAATATAAAGCCAGATTAGTGTTCCAAGGCTACAAACAACCAGAAATAGACTACACCGAAACCTCTAATCTTAGTAGTCAAAATCCCACAATTCATATCTTCCTAACTATCCCACCAGCTATCATTGGCCAATTCTTCAATTAGATGTGTCAAACGCATTTCTTCAAGACACTCTTAACGAAATGATTTACATGTCTTAGCTACCCGGAGTTCAAGATCCTCTTAAGTCACACCACGTTTGTCTTCTTAAGAAAGTTCTTTATGACCTTTAAACAATCCCCTCGCCAATTGTATGCCACCTTCTCCACCTCACTACAACAACTTGGTTTTCAGTTTAGCAAAGCCGGTCCCTCTCAAATGATTTACAAACAAGGCAACACTCAAATGCACATTCTCACTTATGTGGATGATATCCTATTAACCAGCAATAATCAATCTACTCTGACACCGTACCTAACCAACCTTCGCAAATCTTTTCAAATCACAAACCTTGGAATAATCTCACTTTTTTTTGGGAATTCAAGTTCAACTTCCTCCATCAAACCAAAACCAAGTATACCACCGACATTCTTGGCAAAGCTAGCATGACCAATTGTAAGCCAATCCAGACTCCCCTCACTCCTAAAATAGACAACAAATTTGATAGCAACCCTTCAATGAACCACATCTCTATAGGCCCATATTGTCTCACTCTAATACCTTATTATTGCCCATCCGACATCACATTTATAGTAAACCAACTTTGCCAACACCTCCATAGCCCATATTGTCTCACTTCCAACAGCTTAAACCATCTCTTACGATATCTCCAAGGAACAATGGGCAAAGGACTTCCCATTCATCCTGACCAACCATCATTACCCGTATATTCTGATTCCGAATCGGTTGGCGATCTAACAAACCGCATATCTACTAGTGGCGACTATACCTTCCTTGGCAGCATATCAATTTCATGGAACGTTAGAAACCAATTAGCAGCCGCTCACTCCACCAAAGCCGAATATCATTCCCCATAAGCTACTGCTGCTGAGATCATATGGCTAAGACAACTACTTCAAAACTTCTACGTTTCATCCAACTCTGCAACTCCTCTCTATCGCGACAACATCGCGTTGGCCGATAAACCTGTGTTCCATGCCTAACAAAGACATTGTCATAGATCATCACATTGTCTGGGATTGCACCAATGCTCATACAATCACTGCCAGCCACATCTCAACTCAAGATCAGACAGCCGACCACTTGCAGATTTCTACCACTTCATGGCAAGTTGACGATCTAAGATGTAACTTCCAACCTTAGCTGAGCTGATATCACAACATTCCAGAAATAAGTACAATTAGTTAGCCACTGCTCTACTGCAACAATTCTTCACCACACACCTACAACAAACCAATCACCCACCGTACTAGTCACTCCATATGTAGATACCGAGCTGTGTATAAGTACCTCTACCTTCGTTACCATTAAACGTACTGAAGCATTTTACAGAAACTCATCTCAGCTAGTTACCAATTATGTATCTGTGCGACCAGATCCTCTTTCTCTACTGTATGCTGTTTTCTTTCAGCCTGCATTTCATCTTCATCTGCGTTGCTATCTTCAATACTTAGCAGTTCCAGATATCGTGTAGTAGCTATAGAATATCAAGTATTGAGCATCACGGCTGAGAAATTAGCCCGAAGATCGTGGCTCGCTCGAAAGTCGACTCGAATTTGGGCTCGAATTGAGATCAGGCGATTTTAGAAAGAGAATTTATTTCGTGCCGAACCGTGGTTCCTGGCTGACTCATGATCAAGCGGGCGGGATCGCGGCCCGCGAGCTCGGGCAGAAACAGTCATTGTCCGATTAATTCGGGTGAGATTAATTCCGAGCGAACAACCGAATGAGCGGCTCATTTGCAACCGCTCGTTTGCATTTCGAGCGGTTTGGATTTCGAACCGACTCGTTAGATTTCGGGCGTTTCACGGTCGAGCGGATCGAATCGAGCTCGATTCGATCCGGCTCGAACTCAAAACTTTGAGCCGCTGAGCTCGAGCAATTACCCATTTTTTGATTTGACTGACTCGAACACACCCCTATTGAGCATACAGGAATTCTGATGCATTCACAGGCCATGCAGAAGCCATATACACACACACGGTGTAGAAATCTGGGTAGCAAGTAGATGGTGGCACAGGTTGAATTGATGGGGTTTGAGAACCGTCAATGAGAACAATCTACCTATAACTGACATTATTCAAAATTTTCATATATTGTATTGATTGGAAGATCTGAATGTCAACTTATGGTGTAATGGCCATAAATTTTTTATGTTAGAAGATTGCCCTATGGCGTGTCTTACAATTTTGCTTTATAGTTGAGCTAATGATTATTGTAAATGGAAGTGAAGGTTTTATATAAATGTAAAGCCAAATAAATTACTGAATGTTTTGTTATTAGGTTCGAAAATTGAGAATTGAGGCTTCTTTGCAATCAATGATGATCAGAGGTAGAATTTATTAAGTTTAATAATTATTTTTTTAAATTTAAACTTTTATAATTTAAATTTTATTTAAAATTTCAAATTTAAAATTTAAAATTATAAAACATATAAATTTAAAAAATTAAAATTATAATCATTTTATCTCTCACAAATGCACTAATAAACATTAAAACTAATAAAAGTTAAATACTAAATTCAAACCTTAGCATGAGATATTGCCTTTTTCTTGCTTATTTATGTTATATTATCGAGAGTTCTCTATCTTCATTCATCTTTGAACTAAATTACTTTATTTATAAAAGGTTCCAGTTTGTAGTTTCAATCCTCTTTTAGTTGAATGCTCACATTTCTATCAAAATAAAGCTTAATAACTCTATTTCCATTAAAACTTTTTTCTCATAAGTAATAATAATCATTAAAAATTTTATTTTTAAATATATTCATGTAATATTTAAACATAAAAAATATTTAAAAAATAAAAGTCTCAAAAAATAAAATTTGAGAGATTTACATACAGATCATATAATTATTATATATTTATAAATCTAATATTTAAATTTAAATTTTTATATATATAATATTCTAATTATCAATATCATATAAAAATATCTATCATCATTTATTTTTAAAATTAAAATTTAACTTTTTGAGTTTAAAAATTATTAAATAAATAAATATTTAATTTTAAATATTAGATATATAAATATATAAAAATTATGTGATAAGTAAATTTTTTAATTTTTTTAAATAATAAACCCTTCTAAAAATTACAAATCTTTTTACAAAATCCATGAATTAAAAAAAAAGATATAAAAGAATCGCACTAATTTACAAAAGTTAAGAACACGAGCAGCTCCTCATTCGAAGCATTATTGGACGAGAAGTTGAAAGTCCGTCTGTTTATGAGATTCTGCGATCGATTCAGTGTGGCAGGATGGAACCCGAAGTGGTGAATTCGGAGATGTTGCTGCCGCCGAATTTTCCGTTTAAGAAGGTGCAGATGGGTGACAAATACCCTAAAGGACACGCTCGAGGCCGTCACTGGAAGCACCTTAAGCAGATCCTCCAAGCTGAGAACTACCAATCCTATCCTGAAAACGAGCCCAACTGTAATTATATCTCTGTCTTCATCTTCCCCAATCCATTTTGTTAGTTTCTTTTTTATATCCATTTTTGCTGTAGCTTTTTTTAGGGATTTCCAAGTTCCGAACCTTGGATGCAGATTAGGGCAGGCGCTATTTTACTTGGTTTCTCTGAGGAGGGTTTGGGCTTGTTTAAACCTGTTTTTATTTGAAATGTTGTTACTGTTGTTTTGTGAAATAGAGGTGCATTCAATAGGGTCAGTATTATAGAGATAATGGGTTTAATATTAGCATATCCTAAGTCCTAATCTCTTGTAAATGGCGATGTATGTGTGATGGCTACCATCTGGGGACTTCCACGAAGTCTGCTTTACTGAGATGCCATCGGAAGCCATGCATGATTATTGTCTTGTTGGTCGACGGGCTTCATTTATTGGTTTATTGATTAGGTTGATGTACGCGGGACTTGATTGTCCATTTCAAGAATGTGCTACACACAGTTCACTGGCAGGAATGAATGGTTTCCTTCTCTTCTCCTCTCTATTCTTAAACCTCCATCCCAACCTGTCTTTTGGACAATTTATGTTTCACTTTAATGTACTATAAAGTATAGCAACTACAGCTTACAAATCATACTTGAATGCTGTCTAAAAAAGATATGTTGGATCTAATGTTGTTTGTGAAAAATTCTAAGATGCTATTATGGGCATAAATCAAGCTCAAAGAGGATAGAAAGAAAATAGAGAATCTTTGATAGTTTTCAATGTTTAGAGGGGTAGAGTTTTGGCCCGCCCAAATACTAGATTATGTCATGCTTATGTCTAATTGGTGATCCCTGTTTGTATGTGAGGATCAAAGGTGTTGACACAAGGTGGTTACTTGAGAAATTAGTAAGAAAAAGCACAAAAGTGGGCTATATGTAGCTAGTTATGTTGCAGGAAAGTCCGATTGATAACATTCCACTAGGCATGAATTTTGAGCAAATTTGGATTAAGGGCGAATATGTTTAGTGAAAACTCAATGGACGGATACTATGGATAAGTAGGAGAGTTTATTGTTGAATAGCTTCAACAAGTTGGTGACTTTATGAACGCCTTGGTTGAGTTCAATAGATTAGTATTGAGAAATAGGTTGAATCTGCCTCTTGGGTGACTAGGCAAGATGCACCTCTAGTCGAGTTAAGGCTTTGGGAAATTTCTAGTTTGGCAAATTATAGGTTTTAGATGATTTGAACTAGTCTAGGATTAATGATTTATCGAACTTTATTTAGGTTCTTATTATGACTTAATCAACCCGACCCAATTGAATATGATTGCACATCAATTAATGATTCTCACAACTCTACTGAGAAGCTAAAAAGCTTATAAGAATGAATTCAAAAATTCAATTTGGCATGGCTATTTTATACATTGAATCTGCTTGGATGTTTGATAGGCCATTGACACATTGGAATCAAGAGTTATAAATATGTTGCTTGGGTTGACCTTGAGAACTTCCATTACTTGTTTCATTTATTATTGTTCTTTGATTTTGCAATTGGTTATTGATCCTTCAATGTTCTTGTAGAGATGAAGATGTTCGACCGTTTCTCTAACTCTGCTATATTTTAGTTATTTTGAATTGTGACTATGTGCAAGGATGTTGATGCTTTTGGTGAGCAATCTCCTTCTAGTAAGTGGCCTCCACAAGATAAGGTGGAAGTGGAGCCACTAGGATTATTAGAAGGTAGTCAATATAAAGGCCCACACCAAACAAGGGGTTTCCATGGAGGCACCAAAAACCTAGAAGGTAGGTTCTGAGAAGGTAACTCGTGAGGTTAAGGTTGTTAATGTGTAGATAAACACACCAATGATAGCTCCAATGGCAGTTGTAGAAGATCTTATTAGAAGCACTCTATTGTTAGGAGTGAAGGCTGATACATATATAGAGAAACAAAGAGTAACAAGTTTAGCACTTTGAGGTCATGTTTTATTTACAATGAGATTAGGGATCTTGGAGTTTGACACTCCCCAAAGGACAAAGCTGATTTCTGAATTTTATCAAGTAAATAAGGAAGAACCCTTGAAATAGGGACATTTGGGGTTGGGGATGTTACTTCTCAAACTCAACTAAATGAAGAGTAAATAGGCAAGGATTGTTGATGATTTAGGTTTAGAGAAGGTGGTTGTTGAGATTGTTGATGACAAGAATGCTATTGACAGAGGAGTTGGTTTGAAGAAGCCAAGTCTTATGTTGATGTCGCTTAAAGAAGAGTCATGGAAGTCAATCTTTATGAGCTAGTTATAGGAATTGCTTGTAGATATTGTGCTGAAGAGGGTGATAAGTACTCTAAAGGTTGGGGTTGAGGTTGAGAAGGCAATGATTGATGACAAAATAGCTTTTTTGAGATTTTTAAGTCACCTGAGAAGTTAGTTAATGATATATTGGGGCCAAGCTAAACTAGTATATTAGTCACCTTGCCAAATATTTGAAGAATTTGCTAAGGAGAGTTTGTCGATTGGTCGATGAGTTAAACATGGAAGTTAATATTGAAGTCATCCTATTGAGGAAGTTGTTTGAGATATCACCGATGAATCAATTTGAAATGGTTATGGAGTTCTCTCTCTGCCTACTAATCCAAAATGGAACTGCCATTGAGAGATCACCATCAAGTCGACATTTTTGTTGTGGGAATAGTTTCAACTTTATTGTATGATAAGTTCAAAGATTCTCAAGCTTCTTCAAGTCATCGTCGAGAGTTTGATTTTGTATTTCTTATTTATTATTTCTCATGCGAAAGAAAAAATATATTTTTCATATGATGACTTTACCCCATTGGTTTGTGTGCCATATGGTTATGAGGAGGCTTTATGGGATTTGTGCTCATCATTTTATGTATCGATTTTGACATACACATTGCATTGCATAGTGTTTTTATCATGCGACTTTATTATTTGTGTCACTCTATCAATACATGCTCTCTTTTTGCATGTTACTTGCAAAGGATTCTTATTTGTGTCTTGGTCGTGTCATGTCATTATCCCCTGATCTTGAGTGAGGGTGAGGTTCTTTGTTCATTTAGGCTTGCACATATGCTTGTGTTTTATACTCGGCTTAGTCAGCTATAGATTTGGCTTGCACATATGCTTGTGTTTTATACTCGGCTTAGTCAGCTATAGATTTGGCTAAAAAATTTGTTTTCTTGTGCTTATTTGACCTCTTTATTTGTTATGGTGGCTGCACTCATAGTACATTGGATTGCTTGTGCTTTTACATCCATGCATAAGTTGGGTAGCGATACTTCAAACACTCTATGTCACCTCCTAGTAATAGTGGTCCATATTTTGATATCTTAAGACATTCACATATGCGATTTGGACTATTCGTACCCAAATTGGTTCCCTATGTTACGAGCCAAGGACCTTTTAGGCCTCTTCATCACCCACTAGTAGGCCAACTATTTTATTTATTTCTCATATCATGGCACCATCTGCACAGAGTAGGTTTTGCGTTTTAGGTAGTTTTTAGGAGCTTCTTGAAAGTATTGAAGGATATTGAAAATGTGTTCTTTAATACATTTGAAGCTTAACCTCTTAGCTCTTTATTAAATTCGTAGAATTCTTTATTTTAAGATGCTTTGCTTAGTCATGGTGGACCTTATTAGTGGACCTTATGTGACTTAGCTTGCACACCAGATGACCCACCTGCGCAGGTCGATGAAGTGTAACAGAATATGATGACTGATTAGACATGATTCCGGCCGTTCGCTTCTTTGCGAGCGAGCGAGTGAAATTGTATCAATCAATTATCATTAAATTCTGATTCATATCTTAATTAATTATCACAAAATTGGGCGTAAATCTTTAAGTTTAACGTAAATCTGGAAGCATTAAGCGTCGGTATTAAAGTTTTATGCGCATTTAATCTTCTCGAAACTATACACGTACAAATCAACAAAGCGGTGAAACTATTTCGTCTTTTATCAGGGTAGCGTAAGTAAAACTTTGTGAGAACAGAATCTTAAGTAAGCTTCGAAACAGTATGAACGATGCGTTGCATTTAAATTTCGCGAGTAAAAGCGGTAAGCAATGTTGCGAAATGATAACGATGTAAGCGAAACGATATGTTATAGATTAAATGCTATATCGATGTATCATAGGAAGTTATTTAATGAAAGTCATTTTGTTTATATCAATCATTTTAGAAATGTCTTTTATAATTGCGTAGGTTTTGACTTAATAAAGTTCGTCGCATTTCCGTCTAAAAGTTGAAGGTAAAGGCGGTAGGAATAATCTCTTTATGACGCAGGTTGGACTGGCTCAACCTCAATGTCAGTCGGGAATCTTAAGATCCCGCCTTTCGCTCATCAGATTTTGTATCTGCAGATTTTACATTAAGCCTATCCTGATTTTCGACATTTTCGTTTATCGCATTCTTTGCGTTTAACGTTTTAAAACATTTTATGCCGCGCAATCATATCTTAATAAAGAAAATGACAACACATAATCGTTGAAGCGGTTATAATGGCATCTGATATATGGCGGAATATCATATATCATATGTATATTCGTAATGGCATCTGACGTAGCGGGAATATCATATGTATGTCATAATTCATCTGATTATAAAATCGGTAGAAACAATGGCATTCATGGGGTAAGCGAATTTAAATTAGCGATTATGTACTCGATTAATACATCTGGTGTAAGTGATGTCTCTCGATTCCTCGAGTCACTATAATGAAATAACTCTTCTAAATACTTGTCACATGAAACTTCGTAAAATGAAAATTAAGCGATGTATCACCGAACTAAAGCTCTTACGCGAAATTCTCGTATAATCTTTGAAATCTTTGAGCACGACTCCAAAATAATCTACTAACGTCAATCTTAATTACCTGATTAAATTAATAAACTAAAATTAACAAAATGTCAATCCTAAACCCCATTTTAATACTGATAATTCGCCTCATGACGAAAGCGGTTTGAACTAATCATGCATTTTACAGAAGGTGCCAGAAAAGGAATAAAGAAAAGAATTGACTCCAAAACTCAGGTTTCGATCCCGACAGAGAGAAATCCCGAAGATCGGTTCGGGATTTCCCTGACAAGCAAGGCTTCTGGATCGACAGTTCAGGCGAATCGAAGCGAATCTGGTCAGAACGCAATCTGGGAAGGAGGATCACGACCACGGGAGCGGCAGTTCAATGGCCGAGATCCACATTTAATCAGCCATGAATGAGCCGCGGTAAGCCGGCAGAGATGGGAAAAAGGAGGAGGAACTTCGATCTTGAAGAGGAGGCGGTATGAAAGGAAATGAAATAAAATGAATGATTACCTTTCGATCCCTATTGGCGTCGAATGGCAATCCAGACATGAGGTCTTCAGATTATTCTTCTGATAACGTGGATTAATTACAACAACAACAAGCCTTAATCCCACTAGGTGGGGTCATTATGAATCCTTCTCATTGTGTCCATTATGTGTAATTCTCATAATTCAAGTATACTAAGATCATTTTTTATACATCTTAACCAAGTCCTAACGACGGATTAATTAGCTAAAACAAAATTAATTAGGAATAAGCTAATTGGATATTACAATTTCCCCCCCTTAAAAAAATTTATTGCCGAAATTTCTTCAATCATTCGAGCGGAAGGAAACTTACGCCATCTCTTGTTCAACCTCTAAGTAGCTTCTTTGATTGGTTTTGTCTTTGAATTAATTTTAACATAGGAAATTTATTACATTTTGTCTCTTACGTCAAATTAAAATCTTTTTAAAGCATAAGTCAAATCGATTTTATTTCAAACTTTGTATATGGTATCTTACTTTCATCGTGATCAGCAATTTTCTCAGCGTTGAAATGTGAAGACATTGTGAATATCATCCAGAAGTCCGATGGGTAAAAGGCAAGCACGTAAGTCATATTGTAAATCCTTTCGATGATTTCAAAGGATCAATATGAGGGCTCAATTTCAATTCGGTGACCAATCTACTTCGCTTTCATAGGTTTGACTTTCACTTGAAATTCTTCGGTTTTAAGTTGTAATACTGACGCATCCCGAGGCCTTTCAATCTATCTGATTAATCGATTTTAGAATTGATCAACCAACTCGGACTTAACAAATGTTTCTCTCCCACTTCACCCAACTCAATGGAGTTCTACACTACCCATACAATGCTTCATAGCCATCGAATACTAGATTTATATATTGTAAGAAACTCGATCATGTGAATATGATCTTCCCAAATACCTCCAAAATCTAAAACACATACCTCAACAAATCTTGACTTGAATTGTTTTTCGATGATCGGGATGAAAAGCGTGACTTGAATCTGTGCAGCTCTCAATTCCTTTCCATTATCTGAAGTAAATCTACCATCTCGCCGAGATGATCATTTGTACACCATGAAGTCTTACAATTTCTTTAACATATAATCTGACAATTTATCAATCAAGGTTTGTAGAAGAAATGAACTTGGTCAATTTATCTACAACAACCTGGATACTATCACGGCTTCTGATCTGAAAATCCTAACAAAATCCATTGTAATTTCTTCCCACTTCCACTTAGATAGTAATGATGTAATCCACGCCTGATGCCGCCTTTAACAATGACAAGCTCGACATTTAGAGACATATTCGCATGTCTTTCTTCATACCCACCACCAAAATGCTTTTACATCTTTATACATTTTGAACTACCCGGATGAATAAGATATCCCACATTGAGCCTCCTGAAAATTTCTTGTCAATTCCACATCACCATCTATAATCGAATTCTTCCAATACTACCCTCTCGTGATCTACAAGAAAATTTCGCTACATCTGATTGTAACAATTTTTATATCCACGATCCGCCTGCAACTGATTCTATCAAATAAAGTTGATTGTCACAATTGATATAAATGCCCGATATCAATCTTCTAACTTCTAAATAGTAGTCTAATTCTCGATCAACTCTTTGAGTAATAATCCAACCCATTTCTCATTTACGGCTTAATGCATCGCACCCCATTACTTTGCCCTGACAATCTCAATATCTAAATCATAATCTTTAATAAACTGCCATCTTCGTCTTGATTCAATTCAAAAATATATTTAAGATTTCGATGAAAAAATTTCGTGATTTCACCCATACAAGTAATGTCCAAATTTTAAGAGCAAAAAATCACAACTCTAGATCACGACGGATAATTTCTTTCACGAGATTTTAATTGTCAAGATAATCATACTCTCGCGCATTAAAACACAACACAAACCTTTTAAAGATGCATCACTAAATATGTGGAATCCTCTCCCCTCATGGAATAGCTAAACCTGCTGGAAATCTTTTCAATTCTTGAAAACTCACATTATTCCATCGGAATTTGACACCCTTTTCAATAAATTAGATAGATCGAATACGAGAGAAAATCTCGACAAACTTCGCGTAATAACATGCTAAGCAGAAAGCTGAACTTCGAATATTCTTGGTGCACAATTCTAAAATTGCTTTTACTTTCGAGGATCAATGAAACTCCTTCGCCAATCGATAATCCTAAATGCGACACTATGCATCTAAAATTCACATTTTGAAAATTTGGCATATATTTGATTTTGTTTTAACAACTCTAAAACAATACTCCAATGATTTGCATGCTCTTCGCCCGCTTAACAAATAATATCATTAATAAAGATGATAACAAACCTGGCCCAGGTTTGAAAATACGATTCATTAAGTTCATAAAGACTGCAGGAGCATTAGTTAAACCAAATGGATATAACAAGAAATTCATAATATCATACCCGTTTCAAAACTGCTTTTAAAATATCGGCATCTTTAACTCTAACGATGATATCCGGATCTCGATCAATGAAAAATACGGTCTCCAACTGATCAAATAAATCATCAATTCTTGGTAGTGGATACTTGTTCTTGATTGTCATTAGTTCATTTTGAGTGCTCTCTCAGGGGCTGTTTGGTTTGAGTATAAAGTGAAGTAAAGTAAAATAAATTTAGGGTCTGTTTGGCACAACTGCAACTATATGAAGAAACAACTGTGAAGTTGATGTAGGGAAAAGTGCTGTCAGAAAGGTGGTTCTGATGAAGCAGTTTAGCTGTTTGGATAATTGAGCATGCATGCATGCTTTCCGTGAAAAATATAGTCTATCCTTATGGTCATATATACTCATAAGATAGCATCAACAGAATAAAAAAATTAATTTTTTTGAAGTTCATACATACTCATAAATGTAGTATTTGACATCTGAATTTAACACATCATATTATAGTAAATAACATAAAAATTAGGATGACATTTTCAACTAGTAATGCCAACATAATATTAAGCTTTATATCCAAATGGTCAAGTCTTTTATTTTCCAAAGCTCTTCTCCAAACATTATCACTATCTGCAGTTGTTTGTTTATAATCGTCAACCCATCTAAAAAAATTACAGAACAAAAATAATCACATCTGGTCACGAATAACAAGCTGCTAAAGAGAAATGCATCCACCTCAAGAAGAATAAGATTACTTAATTCACATAGCACAACAAAATAACCACATAGCATCAAAGCCTCAGAGCATGATGAAAGAAAAACCACAAAAGATGAACTAAATAAAAAATCGAATCCATTCAAAATTCGTCAATTGAGAATGATAGTTGTTTCCTGCAAAGATCATGGTCCATTATTTAATTTTTGTTATTTACTGAAGTACATGGTATGGCGAGAGAATGTAGACAATCAAGGGAAACCGAGGGAAATAGGTATTACAACGCTTTTTTCACTTCATTCACATAATTTGAACGATTACAAAAGAAATCGAGAGATGTTTTTAACAGTTCGTTGCTAGGACATACCTTTGTTCGTTGTTGGATTCACAACCAATGGGACGGACGAGAGATAGTGCTCGTCGACACAGGGGAAAGGAATAGTCGGTGGAGGATTCGAAGCTCCTTTGTCATTCGATGCTCAGATCAGTGAAGCCCTAGCTCCAGCAACTTCCCGGTTCATGGGTTGGAGAAAAGGGAAGAACAATTGTGAAAATGCCGAACACGGGAGACGTAAGAGTATAATTGTAGTTTTTTTTCGTTATACCGGGTTAATAACGGGAAATTTCGGAAGAAAATTTTATGCAAGGAATAGATTTTGCATCCCCGGCATCCACTCCTCGAAAAGCAAAATGCGAGGATTTCTTCTAAACGGCAATATGAAAGTAGCTCAACAATCCGTTGCTTTTTCCAAAACGTAGCAAATTAAAAGTGCAAAACAAGGCCTTAGTGCATTTTAACTTTTTTTGTTTGGCATGGTGCAAAGTAAAATTCCAAAATAAAGTGAAGTATTTATAATACATTAAAAGGGTCATTTTTGGTGTATTTGAAATTCACCCGATTTAGGTGAATTCTAAATACACCGACCAATATAAATTGTTATTGCAATTGGCAACCGCCTCCCACAGCCACACAGTCGCCGCTACCGCCCCGCAGGTCGTTGGTCGTCTGCTTGCCACTGTCGTCGGTCGTCGATAGCTTTCCCTGCTGCCAACCCCACTGTCCCTGTCGCCCGCTGCGAACCCTATCATAGCCACTCACAATCCCAAAAATACTTTACATTACATTTATTCTATCAAATAAAAAAAAATAAACTCATGTATTTATAGAGTTTTCAATCAAATAACCTTAAAGTAATTAAAATACATTATATTCACTTTATACTGCATTCCTTTTTCAGGCATCCAAATAGCCCCTTAATCTACTTAACATTAACGGTGCTCATGGATATAGAAGATGTATGTGGTCAGGAGCTTTTGTTTTTATTTTATTGCACGTACAAAGCTTTTCATCATCAACAACAACAACAAGTCTTTATCTCACAATGTGGGATCAACTACATGAACCCTTCTTCTCCATTGTGTTCTATTAAGTGTCAAATTCTCATTTAATTCTAAGAAACTACTCTTTTTAGGTCTACTATTACCTTTCTTGACATATGATAAATCTAATACATCTACTCTTATCGGACGACCGACGCTTTATGTGACCAGACCATTTAAGATGACTCTCTCTAATCTTATCTGTCACTTGAGCTACTCTAACCTTTTCACGAATATATTCATTTTAAATACAATGCTATTCTAATTAAAAAAAAATTGCATTTAAATATGTAAGGATAAAAAGTGTTCAAACCATGTGGTTTATATCTCAACTAAAAAATAATAACATATAGCATTTATTTATTTAAGCAACAATGCTTCATTTGGCATGTTTAAATATTAACACATGACACCATTGTTAAAATAAGTGTAAATGATAGTGTCTAACACTTGAAAGGATAGTACATTTATCAGCAACAACAACAACAAGCCTTTATCCCACTAAGTGGGGTCGGCTACATGAATCCTTCATCTCCATTGTGTCCTATTATGTGTCAAATTCTCATTTAATTTAAGTATAATAAGATCATTTTTTATACACCTTAACCATGTCTTTTTAGGTCTACCTCTACCTTTCTTAATATAAGGCAAATCTAATGCATCTACACTCCTAATTGGGTCATTGGACGGCCGACGCTTTATGTGGCCAAACCATCTAAGGTGACTCTCTCTAATCTTATTTGCCACTGGAGCTATTCCAACTTTTTCCTAAATATACTCATTTCACATTTTATCTCTGAGTAAAGCCACTCATCCACCTGAGCATCCTCATCTCTGCAACACTTAACTTAGTCTCATGCTTCTCTTTATTGGCTAACATTCTCGCACTATAAATTGCGGTCTTACCACCATCTTATAAAATTTTCACTTAAGTTTAAGCGGTAATTTTCTATCACACAACAGGCCAAATGCGTTCCTCCACTTCAACCATCCAACTTCAATTCTACTAATAACATCTCTATCTATTTCACCATCATTTTGAACAATAGAGCCTAAATATCTGAATCGCTCACTCTTTTTATTGACTTGTTAACCTAATGTCACAACACTATCACTATAACTTCTACAACTAAAATTACACTCTATATATTCAGTTTTAGATCTACTTAAATGAAAACCCTTTAGACTCTAAGGTTGACCTCCATAATTCAAGTTTCTCTTGGACTTCCTCTCTAGTCTTATCAACAAGAAGAATGTCATCAACAAAAAGCATACACCAAGGTACATCTTCCTGTAAATGCCTAGTAAGAACATCCATAACTAAAGCAAAAAAATAAGGGCTTAAAGCTGATCCTTGATGTAATCCAACTGAAATAGGAAAATATTTTGTCAATTCTCTTTGTGTTTGGACACAAGTAACAGCTCTAATATACATTTCCTTAATGACTTGAATATAACCAATATTAACTCCTTTCTTTTCTAGAACTCTCCAAAGAACATCTCTTGAAACTTTATCATAAGCTTTCTCTAAATCAATAAATATCATATATAGATCCTCCTTGCTTTCTCTATACTTCTCCATCAAACCACTTAACAAATGTACAGCATTCATAGTAGATCTACTTGGCATGAAACCAAATTGATTGTGAGAAGCTTTTGTATCACATCGTAACCTATGCTCAATTACTCTCTCCCATAATTTTAATGTATGACACATTAACTTAATTCTATAATTTGCACACTCTTGTGCATCACCTTTATTCTTAAATATAGGAACTAACAAACTCTTTCTCCACTCATCTGACATCTTTTTAGTCTTTAAAATAACATTAAAAGATTTGTAAGCCAAGAAATTCCTTGATCTCCTAAACATTTCCACACTTCTATTGGAATATCATCGTCCTACTTTTTTCCACATTTCATTTTCTTTAAAGCTTCTAACTTCATATTTACTATAAAAAAAATAAAATTCTTTATTTTTTTAAGATAAGGTTAATATCAATCGTATTTTCAGATCCTTCATTGAAAAGTTTATCAAAATACCTCATCCACCTATTTTCAATATTATTTTTTACGAAAAGCACTTTTTGATTTTTATCCTTAATACACCTCACTTGAGCTAGATCTTTACTTCTCTTATCTCTTTGGTTAGCTAATTTATACATATATCTTTCATCTTCTTTGGTATCTAACCTATTATATAAATTACTAAAAGTTAAATTTTTTGCATCATATATTACTTTCTTAGAATCTCTACATGCCACTTTATATTTTTCACAAATTCTCCGAGTTTTTACATTTATCATAGTACAAAAATTAGCCGAATTAGCTATGTGCTAAACATATGCTTCATTATTAATTACCTAGAGTATGCATTAGCCATGCACCAAAGGTATTTGATATGAACGCGGCCTATCTACTCCACTTTATACTAAATGACTAAGGAGTTTTGGCCTATCACAACACCTAGTGTGTTCAAAAGTCTTTATGTGGTCGAGTCAGCTCATATAACTATGATAAGCTATAATGCTAGCTTATTTTTGGGATTCAATTAAGCTAAAGTCTATCACCTTAGTATTGGCTTTTTAAAATTAATTTAGAAGTTTTTGGTAGGTTTAAAAGTGATTTGAAAATAGTTAGATGGCTATTTACATTTTTCAAAAGACAAAATTAAATATTTCTAGAAACATCAGTTTTATATTTAAGTAGTGGATTCGATTTTAAAAGTTAATCAAGTTGATATGTCCTACGTTATTTGTTTTTCCTAACAATCATATGGGATTTGGTTATGATTGGATGATTCTTATTTTCAGGTGGACTATCACTCATTAATTATAGTTAATCTATTATAGTTACAGATCAAGTCCTAAAACAAAAGGCAAAATTATTTTGCCAATCAATGTTGGCACAACAAATGTATATGCAAATGCATCAATGTGATTTTTGAAACCATCGACTTTTAAGCTTAAAGGATTCAGGTGTGTGATTGTAGTGCAAATCTTTAAAAGATAAACGTTCAATATAGTCAAAAATAGCTCTAAATATCTAGAGTGCAAAGACTAAGACAAGCATAGACAATTTACTCTAAAAAAAGAATGATTTGGGAATAGGTGTATATCTAAAATCAAAGATGTTTAACCAAAGGTCTATAGACAACAAACAATAGAATTTCTTAGTTAAAAATGTATAAATAAGTCAGGACAGGATTCAACCAATAGGGTATGGTTATGTCTATAAGAGGTTTTAGTGGATATTTAAAAGAGTATGATTATATTAGGAAATAACTTAGTCAGAAAAGCATGGTTAAGGATGAATCTAGGTAATGGACTGTGATTTTACTAGGATATGACTAGGTCCTAAGAGCATGACTAAGCTAAGAAAAGACCTAATCAAAGAACGTAATTAGATTGAAAAACTGTATATTCGAAAGAACATGATTTGGCCAAAAGAGTACGACCAAATTGATGATATTTCATAGCTGAAAGAGCATGGTTATACGATAGAGTGATCTATCCAAAAGGGCATGGTTAAGTCAAGGATGAAGTTTAGCCAATAGAACATGGCTAAACTTAATAGGTAGGTGTCAAGTCAAGATATGATTGCAAGTATCAATGCAGGCAAGAGATGCAATATGATAGATGAGAATAATTTGTGGAAGTACCTTAAAAGGTGTATGAGATATAATGTCATTTAAACCTAGGAGCTAAGATAGACCATCTTAGGATGTTGAGTAGGTTATCTTAGACTAGAGGGTTATATACTAACTAGCTTAATAATAGTGGCTAATTGACTAGTGCGCCCATAGTGTAGTGTAGGGTTTGCCACTAATAATGTCATTAAGTTTAGATAAAAATTACTCAAATGAAGAGAGATTAAGGTGTGATGCAATAATTGACGACCTTAAAACTCGTCTAAATATAGATGTATCATGCCAAATGAATATAATTAATGAACATGTGATGTTTGACATCTAATTAAGTCAAGTTGCCCAAGGTGAACTTGATTTAACAAGGATGCCCGCATGTATGTGCAAGGTGTTCTAGATTGGACATTTTTTTGTGTGCAAATTTGAACCAAATTAAATGAAATTTATTTTGAAATACTTTTGATTTATCAAAATAATTTTAAAAATCTGCAAGAAGTTTCCAAAATTAAGAAAATAAGAATTTAAAATATTTAATATTTCTTTAAATGTATTAAAATTGAAGTTTGATGTTTGAAGATTGAAATTCTGAAAGTCAAACTCAAAGAGCATGTCAAAAATTAAATGGTCAAATATTAACTCTCTTAATAAATTGAATAATTAAGGAAAATGGATATTAATTGAAGAATTCTCGGTAATTAGCCAAGCCAAAGTTAAATTGAGTTGGTTAATATACCAAATTTCTTTAATCAAGTTAAAATATATTTCTGAATATTTAAATCATTTTCAGAAATTATATAATATTTTCTTATAGTTGTCCTTAAGGAGGTGAAAATCATAACAAAAATTTAAATAAATCAAAAATATTTTTAAAATATTTGAGAATGTGAGTCATTTTTCTTATAACTTTGGAATGATCAAATCCGGCCATGACCACTCAAGTTAAATGATATATATGTGTATATATATATATATATTAAAAATAGATTTTTGACATTGAACATACATATTTCAATGCATATGAAATTTGAATTATATGCTCATGTACATACTAGAATCTCTCTCAAATTATTTTATTTTTTTAAGATTAATTATGAAATTTTTTAAATAAATTTGAAAAAAATGAGAGTGTCTCAAATAATTCAAAATGATTTATAAAATTTAAAAATATGCATAAACAACGAATATATGCTATAAATGATTTTCTAGATAATCTTATTTCTAGATGTTAGAAAAATGGATTTTTTGGGCTTGAAAAATGTGGCAAAATGCTTTTTGAATTTGGAAAAAAAATCAATCAATGCACATGATCACTCAAAATAATGTATTTGAATAATCCTAAAATTTTCAGTTATATATGGTATTTTTTATATTTAATAATTGAAATAATGCATATTTCAATTATTAAATTATGAAATTACTTTAAATAAATTTTAGAAAAATTGGAGGATGCTCAAAATAGTGCAATCATCTATGGAATGTATCAAACAAGCCTATGAATATATGGAGGGTAGTTTGATAATTTTAGAATGTCATTTTCTTATGGAAAATCTCAACATACCTATCAAGCAGTGAAGTTTAAGAGCACATGATGAGGTACCTCCACCAAAATCTTTTAGAAATTCAAGTTGAGTCCTTGAAGTTTGGTTATCATGACACATAATCATATTGAAATAATTTTAAGAGGCTTTACTCTTGTATCAATAGTGACACTATGTTATTCTAAGTATTCTATCTGTTTCCAATTGTTTATCAATTTAAACCAATTTATCATGTTCTTAATCAAGTGCAGTTAAACAGGTTTGCCACCTATGCGTGAAAGCCAATATTGATATGCAGGAGTTATGAATTGTTTAAAACAATGGAACTTGAAGATACATGTGTGATATGAATCCTCTAGAACAATAAAGAAAGCTCGAATGATTTAATGTTTGTCTGTTATGGCAATGGAAGATAAAAACATGCAAAGATCTTATAAATGCATGCCAATAGGACAATGCAATGCAACATAATTACCATTCAAATTTAAATTTTTTTTTAAATTTTTTTGCCAACTTAGTTCTTAAACTAGCAACTTAGCATACATAAACATTCAAAGTTGGAATGAAAGTTAGCATGCTGCTTGTATAATTGCAGGCAACAATCACTATTTAACCTCATTATTTCACTCACTTTAAGAGGGAACAGTTCACCTGGTTTTATTTAAGCGCATAATGGTTTACAATGGATGATTATTTATATATGGAGCTACTTAGGCATGAAATTATATTAGACTTTCAATATTTATTTTTAAGTTATGTCCAATATTTGTATTATTATTTACCATTGAATTTTTGCTACATACATTCAATATTTAGAATGAAAGATTTGTTCTTGGGATGAAAGTTGTTACCTAAGGAAGATATTTGAGGAAGTGAGAGTGGGTGGTTGCCCTTGAATATGTTCACTAGTCATTGAAGGTGTGGGAAGAATGTTGATTGGTTGTCATCCTTTGGACCAGATCATTGGGCCAGTACACTTGGACTGATTTAAATTGGTTCAGTTCAAGCTCTATATTTTATTCAATCAAGTGAGTTCTCTTTTTGGTTCAAGTGACTTCACTTTTTGGTTTAATATCGATTTTAGTGGTTTGGAACTAGGCTTGGTGTGGATAAAGGACACGATGTAGAATTTAAGATTTGAAAAATGCAATCTAGTTTTTTTGTGAAGGATAATGTATGAATGGATTTTGTTTAAATTGATTTAATTTCTAATGCAACATTCATTAGGCATGAATGGCTAAGGAAAATTCATGAAGTTGGCCTTCAATAATTAGGATAAGGCTAATGATAATGATAATGCAAAGGTATAACTTGTTGCTAGGTAGGCTTACACTTGTAAGAACCCATAAGAGATTGAATTCTAAATATGAGACTAATGTTGAAGATTTTGATATTTTAAATAAAGTGGACTTGGAAGTCTCTTCTATTAAGGAATGGAATCAATTACAAACTAGTGTAAAGGCCAAACATGTTGAAAGAATAAAGGCAGAGAAAATCATTGTGAGTCTAAATGATGAATAGTATGAGAATGAGGCTACATTGGCGATAGCTACCAACTAAATGAAAATGTTATGGTGAGATATTGAGTATGCATATAAAACAGATGCGAGTTCATGCTCTAAGATCCAACTACTTTCCAAGGTAGTTCAAATAATTAATGATATGATTTTAGAACTCAATAACCCCATCAAAAACTTGTGCCTCATAGAGGCCAAATCAAACAAGAAGAATGTCTTATGAGTTGATGAATAACAATGCTCGACTATCACAGTAGAAGTATCAAGTTGAGAATATCAAGTTGATGGCCAAGTTGGCTTAGAATTTAGGCAACTTGATTAGCAATTTTGTAAATTTTGAAGAATACATGAACTAGATCTCCAAGAAGTATAATTAGGGAATCTTTTTGTTAACAAACTTTGGTGAAGCAAAACTTCTTAATGCTCGTATATGGACCTAGCTTAACTCTTTTTTCCAAAGCATAGAAGATTTCTTTGTCAAAGATGAGGACGAGACTAGTAGGGAAGAAGTCAACAGATAAGTTGGTGAATATATTTAGTATTTTTTATTATTTTTTTCTTTAAATTTCAATAAGAAGTTCCACGATTTGAACTTGGAAGTTGACTTGTAATTGCATGATGATAATTTAGAATTTTTTTCATCTTGTTATATAGTAGAATATCTCGAGTATTCAACAGCCATTCAAAGTCTTAGTCAACTTTTTAATATTTATTATATCTTTATAGGAAAAGCCATTACTTGTGAAATGGGCTTCACTTAATATTAGGGTTTTTATGCTTCGGGGAATCATCTTTAAGACTCAATACTAGAATGGGCTTCTCATTTGTAGTACAAATCTTATCACAAAAGGGGAGTTTAACTTTGTAGGTTTGAATTTTAATTCTCAGACATTTTAAAGTTTTAACGTGATACTTGTATTTAAAACTGTTGAGAAGTGATAGTCGTTGGTTAATTTATAATAATAACTATTAGGTTGGAACTTATATATAATGGTAAGTGGTGAGTGGTCAATAATGAGAAGCCAATATATAGTTGTAATAACAATGTCGATATTTCAACAAGTTGTGAGCAGTGACTTGAATTCTTGAGAGAATTGTTGATAGTGACTTGAGCTGATAACTTTTTTTCATAAACAAATTCAAAAATAAAATTTCACCTATAATTTGTAGTAATATTAGGTTCATCGTATTTACTTAGTTTCTTTGACTAAAGTTATGTTTTAAGTTTAAAGTTACTTCATCAAATGTAGATTAGCCATTTAACCTTAAGCTACAACACACTTACAAGATGTAATCTTGTACTTTTTTTACTTCTTAAATAACAACTTCATAAGTTGCTTATAAATGTTAGTTTGCCTCGTAAGTAGTTGATTGTACATTTAAGTAGTTGGTTTCTTTGGCTTTGATCTAAGGCGCCCACATCTCAATCTTCTTTGTTTGAAATTTGGTTTTTTCTAGTAGAAAATTAAGTGTTGATTTAAACATCGAATTTGTGAACAATTCCGCAAGTGGGATGAACTATTGAATTGGAATTTATTGACATGAAATGAATTTGAATGTTGAGTGTTGATGGGAATTATGAGCTCTTTATCAACTAAAGATTTATTGAGTTATTTACTAATTGACGAGTTCAATGTATTGACAAATTCAGATAATACAATAAACTTTTGAATTAAAAGAATAGAGATTTGACAAATTCATTTTTTTTTGGTTAAATGTCTTGAATGTTGCAAGATATAGTATTCTTTATTTATTTCACATATGATGTTGTCGAGATCATGGGGTGAGTGTGAAGTTCAAGGAAAGAGCTCCTAGATTCAAATCAAATATAATGAATTTTATTTTTAATATTTGTATGATCATACTAGTTTCTTTTCCAAAGAAAAGAAGAAAAAATAATTCATAAATTGACTTTATTTCTATTTCATTAATTGAGGGTGCACGATGAAATAGTTTTTGGGTTACTCTCATCTTTAAGATAGTGAATCCAAATTATTTAGTTTTCAAATTGGCTATGTTTTTTCATTTAATTGAGTTTAATTGGCTTGGATAGCATATCTAGGATCTTTGGTAGTCTCATCTATTACATTATGGGAGTATCCCTACAATGTAAATCACATGTTGAAGAAGGCTCATTCTTATTTTCCTTTATTGGCACTTTGTCAGGTTGTATTAGTTTTACATGGATGAACTCCTTTTGCTTGACATGGATGAGGTCCTTGATGAGATTATGGTCATGATAGTCCTTCATGATATGACATGATATTTATGAAAGACACCTCTTTGATGGTTTGCAAGAAAATGGTGTTGTGTGCATTGGTGGTAGTTGGTGAAAGTATTTGTCATGGATGACTTCTATCTCATCCAATGGCATTTGAAACAGAGTATACTTCAAGTGCCTTGATTTTAGGGTGACCTCTCCCTTTTTTATGGGGTTGTAGACTAGTTGCTTCATTCACTCTTCTCTACATGGAATCTTCTGTGTTGTTGATGCTGATGATGCAGCTTCTTGGACAAATTATCTTTGTTGTTTTTTGACTTGCTCTTGCAATTTTTGGCGGTGTTGTTGTGAGTCCTTCATGGGTTCATAGTTATATGATTTTGTGGTCAAGGATAAAGCTACACAATTGTATTCCTTTGCAATAATGTGGTTCTTGGCCACTCAAAACACTCAATTAACATCTTTTGTTACTGCAATTTGAGGGTGCAGTGAAAAAACATTTTTGGAAGCCCTGAGCAAGCTCTGCTTGGTGATAATAAGATCCAAGTTTTGGGCACCTAGCATCTTATGTTGGAAATGCTTTAAAAAGTGGTGAAGTGACTTGTTAAGCTCATATCTCTTGTTATTGGAACTAATAGTTTTAAAATAGCCTATAAATATTGCTGAATTCTATGATTAAATTGTTGGTTGAAGTTAGAGGAGGTAATACTCTCTAGAGGATGATGCCATAAACACTGTAGTGGCACTTCTTTGAAAGTAGTGAAGAGTTGATACTCCTGGTAGTGAGGAGAGAGCTTGTCTACTCGAAGCAAGCGACATTTTTGTTTGGGTTTGACTTTCTCATGTTGGAAGTCAAAATGTGCGTCTTGAATTTTGTGATGGTTTAGCCTTTGTGACGTGGGAGAGGAACCTCCATAATGCTATTCTGTGGGAGGTAGGTCTCATCAACAAAAGGAGCAGGAGCAATAACTTTATGGTTGAGGCAATGTTGGTGTCTTAGAGAGGTGTTTGATTAGCACTCTTGAAGGGAGTGGGTGGGGGAGTGTCTTTTAGGAAGCGCTTAGAGATTCTACAGATCATCTTTGTTAGTTGATCCTCCATGTTTTGCAATTGCTCTGTGGTGACAATCTTTTAAGTCACCTCCTATACAAGTACACATTCCTATCATCATGCTGCTTTATGATATTGTTATTTGTCTTCAGTATTTTCTCGCTCACTATGCCTAAGAGGATTTTTTATCTAATGTTATTTGTGGATACCAATGGTCTATTAGAGATATAAATCATGCTTAAAGAGTAGATGGAAAGCAAGAGAAGATGGTGTCTCAATTATTCTCTTTGATCTAATTGATTTCTTGAAGACTTGGTTGAACAACTAAGAGAATGGTGAGTCACATCGAATTATAAAGATGATTCAAAGAGATAAAGAGGTTCTAGGAGAATCTAAGAGAGGTAATGAGATGGAGTTTCGGTCAAACATACAAGGGTGCATCCTAGATTTTATGCTCTTAACATACGACTCGTGACTTGCTATTTATAAGTGAGAGCTATGGTCGATTTACAAAATTGACTACAATGTGCTATTATATACAAAATACATGACTTGAACTTGGTGTAGCTAACTATGTATCAACAAGTTTGGTTTGTAGTTGGTTGATAATCGGAAACAGCAAACGAATTTTGAATGGGGTTGAGCATTCTTGTCTAGTTCTTCTGTGAGAACCCTTAGTCATTGCATGAGTTCCTAGGAGTGGTTGGGTGATATCATTGGTGACTTGGTTGTTTTGTGAGTTTGTGGGCTAGTGCAGCAGCTCAGTATTGAGGGCCAAGTAATACTGATTCTTGGGAGACTTATGAGTATTATGTGTATTGAGTTCTAAGTGATATGGGTTGTATTGGTCGTTTTAATCCATGACTTTCTGACCTTGCTTTACACTCATTGAGAGACTTGATCGACCAATATAGGTGTACAATTCTTAGTGTATTAAAACTAATAATGTTAGATGCGGCTTTCAAATTTGTGGAACTTTCTTGATGAAATAAACCCATACCAAAGGATGATTGATCTCTTTTTTGCCTTTTTTGTTCTAGCGTATAAATTGATGGGGGGTGGTGCAAAACAAAATTTGCATAATTAAAGTGGATGGTTGTAATTGAGCTGTTATGTGATTCAAGAATATATGGATGCTTAAAGGTAATTATTTCTTTTGCATGAATTAAAAATAACTGTTATAAATTGAGAAGAAGATCAATACACACGTTTTGCAAAATACAACTGTCTAAAATTGTTAACTGGGCAGTGAAATAGAGAAAACATAGTCATAAGAAACAGATGAAAGGGCACGTGGCATTTTACATATTTTTCCCAAATATGGGAGTCTAGAGCTGTTAAATGCACAGCAAAACAGAGAATTAATTGTAATAATCTCAGAAAACAGAAGAAAAGGTGTGGGGAAAAGGCTGAAAATAGGAACGAATGCACATGGCTAAAGGCTGATGAAGTTGCCGCTGGCAACAACAGTGTAGGTGGAAAAGGCATGGGATACAAATCTTAGTATCCGTTTCTTTGTAAGAAATTTTTTGCCAACATATACTAATGTTCTCACCAAAATATGTGACCAAACTTGCCTCTACACGATGCTAAGCTGCCTTTTTTTTGTTCACTGTCAGAAGATTAATAGATCAGTTGGATTGAGTTTTTGAATGTTGAATCTCTAATTTCGACCTTGGATTAATTTTGTAGTTTGATCTATAATCATTCTTCTTTATGTTTAAGTTTTTATTTGGCTTTTGACAATTTCTATAAATTTATCAGACTTAAATATCGAGACACCTCCTTCAATGTATCCGTCAAAGAAATTCTGCGACATAACAGGCTTGGAGGTATGTAATCATTTTGGAGTCAAGTGCTTGCTTATATTTTGTTGTTCCCTTAGTTCAGGATATTTATTTTAGTCGATATACTAAATCTTTTTGAGTGCATTTTATTGCATCTTATTTACTTTGAATTACTTACTAAGAACTAGTTCTATATTGCTGCGGTTGATTGCTTTCAGCATAGAAAACTGTTTTAAATGTTTTTTTTAGAGAAATTTACATACATAGCACACAATTCTTATGCATTTACATGTCTAACACTTAAAATTTAGTATTTACAAATATACCATCTTTCCTACACTTTAAAAAGTGTATTTCACTTTTAAAAGTTAACAAAGATGTTATTTTTAATGTAATATTAAAGATTTAGATGATATAGATATATGTAAATATCAAAGTTTAAGTGTTAGATATGTAAATATATAATTGTGTGCTATGCATGTAAATGCCCTTTTTTTTTTAATGAAGAATAGACTGGAAAAACTGTTCTTCCATCAGCTACAGCACACTAAAATGAGTTTAGTGGATGTAGGCACCATACATTGATCCTAGAACAAACCTTCGTTATGCAAACCCAGAAGTTTTTAAGCGCGTCAGAATGCTTCCAAATGAATATGTCCAACGTTATCTGTCCCTGAGAAATGCTGCGGTCATATTGAGGTAGCTTCATCTCTCCAAGTAAGTCTGATATTTGGATACGCATGCAAAAAATATCTTGTACAAGTTATGGAAAGCTGAATAAGGGATTTCTCATTACCAGCTATCCATTTATAACGGCTTTCTGTCTGCTACAACATACACTAACTCTTATATATCTAATACAATCACTGTTATCAGTTTATTCAAACTGTCTGAATCTGAAAATGTTGGCAAGTGGGAAAAAAATTGAAAAAAAATTGCTTTAGAAGCTAGTAATTTACGGCTGCATATTCAATATGATATAATAAGAGTTTTTGATTGCAGGTTGTGTTAAAATTATTTTATATACTTTTTTACATTTGTCTTGTATATTTTTGATTTTTTGCTTTAAATTTTCTTGTTGAATTGATTGTCTCATATATCTTATTATTAATCACTAATAATGATATGTGATAAAAGTGATAATTCGGTCAAGAGCTCCCAACCGAATTTCTTTTAACTTAGTTGGCAAAGAGGCACTGCTGAAGCTTTAGGTCTGATAGGGGAGGATTGGGGATGATTGATTTTCTTTTCGTGGGGGGAAGGTTTACCTTCGTTTGTGCTAAGGAAAAGTGAGAGTTCACATGGCTTGGTGCCATGCCAATGGATAATTGTCTTCTTTTATACCTTTTTTTGGCCCATTAAGGAGCCATTCATTTTCTTTAGTGTCCTCTCCACGAAGGAATTAATTGAGTGATGCAGCAACTCTCATAATGTTCAAGGGTTCATGTATAATATGAACCTTGTTGCATTATCTTACAAAATAATTAGATATAAATTCTTTATGGGGAGTTAAACAAAGCATGCACTCGAGTATGTGATCCAAAATTTAGTATGTCTATCTCCATCATGGACATCATAAATCTTTTCACTTGTAGCATTTAGAGATTTATCTATCTAATTTGAGTTCTGGTCATCATATTTTATGGTCAATCAACTCTCTGTTGAGATTCAAATCTATCTCTATAGTTCTGTCTTCTTTTCTTTTCTTTTTTCTTTTAAGGTACAGAGAAAAAAAAAAGGAAAAAAACAAAAAACATGAACCTGCTGTCCTCCTTTAATGGCCACACTGAAGATTGTATGACAAATATCATTAAGCTTCAGCTTTATAGACCTACATGAACTGTTTATAATTATGATTTGAATTTAACTTTATATTGGTGATGATAAAAAACTGAATACACCAAATTTGTCATCAATGTTGATATAAATTAAGCTCAATTGATTTGTGATCAAATTGAACTCATCAATATACGTAGTTCTGCTTAAGTGTGTTTTAGCCTTTTTAAGATTAAACAATTTTTATTAAATTTAAAAAAAAAAAATTCCTCAATATAAATCCGACCAAGATAACTACTAATCTTGGATTATTCCATTTGTCACATCCTTTGCACTGAATGAAGAAGAAAATTAGTGATCCATTTAACAAAATGCTGCCATCTCCTTGTAATATAAGTCACCATTCTATTGGGTTGTTCATGTTTATGAACTTATTGGAATGTGTAGTATCTTGTTAGGTGTCTGATCACCAGTTCTATCAATTGAGTCAAATTTAAACCCTAATTCAATCCCTTCTAATTATCAATTGACGTAATAAAATCATCCATTAAAAAAAAAAACTTCGATCGAGATAATTTAAACATCTGAATTACTTCTATTAAAACCATTTCTTTTCTCAGATTGATACAGCATGAAACTTATTTAAAGAATGTGCTCTAGTTATCTATCCATGCCTAAAAAGAAAGTATACATCACACGTGAGTTTATCTGTAAGAGTAACAAGTGATACAGCATGAAACTTATTTAAAGAATGCTCTGTAGCTATCCAATGCCTAACTGTGGAAAAGAACAGTATCCGACATCACACGTGAGTTTATCTGTAAGCAGTATAATAAGTGATAAAATCTTTAGCTTTCCATGAAAATGGACCTGTAACTAACACGAGTTTGAAAAAAAAAAAATAGAGAAAGCCATGTGGAGAATGAGGAAGTCATGGAGCCATTTCACCACGTGTAAGAAGAGATCTATTTGCTTTGTTCCAGAACTCTGTTGAAAGAACTCTGCCACACAGTCCCTTCAGGTCAGTCCTGTTCTCGTTTCTTTTCTTCTCTAAGTAAAAAATATAGAGGGGTAATCAGGCTGTACTTTGTGTGCTGAAGAAGCAGAGGAAAAAGCTTCTAGTTTTTTATAGGACAATGGCCTAACTGATAAGAATGAGAAAGGGCCCTTCTTTTGCCCAGACCTTCAAATTTACAGGGAGCAAAATTATTAATCTCATATTTATTAGCAAGTCATTTAATGATAATATATATATATATATATATATATGATTTCTTTTCAATCTATTGGCCTCCACTATGGATAGTGGGACATATGTGCCACTTGAACTTTTAGTTAATTAGAAGCAATGGAACTGAAGAAATTATTAGAAGTTTCTTTACATGATTAATGTTCCTTAGTATTGAGAAGAACACTTATATGGGACTATTTTTCACCCATTGTATCTTAATGTTTACCCTTAGAAACATCCAAGCAAATAACATCCTTTAATTGACATGTAGTTAGGCTAAATTGGGTAATCCATTCATAGACTCATGGTAAGGATTAAAGTCACCTAGTGAACCCTTTCTATGATGAGCTACTCTCAAATTAAATCTTATTAGTTAATCTCAACCATGATGATAACCATCCTAATTCTAATTTAATTGTCATTAAGTCGAAATCCCTTAGCATCGGCATAATTGGTATAATTAAACAATTAAACTTATATTTTATATTTTGGGGATTTACATACATATCACACAATTCTTATGTATTTACATATCTAACACTTAAATTTCATTTTTTACATATATATATAGCATCCTAATCTTTAATATCATATCAAAAATATTACTTTATTCACTTTTTAAAAAATATAATGTATTTTTTAAGCATAGAAAAGTGTTAGATAAAAAAATATCTAACTTTAGGTGTTAGATATGTAAATACATAAAAATTGTGTGGTATGTATATAAATCTCATATATAAAATAAGTGTTGTTAAAATGTGCTATCACTCTTATTGTATTCAAAAGAAAGCAAGGGATAAGTGTCGACTAAAGCTTAAACATGATTGATATTGCATTCTATCCAATCATGATTAAAATCTTGATAAAAAGTTGGAAAGATTTCCATAATTTGTGGGATTAGGGTTATAAGCACTTTAATCAATGGAACAGTAGTGAAGGCACATGCATGGTCTCTATTTAAACAGTTTAGTAGGACCATAATGGTTCACAACAACTAATGCATGTATGCTAATTATCATAAAATAATTGTTAATAACTACATTTAATTGAAGTTTAAGCAAACATCATTACCAGACAATCACATCATTGAAAAAAGTATAAAAGCAATTGTTCATTATATTTATATGGCTATAAATATAAAAATGAAAAATCCTTTTCTTATCCTTTGTTAGACTTTATGCAATTCTATTATATATATAAAAAAAAAAAAAAAAAAAGGTCAGGAGACACATGCTGTTGTCTCAAAGATACTTTCTTGCTTGCTAATACATGCATTTTTGTTCTGGATAATCACTTATATGTTTTAGCCTACAAGAGAAACACCTCAAAGAATTAATTATTAGAAATGTTGCATTCAAATAATAAAATAATATGAAATGCACAACTAATATCAATGAAAAATATAGAATATTATCTTACAAACAAAATTAAATTAAATTAAATATACAAGTTAAGTGTTAATTTTCAATTCACTTACATATTTCAAAACAATTATATATATATATATATATATATATATATATATATATATATATATATATATATATTCCATAAATAAATCAAATGAAATTACATGATAATAAAAGATATAAAGTGCTTCCTGAAAAAAAAAATGCTAGTGGAATATTTTCACGTGAGTATTAGTAATAAATTTCAACAAGAGAAAGTTGAGTATCTCTACTTAGAGTCTCGTTAGGATAGTTATAGTTTTTTTAAAAAAATGATTGTAAAGTTGATAGGGAGAGATTAGTTTTTTAAAAAAATTGTGTTATAAATATTTTTCTTAAAAAAAATTTTAAAAATTACTGACATATATCATATTTTAATAAATTTGATTCTCAAAATAAATGTTTCATCACAAAATTTTTAAAAAATAGTCAAAAAATTTATAATTAAATGAAGTTATTTTATTTTCTGATTGTTTTCTAAAAAAGTAAAATAATCATAAAGTTAATTTCAAATGATCCTTAGAGACATAAAAGTTGTCCTTTAAAATCCAAAAAAAACTTATCTGAATATCATTAAAAATAAATAATATATATATATATATATATATATATATATATATATATATATATATATATATATATATATATATATATATATATATATGTTTGAGTCATTCCAGCATATATTACATTATAAACTAACTTACGAGAAAATAATTGGTCTTAGTCTTTGACTACAATTATTAATGGGTCCCAAGTACTCAAATTTGATAGCCAAAAATTCTATAATATATATATTATTTTATAAAATAAAAATAAAAATAAAAATATGTAATGCTTTACATCAAAGACTGTCTTTCATTATAATATATTAAAGATACTTTGATTCTTTCAAAGTACATATGATAGCAAGATAACAGTATTAGGCTTGTGTCAATCACATAATAAGCAAGGCAACATTCACAATGATAAAAATAAGAGGTACCACATGCAATTTAAAAATTAAGGAGGGGAACAAAACAAGGCTCCCAAAGTCTCAAGCTACCATATTGCTCTTTAAAGCTAAGTTAGGCCTCATAATTAGCTCCTTCACATGCCACAATCCAAATCTATAAAGTTGCCATTGCTGCATGTATTATGTTCTTGTCCTTCTATATTATGAGCTATGCAGCACATGAAACTATAAATGAATACACTCCCTCTTCCACTTTGATAGTCATGAAACTAACCAAATTTAATTATCGAACCTATTGATTGAGACACTTTTGTTTAGTTCTCAAGTGTCTCGAGTTCAACTGATAGGTGTTTGAGTATGTCATAAAAATGCCTCAAATGTTTCATATTATATATTCATATCTTAAAAGTCCAATTGCAAGTATGCATCTTTGAAGATAGCATCAAGCTTATAATTAATTACCACACTCTTAATTACATGAGTTTTAGACATACATGCATGTGTACATATATACATACATACATACAACTGATCAAATAAAAAAAAATCATTGCCAAAAGGAACTGAGAGTCTCATGAAGTCATTTATTTGCTCAAGAACTTGACCACTGTCGTAGAGTAGTTGCTATCTAACAAGAAGTTTTTTTTTTCTTTTTAGGAGAATAATGCCTCAATGGCATTCACCTATTATTTAAACTCATTCAAAGGTGTTGAATAACATTCAAGTACAATCCATATTAGTTTGTAATATAGTTAGTCATTAAGTTCTAGTTATATGTTATAGGTAATTGCACTATGTAGGCAATCATATAATATCAACTTTGATCCTCACTTGGAAATAATGAATCACTAGTTTTGTTGCACCAACACTCCTAAAAATTAGACGTGCAGAGATACGGTGGAAAAGTGTTCGATTAAAAGAATATTAAAAAATTAGAAGGACACATGTATCCTAAATAATTGAATTAAAATTATATAAAAAATATTTTAAATATAGTTTGTTATTTTTTAAATTATTGTAGAGAGTTTAAAATTTTAGAGAATGATATTTGAGCTAAAAAGTGATAACAATAAGATATATTTATTATAAATAATTAAAATTATTAAAAATTATAATTAAATTTATAACTTTAGAATTGATAATAAATTTTATTTATTAAAATTATTAAAGTATAATAAAATAAATTTACTTAAGTAATATATATATAACTTAAGTAATTAATTTAAAATTTTTAATTAAATGACTTATTTTTTATTATTTTTAATATTTTATCTATTTAATTTATACATTATTATTATTATAATTTTGTTATTGCGTGTAATACGTATTTTTAAAAAATAGAAGTGTCACGTGTCAGGTGCGTATGGGTAATCAGATTAATGCATTATATGATTAGTTATGCATGATCACATATATTCTATTTGGCAATCACATATACTATTTTTTGCAAGGGTTAAACAATGAATCAAATTGGCCATTCTGACTATAATCAAAATAAGAATTCACTGATTTCTTGGTTCACTCGGTGAAACACAAATTGTAGATAAAGATGAATGCATTGATCTTGTAGATGACATAATTGAAGATGATGATTTAGAAGTATTTTGGTAGATGGATTTTGGTGGATATGATATAAAATTTTAAGCAAATAATGTTGGTGTGTAATGTATGTTGAAAATTATTAAATGTGCTTCATTATACTACATTATTTGTATATACTTGACACTATGTCTATAATATAATCAATGAACTAATGATTTATGAGCATCTTATTGGTATTAAATAACATATAAAATAGTTATCTATTGAGTATCAAATAAAATTTTATTTCATCTTTTTTTTATTTACAATTTTTTTTAGTTCATGCTAATTTTTACATTTCTTAAATTCATTTTTAGTGCATCAAATTTTTGATGGAAAAATAGCAAAATTTAAATGCATTATATAAATTTTGATTATGATTACAAAAGGATAAATTACTCATTATTTTAAAAATTATTTCACCAAGATTATGACTTTTATATTCTTTATAATTATGTACTCGTTATTTCTTACAAAGATTAATACTTATTTAGATACAAAATCACTTATATGTAGATGCATTTGCATACAAAATATAAAATTTTTATATATTTACATTTCTTATACTTAAATTTTAATATCTATATACGTATCATAATAAATTTTAATATTACTTAAATATCATCATCATTAATTTTTTTTAAATGAAATACATTTTTGTTCATACATAAAAAATATTTTATTTATAAATATTAAAATTTAAGTATTAGGTTTGTAAATGCTAAAAATTATGTTCTACATATAAATCCAATTTCCTCTTTTCTCAGCCATGTGTTCAGAGGTTGGTATGGCCACTTTTTCATGTTTTCTAAATCCTTGTTCTAAACATTGTTAACATATATTTCTTCAACAAAACCTTATAAATACCTCTTCAAAGATTGCTCTTTTCTTACTCTATCTCTCATCTCTTTCAATAACGAAGAGAGAGATAACAGAGAGACAGGAGAGAGAGAGAGAGAGAGAGAGAGAGAGATGGCTATTGAAGATCAACGTAATAAGTACACTATCACGATTGCTGAGGTACACAAATCTTCCATCCAACTATTTCTGTGCTTTATAGTTTATAATAAATAACTGTGACACTGTGATGCTCATATTCGCTACAAATGTGCAGATGTCAGCAGAGCTCAAGGAGCTAAGGAAAATCTGCCTCCCCATAGTCGCCACCAACCTCGTTTCTTACCTCAAAGGAATGGTCTCCGTCGCCTGTATGGGACGACTCGGCCCACTCGAGCTCGCCGGTGGCTCCCTCGCCGTCGGCCTTACAAACATCACCGGCCTCTCCATCCTCTCCGGCCTTTCCCTCGCCCTCGACCCAATTTGCAGCCAAGCATCCGGCTTTGGAAATCCTTCTCTCGCCGTTTCCGCCCTCCGCCGCACTATTGTCCTCCTGCTTATCGTCTCGTTACCCATCGCCGCGCTTTGGCTCTCCCTCCACTCCCTTCTTATCTTCTTCCTCCGCCTCGACCCTGACGTCGCTGCCATTGCCCATTCTTATATTCTTTCCTCTTTACCTTCCCTTCTCACCTCCTCCCTCCTCCTACCCCTTCGCTCTTACCTCCGCTCACTCTCCCGCCCCCTCCCTCTGGCTGCCTCGACATTCTCCTCCCTCGTGCTCCACCTCCCCCTCGCCCTTTTCTATCTTCCCTCCACATCGGCATCGCCGGCATCGCCCTCTCCTCCTTTTTTTCAGACTTGGCAACCCTCCTCCTCCTCGCTGCTTACTTCTCCCGCCCCCAAAATCAAAACTTTAAAGGCTCCGTTGCCGCCGACGACGATCACGCATACCTTCTCCTAAAGCCGCATCCATCTGCTCCTCCTCCTCCGCCGATGCCGCCACCGCCACCGCCACCATCCGACAGCTGGTCGACTCTTCTCCATCTCGCAATCCCCAGCTGCCTCGCTGTCTGTTTAGAATGGTGGTGGTACGAGCTAATAATGATCATGGCCGCCGGATATCTAATCCATCCTCAATCATCTCTTGCCGCCGCCGGAGTCGTCATCCAAACCACCGCCTTGTTCTACACTCTTCCGGCGACCCTATCAGCGGCTGCATCGGCCCGAGTGGGCAACGAACTCGGGGCGGGTCGACCCGCCCGAGCCCGAGCCTCGGCCGCTATCTCCATCGCTTTATCACTTCTTGCTTCCTGCTTAAGCCTTTCTTGGGCAACGCTGGGCCGCGAGGTGTGGCCCGGGGTTTTCACATCCGATGGCGACGTTCTTCGCCTGACACGTGTCGCACTTCCAGTGATCGGGCTATGTGAGCTTGGAAACTGCCCGCAGACGGTGGGGTGTGGGGTGCTACGCGGATGCGCCCGGCCTGCAATCGGCGCGACCATTAATCTCTACTCTTTTTATTTTATTGGGGCTCCTGTGGCCCTTTTTCTGTCCTTCGGGCTAAATATGGGTTTTATTGGGCTTTGCTTTGGCCTTCTCGCAGCCCAAATAGTTTGTGCTGTTTCGATCTTTACCACCACATTGTGGATTGATTGGGATTTGGAGGCCCAAAAGGCTATGGATTTGGTTGGGCAGAATGTACTCACTAAAACAAGAGGGGCAATTTCGTAAATATATATATATATATATTATTATTATTTTATGGACAGATTTGTGTGATTATCAATGTATTTTAATGTATAATATTGTGTAAAAGGATGGTAGGAGGAGGACGAGGGATTATTAATTGCATTATAGTATAAGAACAGCACTTGAAAAATAAATTGACCTTACTTGGTTGAGAAAATTTTGAGCTTTGTGGTGACTAAGGAGGGTAGATGGTGGGTGTTTTAGTAAAGTAAAATGAAGATTTTTTTTCTTTTATAATTTGTATTAAAAAACATTTGGGGGAATAACATGCATAACACACAAATTTTAATTTCAAAACTATAACTCATATTATTATTATAATTATTGATATAATGAATTTATGTATTAATTCATGTCATGATAAAGCTATTAAAAACTTGATAAAAATAAGAAATAGGGATGCTATTTTGATGTGAATTTTGATATTTATGAGAGAATTTGAAAATTAAAGGAAAAATTGTGTTAGTTTTATAACTAATTTATATTTGAATGTAATTGTTGCGTGTTCGAGTGGTAGAATCAAATTCCACGTCTTAGCTTGTATAAAAATTCAACGCATACATAGATAGTTGAAAAAATAAGAAATTTTAGAATTTTTAGGTGGAAAATTCCAGAAAAAGAGGAAAAAATCAGGGGGCTTAGTCCAATAAAAATGCTTCACTATATATATGTTATGAAATATAAATTTTAAGTTTTCTCAATAATAGAATTAAAAGATTATATATGAGAAAGCTTAACAATCGGAATTCCAGAATCAGGTAATAATAGTTTTGCAGCGGTAGTTGAGTTATAACGATTGTTGGTGATAGTAGCGATGATAATAGGCGGTAATTTACGATAATGGTGGTGATGATGAACTTCGAATTTCTAGCTCTCTCTCAGCTTTTTCTCAAGTTCGTTTCTAGCTCCCTCCTTTTTCTCATAATAATAATGGAGTCTTATTTATAGGATTATAGGAGGGATATTTTGATCATTGTAACCAAAATCTCAAAACAGTCCATCGGACGGTTCTTATCGATTTATTAGATCATAGATAATTTTTCAGTAATTTGACATTCAAACGACCTTCGATTTGAGTGATTTTAGGCTCGTTGGATTCGTCTCATCAAGCTGCTCAATTCGATTATAAGCACATCAAATTTGGAAGTCCTTTGACCATTCAATTAATGTCTCAAAATTTTTAAGTATATTGCTTAATTCGAGCTCTACTTGACTCGATTTTAGTGATATTAAACTTACCTTATTAAGACATTTAATTTTATTATGTAAAATAATATATGTGTGTTATTTTAAAATTTTATATGTGATATATCATTAATTATCTCAAAAATATTTTTTAGTAAAATAATTGTCGATTAAAAGTAAGTAATTAGAAGCACACCCATCTGAATAACTCATTTGAAGCATAGAAATTAAACATAAATTAATAAGGTGGCTTACACTAATTGTGGGGCATCTATGAAATTATTTTGGAAAAAAAAATTTAGTTAAAAATCTTGGAAATGTGGACCCCATTGGTTGCTTGTTTATTTATTTATTCTCCAAATGATGCATGATTAATAGGTTAAGTCCTATAAGAATTACTCACTATGGATGCAAACAACTTATAAATTATTCTATAGTTAATTAATATAATATAATAATTAATTAATTAACTCTGATTAAAAAAAATCAATTTCAATTAAATTTTTACCATTCATCTCCTCTTTACCTCGCAGCCGGAGAAAACTCCATGGATGACTTCCACTGCTCCGCCACTATCGCGGACTGATACCGAAGCATCGAGTCGAGGAAACCGATATGTCCGACCGAAATGTCGATCTCGCTCCCACCTCCCCCGATTCATCCGCCGCCAACAATATCTCCGGCAGCCGCCATTACTACGACAGCAGCAGCAACGCCGCCTCTTCCCCCTCAGAAGAGGCCACCAAGTTTCGCATCACCGTTGATCTAGTTGCCGCCGCTCGCCGCCATCTCAGTTTCCTCCGTTCCGTTGCTGGTTCCCCTCTGCTGCACTACCCCGCCGCCATCCTCTTGTCAATCCGCCGGTCTATCTATATACTTCTGTCGTTCTCTCTTCCTCGTCTAATTTCAGTAGCTGAAATTGATTGAACGATTGGTTTTAGGTACGAGGAGATATGGATGCCGATGATGGCCGATCTATCGAGCGAATCGTCTTCGGTGCCGATGCTTCTCCCGCCGCTGGACGTTGAATGGGTCTGGCTTTGCCACTGCCTCGATTCGGTAAATATTACATGATCAAACTCCCGTTTCCACTCGTTATCAATCTCGATATCAACGGTTTCTCACCACAGGCACACTACCGCGAATACTGCGTTTCCAGATTCGGCGCGGTTATAGATCGGCCTGCGATCCTCGACGAGGAGAACGAGGAATACGCCGCCGACCGCTGCCGCGAGATCTGGAACATCCGCCATCCATCAGAGCCCTTTGATTTCGAGATCGATGCGGATAATTCATCCGACGCAACCACCTCTGATGACAGCTATAGTAGAGGGATCTTCGCGGCCGTGGCTAAGTACAACAAGCTGTGTTCCTTCTTCTCTGATCCATTCGTGCTGGAGATCGTCTACCTCGTATCTGCTCGGCGGAGGTACATAAATTTCCTCCACCTGATGAGGAAATCGATAGTAGGAAACTTCCGGATGGTGCCAGCAGCTGATATTCGCCTTATGTGTCACATCCACCAGGTGAATCCTCACCCTAAAAGAATGGATTTTTCATGTGAAGGTCGCTGTTGGGTCGGTGAATTTGATAGAATTTTGGCCGTGGTGGCAGATTTTCCCTGGTAGATATGTAACGGATATGGAGGGCATGGGGGATTTTGGGAGGAGGATCGTGGGGTTCAATGACCAGGTGACGACGGAGGAGGAGGAGAGGACGATCAGGGCGTGGGAGGCGGCATTCGATGAGCCATACGAGCGAGCTGGGGCAGCTCTGCCGGCATCACCAGGGAGGTTGTTCTTCAACTGGGATGCATTGAACAATGATGTGAACCGCCACAAAGGGCTTCAACCGAGGTTCCTCATGGAGGTTAGCACTCTCTGAATCAGCTGCACCACTCTTTCATTTTTCATAGGAATTGATAAAAATTGTGTTAGGTGTTTTTTAGCTCAAAAATGTGCCACGAGGATAAGTACAAGTCAAACGAGCAAAATTTAAAGCCATTTAATCCAAAAGATGAGACAAAAGTATTATATGATGGTACAAAATAATTGTCTTTTTGATATTATATACCTTATATTTTGTTTAATTTTGCTAATTTGTCTTGCATTTCTGACCCAAAAATTAGTCAAATAGATTAATTTTTATCGTACTTCTCCAGTGAAAGTTGCTTTGGATATAATACCGTTTTGAATGTTTATCATCTTTAGATTTGTAAGATAAATTAGAATATTTACAGGACAACTTTTTTCTCTTGATTGTGTTTATTTTTTTCTTGCAAAATTTAAGGAGTGTTGTAAAATCTTCAGAACCATCTTGTAAAATATTGAAAGTTGTCCTGCATCCGTAGTAAATTTTTTCTCAGAATGTCATAAGCAAATTATCAATACATTGAGGAATTAAAGGACGGGGAAGTGGTTATTACTGTAAACATCATGCTAGATTAGTCTTATTGTTAATTTTCCCCTGTAATTAACCTTATTGTCGATTGAAAGACTATTCAATTAATTGATATCTTTCACTTATAACTGGCCTTGTTGTAGATCAGAGTAGTTGTATCTACCAGTTGAGTATAACATATGATATCTTGTATCTCTAGCCTCTCCTGTAGTCAAATAAATGTAGTTGCTGAACCAGAAGGCTACTTTATTGGGAGGCCATCTGATACTTAAGTTAATGACTTGAGTTATAGATAATTAGCCTATTGATTTTGACTTAGTTTATCTCCATGTGATTCCTCCATATCTCTCAACATTAGTCTATTAATAATTATATCTTTTTTAGTGTGAGATACAAGAGATTGCAACATAGATAAGATAATGAGAATAAAACTTATTTGGGGTGCTGTATTTATAGATTGATTGATGGACATTTAGAAACCCCCTGAAAACAACTAATACTTATTTGGAATAAATGGAAGAGATTATTGAATTCTCATGGAATCTATGTGAAAGAATTGGTTCATGAGGTTTTCTAGAAGCTGTTCTCAAAAGGATGCCTAAACTCAAGTTAGCAACACATAGTGGATGACTACCATCATCCACTAGCCCTACTGATGTTTACAATTAATGATCAGGGGATACCAAAATAGAAGGTAAGTAGATGAGTTACATGGCATAAAAAACAAAATTTTTTGTGTATTAGATGGACCTAAATTTTGATGAACAATGCTTTCAAAATAATTTTGGTGAAAATATGCATTATTTCTCTCATAGAAAATTATAACCAATTTTTTCATCCTAAGAGGAGCATCAAATATAAATGATGCATGACAAAATGGGTTTAGAGGTCACAATAGTTTGAAGAAGATTAGGAAGAATTTGATTATCTAGGAATAAATGATGACACATTGACGACAATCAAATTGTTGACATTCCCATTGCTGACAATTACACATGGGATGGGCTAGATAATTGGCCCACAATAATGCTATCTTCATCTTGGTTGTGTAAGGATGGGGATGATCTATACATCTAGGTCAAGCATTCTAGTATGAGCTAGTTCAAATCTAATTAGACTTTCATTCACTTAATTTGGGCATAACTTCTTTTGATTTCTTTGAGTCAATTTGTGGATTGGTTGAGCTAATCCAAGCATGTTCAAATAATTGTCATCATCATCATCATCATCTTTAAAGTCTAACACAAAGGGACTTGCTAATTTCAAAATGTGACATTCTTAGATTTTTAAATTCCTTTAGCATGTTTGATATAATCTCCATACTATTTTCTATTTTTGTTATTTTTTTCAATTTTTGTTAAAATTCAATTTGAAAAGAGCTTTTTATTTAAAGATATTTCAACTATTTCCCTTTTTTTTAAAATTATCATATTATTAAAATGGCATAATAATTTATTAATTTGTTTTTCTAAATTAGACATTGAGCATTAAAGATAACTTGAAAATTGGATTGAATTAACTAAGAATCATTTTTTTTGACTTAGCTCAAGATCAAATCAAATAACTTTGAGCCAATCGTGATACAAGTTCTAATTGGATTGAGGATATATTGTTAGGAATGCCATAAGAAAGTATCTAAAAAAATGAATGTAAAATTAAAATATTAATTTTTTTTAATTATTATATAACATCAAATATTTGTTTCTTATTCTTCATGCATTGCATGAGAATGCTTTTTGGTCTTCAATATGTTTCACTCTAACTATGTCTCTGGCATAATCTTTTATTAATTTATCCTCATGATTTTTTTACACAGGTATCCTAACATTCTTATTTCCATCACACGCAACTTTGATATTAATGTATTTTTGCTACCTTACATGATCCATATATCATCATTAATATAATTGTGGGTTTTTTAAAAATATTTTTAAGTCACTACGATATTTTCTCTAATTATAACTCCAAATGTCCTTATCTATATATTCATTATTTTGTATAATAGATTGTATCGCATTTACATACCATTTAATTTTTTAATAATATTGAATAATAATTATTAACTACTAAATTAGAAATTATATATTTAGCATTTGTTCTTCTAATTCTAAGTCATTTATATTTTAAATATTTTCTCTATTATTTTAATTTTTCACTATTTAATGGATATTTTGGCAATAATTATGTCATCCACAAAAAGTGTGCACCACATAACCACGATTTTAGTATATTTTCATTTCAATAATCTGGCTCTCATTTAGTTATTCTCAAGGTAGCATCTTCACCTTTTGTGATATTTTGATTTATTAATTTTATTCATCTTTCTTTAGTCCAATTGAATCAAATCAAATCAAATATCACGGTAGATTTGTTTTAGTGCATAAGCAAATTATTCATGCATTGAGGAATTAGAGGAGGAGGTGGTTATTACTGTAAACATCATACTAGATTTGTCTTAGTGTTAATTTTCCTCTGTAATTAACCTTATTGTCGACTAAAAGACTATTCAATTAATTAATATCTTTCACTTATAACTGGCCTTGTTGAATGTTGCAGATCAGAGTAGTTGTATCTACCAGTTGAGTATAACATATGATATCACGCATCTCTAGCCTCTCCAGTCAAATAAATGTAGTTGCTAAACCGGAGGGCTACTTTATTGGGAAGGGCTTCTGATACTTAAGGTAATGACTGAGTTATAGATAATTAGCCTATCGATTTTGACTTAGTTTATCTCCATGTGATTCCTCCATCTCTCTCAATGTTAGTCTATTAATAAATCTATCTTTTTTGTGTGAGATATGAGAGATTGCAACATAGAGAAGATAAAGTGAATAAAACTTATTTGGGGTGCTGTATTTATAGATTGATTGATGGACATTTAGAAACCCCCTAAAAACAACTGATAATTATTTGGAATAAATGGAAGAGATTATTGAATTCTCATGGAATCTCTGTGAAGGAATTGGTTCATGAGTTTTTCTAGAAGCCATTCTCAAAGGATGCCTAAACTTGAGTTAGCAACACATAGTGGAACTACCATCATCCACTAGCCCTGCTGATGTTTACAATTAGTAATCAGGGGATACCAAAAGTAGAAGGTAAGTAGATGAGTTACATGTCATAAAAAATAAAATTTTTGGTGTATTAGATGGACCGGAATTTTGATGAACAATGCTTTCGAAATAATTTTGGTGAAAATATGCATTATTTCTCTCATATAAAACTATAACCATTTTTTTCATCCTAAGAGCATCAGATATAAGGGTTTAGAGGTCACAATAGTTCGAAGAAGATTAGGAAGAATTTGATTATCTAGGAATAAATGATGACACATCGACGACAATCAAATTGTTGACATTCTCCTTGTTGACAATCACACATAAGATGGATTGGATAATTGACCCACTATAATGCTATCTTCATCTTGGCTATGTAAGGAAGAGGATGATCCATACATCTAGGTCAAGCATTCTAGTATGGGCTAGTTGGAGTCTAATTAGACTTTAATTCACTTAATTTGGGCATTAACTTTTTGTTTGAGTTGAGCTAATCCAAGTATGTTCGAATCATCACCATCATTGTCATCTATAAAGTCTAACACAAGGACTTGTTAATTTCTAAATGAGATATTCTTAGATTTTTAAATGACTTTAGCATGTTTGATATAATCTCCATACTATTTTCTATTTTGTTATTTTTTTCAATTTTTGTTAAAAATCAATTTGAAAATAGCTTTTTATTTAAAGATATTTCAATTATTTACCTTTTTTTAAGTTATCATATTATTAAAATGACATAATAATTTATTAATTTATTTTCTTACATTAGACATTGAGCATTAAGGATCACTTGAAAATTGGATTGAATCAACTAAGAATCTTTTTTTTTTTTTTTTAGCTCAAGATCAAATCAAATAACTTTGAGTCAATCTTGATGCAAGTTCTAATTGGATCGAGGATAAATTGTCAGGAATGTCATAAGAAAGTATCTAAAAAAATGAATGTAAATTTTAAATTATTAATTTTTTTTAAACTATTATATAACATCAAATATTTATTTCTTATTCTTCATGCATTGTATGAGGATGCTTTATGGTCTTCAATATGTTTCACTCCAACTATGTCTCTCGCATAATCTTTTATTAATTTATCCTCATAGTTTTTTTACCCAGGTATCCTAACATTCTCATTTTCATTACATGCAATTTTGATATTAATGTTTTTTTGCTGCCTAACATGATCCATATATCATCATCAATATAATTGTGGTTTTTAAAAAACTATTTTTAAGTCACTATGATATTCTCTCCAATTATAACTCCAAATGTCCTTATCTATATATTCATTATTTTGTATAATAGATTGTATCACACTTATCACTTTATTTTTTAATAATATTGAATAATAATTATTAACTATAAAACTAGAAATTATATATTTAGCATCTGTTCTTCTAATTCTAAGTCATCTATATTTTAAATATTTTCTCTATTGTTTTAATTTTTCACTATTTAATGGATATTTTGCAATAAAATTTATGCCATTCACAAAAAAGTGTACATCATGAGACCACGATTTTAATATATTTTCATTTCAATAATCAGGCTCTCATTTAGTTATTTTGGAGGTAGCATTTCCACTTTTTGTGATATTTTGATTTAGTAATTTTATTCATCTTTCTTTAGTCCAATTGAATCAAATCAAATTATATTGTGATTCATCCTTTGGCATTGCTTGACTAGTTAGTTCTTCGTGGTTCCATAGTTATTCCTTATTCCTGTTTCTTTTGTACAAAAGGCCTAAAATATTTTATTTAATGATTACTAAATTCACAATCTCTCATGCTACAACCATGTCATGTATATCAACATGGGCACTATTTCTTTTGTGAGACTAATTTCTCACAGAATTGCCTTTATAGAAAGTTGCTTTGTTGTGTGAGATGGTTTATCTTAAACTTGGTGACGTCTTGATAGAAATTAGTGATAAGATTTTCAATATCTTTATTAAACATTTATAAGTATAGATAAATGAATTTGAATCAAATCTTCCCCAGAACTCATCCCAATTTAACAATTATTCTTATTTATTTTGCAATATCTCAACAATCTTTACATGCACATTTAATCCGACAAAATTTTCATCAAAACAACATATGGTACAAAGCTTATTTGTATTAAGTTAAAACATACCATTATCTATGAGAAATAGAGCTAAATACGAGAAGTTCAAAAAAAGACAACAAAATGTACAACATATTAGAGTAAAGATGCTTTAGAAATTCTCAATTATTCAATGGATATAAATCATAGATGAAGAGTTGAACATGTCTATAGTTTCATCCCAAGAGAAATTAAAAAAAAAAGATTCCGTGGTTATGAATAGGACATAGTGAAAGAGCTCATTGGGAGGTTGGGAGATGTTGGGCAAGGGGTTAGATAGGGGATGAGTTTATGTCAGGAGGCTATGAGACGTTGGGTAGGGCATAAAGAGTGATTATGTTAACGCTAGGATCCCACAGGCTAAGGCTATGGTGCAATGAGGATGGTTTCATAAGGGCATGAAATTGCAAGCGGAAAGGCGTGAGATTTTAATTTCAAGTGAAACAAATGGTCTTGAAATGTAGGAAACATAATAATTTTGGTGTATTTCCAATATCTTAGAAGTTTACTGCATTTTTCGTTGAATAAACACCAAAAAGTGTAAAAATACATGCAAAAGAGCGCAGTGCACGTATTTAGTACCAAATAATTCTTAAAGTAATTCTTATTTCTATGGAAAATAGATTCGCCTACAAGGTTATGTTAGAGAATCCACTTAATTTCATCTAAAATAGATTTTAGTTAACTTTTAATCATAGTAGTAATTATCATGTTATCAAATATCGTTAGAACCTTGTAAGTAAGATTACTCTCATAAATATTTTAGAGATTGCAGGTCCTTTTGTTTTTTTTTAAGATAATTTGGATGAATATTTTGTGCATGATTGGGTCATCTTAAGGTTTTCCCTTATTTCAAGTAAAAGGACCTAAGAGTTACTTCAATTGAACTTGATTTGGGTTGGATCATTCTTGATGAAAATCCCACTTTGAGTCAATAAGCACTTCAAATGAAATAAATAGCTTTTTTATCCCTAATCCATGGGTCCTAAGCGTCATCTTCTTGAACAACTTTGAACTTTGAGGTTTAGAATTGTACTTGCTACTTTTGTATCAATATGGGGGCTTTATTTAATTTAATTTCCATTTTTTTAAATAATTAAGTCATTCTTTAGTAAGTTGTTCATGTCATTAAATGTTGATTCTGGGGTTTGTATTTAGGTTGTCATGCATGTCTCTCATTAACTAGATTTTTTTGGAAAACTTTAAATTTGATAACTTTCATAGGATTCTGCTATATAAGAAGAAATTTTTAGCATTGCTTTTATAGTATACACATAGTTGGCATTAGGGCGGAATCAACCATCCTCAGTAGGTTGGTTGATTTGGTGGAATAACATCATGAATTTGGCTACCTCTGTTGCATGTGACATCAACAATTATGTAATTAGTATTTGTCACTTATGGCTCATGAGGGTGCAGTAGAAATGGATCCATCCAAGGTAAAATGTGTGGCTTGTGCTGGACAGTGGAAGCACCTCATTGGCCATTTATCATAAAAAGTATATTATTTTTAGAGGAGAAATCCTGTAGGTACTTGTATATGTCTGCTAAAAATGTAACAAGAGAGCGAAGAAGTCAAAGTGAGATCCTACTATGGATACTCGTGTTTTTTTCTTAAATGGAAAGGGGCCACTTGATTAACTGAAATCCCTTGAATAACAAGAGAACAAAGAAGCCTGAGTGCGTTCCTACCGTGCTACTAAATAGAGGCTAGTTGGCATCACTTTACATAGAGTCTCACTTTTACTTAAATAGTCTTTTAGCTTCTCTTCTCAAATTTCAGACTGCAATATGTTTGTTTTATCTTTTATTCATAACTGTGTACTTTTTCTTGACTGTAATAAATTTGAATTGGAGTTCATTTTCTCAGCTACTTGAGCTTTAGAGGCATGGATAAAAGTATTTTTAATTGTTTTAGCATGTTTTAATTTATTCAAGAATGTATTGGATTATTTTTTGTATTTTTAATTCAAATTAATGTATATAGATAGAATTATCTTCTTTGTGAATTAGATGATAAGAATTATCTGGGTTTAAATTTTAATTAAGTTAGATTTTATTATGCAACACTTTTTATAAATTGAGATTTTATTTAGTTTTAAGTGCTTATAGTTTTACCATTTTTCATAAAATTGAATTTGAATTAAGATTCCTTTTTTTTTTCTCCATCTCTCCCTATATATTTTATCTCCTGCCTCTTCCCATGACAAGTTCTATCTTCTGCAATACACTGAAATCCAGAAGAATGAGTTGTAAATAGTTTACTTTTGTTGATGACTTTAAATGAATTTTGAATAAAGTGATTTGTAAATGTCCCAATGGATATTTTATGTTATTGTAAATATTTTTCTCGTGTATCATCCATAAGAAAGATAGGGTGATGGCTTCGATGTCATTTCACGATAAAGTCTATGATTTACCTCTTGACCCAACATGCCAATTGGGCATGTGTCGGGATAAATTGTGTCCCACCATGAACAAATCTCTTCATCTCATCATGTCGCCGATTGCTTTTACTCAATGATTTGAATTGTTGAGCTCTTGGGATTATGACAATAAGGATATACTAGAATTACGAGTACTTCAACAATTTCGATCATCATGTCTCATAGATAGTATAAATTAATTCCAAGACATGCTCACATTGATGCATGATACTGATATTTAATGATATTCCAACTATAAATGATTTTCCCAACATTTTTTTTTAAATGATTGAAATCTTTATGATTTGTAGATTTTTTAAAATTTTATATGCTTATATTTTGGATTATCTCTTTTTTTTTTAAAATCAAACCATAGGATTCGTAGGACATATTTAGATTTAAATTTTAAATTATTTTGATTTTATCATCTAACCCTTTCAATAAATAAGTATTAATGTGCTTATAATTCAATCAGCTGTTAATGTAATGAAGTTTGAATAAGAATGCTTATTCTCTTTATTTCCTACTGTCTCTATGATTGTCTTTCCTTTCTCTCTCTTCCTACACTAATTTCTTTTACATCCTGAGAAATGCTTTCTCTCTCCCCTCTCATGAACTCTTTCTTAGTAGGATTTCCAAGCCTCTCCTCTTAGTTCCTGTCTTTCACTCCATAATTCTTTCTCTAGAAATTCAATCCTCTCTCAATTAGAGTTGAATTCAATTATAGCATATGCAATTCTAAAGGCAAATTCAATAATGATCTGTGTTACAAGTTTGACTTCAATCATTCCAATTACCTCATCTTATAGATAACGTAAAGCAATGCATGTGAGCTTGACCAATATTCCTATAATGATCAAGAAGACTGCAAAACTTGCATAAAAACGATTATGGATTAGTCCAACATTTTTTTAAATGATTGAAATTTTTATTATTTGTATAATTTTATTTTGATTTTTATATACTTAAAATTCGGATTATCTTCATTTTAGATAAAATCAAGAGATTTTTGGACATATTTAGATTTGAATTTTAAATTAATTTAATTTTATCATCTACCATATTATGATAAATAAGGATTTGGGTACTTGTAATTTGATCATCTATTAATGTTTGACGTTTGAACAAGACTCTATTTTCTTTCCTCCCTACTCGCTCCCCCAAACAATTAATCTCCTATTGGATAATAAAGTCCTTAATCCTGAGAAATTCTCCCTCTCTCTCTCTCTCTCTCTACCCCATCTCTTTTATTGGTATGATTCCAATGGCTCAACCCCCTGCAGTTCCCTCTTTTTGCTTTATTCCATAATTCTCTCTCTAGAATTGCAATCATCTCTCAATTACATTTGAATTCAAAGATGACATATTGAATTCCAAATGAAAATTCAAGAGAAGAGAAAAATCAAAGGGAGTTGGGTTCATCATCAATTTAGCATCATAACTATTCTTTCTGCATCACATCCTCAAACCTTTTTTTTTTTTCTGCGTGACTCAATCAACTTTTGAGTATTTGGGTTGGTAAGCATTAAATCTCCTCAGTCTTCATCATGTACTCTGAACTGAATGTGTTTCAAGCTTGACTTGTAAGATTAAAATTCAACTAATTTTGCAAGAGCAATGGTGATATTCTGTTTGTTGGTTTTACTTTTAGTATTGCTTGATGTTCTCTCCGTGTGTCCAATCTATCTATAATTATGGTTTCAAGCATCCATCAATATCAAATTAACGTATCAAGTTTTTCCTAAAAAAATCCAATCTTTTAAAATGAAGTTTAGTTCTTTTTTAATGGATTTGTTGGAAGAGATTTTCAATATTAATAATTTATGTTATTTTTTATTATGATAATAAGCTTTTGTTGTTTAACTAATATTCTTGAAACAGCTGAGCAAATTAATTCCCTGCTGCAGGTGATTGTGTTTCTCAAAGGCAAATGGGAAGAAAAGGACAATCATAATGCTAGCAAGACATTTTTGAGAATGAGAACAGTCAGATCTCACAAGGAGTTAAAGCTGGACAAGCCCATCTTTGAGTCATCATCTTCAGAACAATGGCAGAAGACATGGCACCTTTATTGTGAGTTTGGCACAAGAGGCATTGTCATCGAAGTTCGCAGACATGGAAATGGTTTCCTAAGAAATAGCAAATTGATTAAAAAATTATATTTTTACTGGAATGATTTGCTACGTTCGACCACATTAACATTAATCCGAGAACTCGAGTTTAAAATTCGAGCTTTGGCATCATTAACACCCCCAGTCCAGGCTCCATACTTACTGAAAACTGTTCCAGATTCTGTGACTGATGACTCTGGTGCTATGATCTCAGATGTCATACTGAAAATGAACCGTTATAGGCCTCAAGAAGGTCGCTGGTTATCTCGTACAGTGCTCGATCATGCAGGAAGGGAGTGCTTTGTTATTCGTACACGGTTAATTTATTCTTTTTCTACATTAAAAGATGGTTATAAATTTGCAATATCAGTTAATTTACAATTATTTAATGTGTATGTGTAGAGTAGGTAGGGGGTTTTGGAGGAGAGGAGCTGAAACTCCAGCAGCAGTTAATTGGGATGATAGAATTGTAGAAGTAAGAGAAGGCCAGTGGTCCTATGTTGCCAGTTCTGTTGGTTATGCTCCTGGTAAGAAGTTTCTTGCTTATATAGTTTAATTATGATTATTTTCTAATCTGAAAAATAATTGATTGAGCTAAGTGGCTGTGACCAGAGAAGGTAGCTGGCATTGCTACTCCTGCAAGAGATGATTCAAATGAGAAGAAGATAGTTTGGTCTTTATCTACTGGAGATCTCTTAACAATATGTTGGGAGCATGCATTGAGTTTTCAGCTTCAAAATGAGAGCTCGGATCAATCAGTATTACAATCCCCTCTCTATGTTAATTTTTTTTAATGAGCATTCTTCTAAATACTGTAGTGTTTATTTTTGATATGTGTATGAGAGACATCACACAGATCTGAGGGTATACTTATTGAAGTGATCTGATATATTAAAAAGAAGATGACTATCTCAAAAAAAGATAAAATCATCATAATAGATATAATTACCTAATGGACTTTGGGATGGGTTAATATACTGAGATTTTTCCTACTTTACATGGATGAATAAAGTAAGGTTTATATTAAATCGAGTTTTAAAGTTGTCTATGGGGATAAGCTCACATAGTTAATTACATTATAAGGAAAGTGAATTCCTTAGGAATACTCTCGATTAAAGTAGACAATTGTTATCTCTAAAGATTTCAAAGATAAGACTATCAATAAATTAGTTATATTGAAAAATCAAATGAGATTGATCAAAGAGAGAGACTTATTATTGAAGCCAAAAAAGATGAGTACGAAATACTCATTATATTAAGAAACTTAGTGAGCATTCCAATCTATCCTATGGTTGGGCTTTATATATTTGAAATTGAAGAGAATTATATGTTTGAGTTAAAATTTTATTAGATTGTTAGGACTTATGATTCTACAATACAAGATTGTGAAAAAGCCTAAAAGATGAGGATTTAGGCTAGTAGCCCGAAGGAAACAACTATCTCAGATCTTAAATCTAGTTTTAAGAAGAGCTAAAGCACTAGAAATCTAAGTGTATGGTTTACCTCCATAAGAAGGTAAACCACCCTGTTAGACTTATAACCGCTAGATGACAAATAACCAACTCACGCTTTAAAATCATATGAAGTCAAATGATTTTACAAGATAATGTTGTTATTATTTAGAAAGAAACTAATGTCCTTAAACTTACACTAAAGCGAGTGGTGATGAGAATGACTTATTTAATACAAATCTTTTCAAATTTATTTGATTTTGAACTCTTCATTTTGACAAAGGCCATAAGATTTTCATATGTCTAAATGCATGTCAAATGACAAGAGAAAAGATGATTTTCCACCATATGGGAGACTCTTAAAGGTCAAGTCTTCCTATCGTGCGATGGAACTCTCTAAGAAGAGTGAAGAATACGAATAATGACAAGAAACATACAACATTGTACTATTAAATCTTTTAATTATCTTGATTTAATGATTAGGTTTTATGTGAGGTTATGAATTATTTAGAAAATTTAGTTATGAGTTGTAATTTGGATAGAAAATTTATTTATTTTCTAAGAGCCTAATCAGATCTAGGTCACATATTAAATCATCATTTATAAAGAAATTATGAAAAGACATGTCATTTCTATTGTACAATTTAAACATAACATCAAATAATTTTATAAATCTAACACAAAAGATAAAAAAAAAAAAATTCTAAGAGCCTAATCGGATCCAGGCCACACATTAAATCATCATTTATAAAGAAATTATGAAAAGACATGTCATTTGTATTGCACAATTTAAACATAACATTAAATAATTTTATAAATTTAACGCAAAAGAATAAAATGTCGGTGTGATCGAGTGCCTCTAGGGGTGTGCATTATTTGGTTTCAACCAAAAAATCAAACTGAACCAAAGTTTTTGAGTAATTTGGTTCAATTTTGAACTTAATAATTTGAATTTTTGTTTTAATTAATGAAAACTTTGGTTTTTGATTTTTGGGTCGGTTTGTTAAATAAAATTTTGGATGGAACCGAATAAATCAAATTTATTCATTACTTGGTAATTTTTTTAAGCCATCATAAAAATTTACATATTTTTAATGCATGAAAGTAATTAATTGCTTTTCTAATTATATATATATATATATATATATATATATATATATATATATATATATAGTTTTGCTTATTACTTGTTCTTTATACAAAAAAATTACATAATGAATATAAATTTCACAAATAGTTTTTAAATATAGTAAACTTCGATTTATCCAAAACCAAACAAAAAATAATCGAACCAAATCTATTTAGTTTGGTTTTGTGTTTGTTTTGGTCGACGATTCAATTTTTGAGAATCCAAAATCAATTGATTTTTAAAATTCATCATCCAAACCATCCAAACAAATTAAATGCACACTCCTAAGTGTCGTCGTATAACCTGAAAAAAGAAAGTAGGTAGCCGAGCTCTACCCTTATATCACCCAGAATATGAAAAAAATAATTACAACTTACAAATAAACCAAATGCACACTCCTAGTGTCAGCATAACCAGAAAGTGGATAGTCTATCCTTATACCTGATCAATATGAAAAATAATTACAACTTACAAATGAATAAATGCTATTGGGGTCTTCTTATCTTCATTTTACATATCTCTTTCATCTCTCCATTTGGATTTACTTCAAAAGCATCACAGGGTCTTTCAGGATAAAGTCTTCTAGTCACTGCTCATCTTAATCTCCCATAACACTAATCCTAATTTCTAATTCAAAATTACATTAAAAATAGAAAAAAGTAAATCTAATTGCACCTGTAAAATAAGTGTTAGCTAAACACACCATACAACTCAAGCAGTTATATGAATAATTTAGACTTAGATCCCCGCATAGCAAACTGCCCATCTGTTTTAATTTGGATTATGCTGTGAGTTAAGCAACTTACAAAAGAGAACATTTATATTTATTTTAAGCACCACAATCTCCTACATAAAATATGATTAATCACGCCTATCATCATACGGCATACATATAACAACATCAAATCTACAATAATACATCATAAAATCAGACTTACATCACTCCATGCACCGCTCTAACATAAAGTTAGAAATGATGATTTAATTATAAAGTGTGTGTATTAAGACTTGTGTGGTATGCCTTAACTAGGTTTTGTTATAATTTTTTAAGTATTAAAAGATTTAATTATAAATGATGGTTTCAGTTTAAGTGACTTAATTTTTACTTAATATTTTTTTTAATTTCATTTGGCTTACACCTAATAACTAAGTATTATAGAGAGAAGAAAAGAGAGGATTACTCTCTTTTATTCCTACTTTAAGTCACTTCTAAAACTAATTAGTTAATCAATTCTCTTTAGTGAATGATTTATTATATATTTTAATTAATCCTAGGTTTAAGTTTATTTTAAATACTCTCATTCAATAAGAAAGTCATCTTAAGATTAATTAGAATTAATTACTATCACATGATATATATTCATTCATTTCTTTTCGTCGTATGTAACATGCACATGATTAAATCTTAAGCATACTTATACATGCAATATACCTTAGCACACTTAAATGATAGATGTAAACATGTACTTTTGGAATTTAGATGTTTCATTTGATTGGATCATTTTTATCATATTAATTTAAAGCTCTATCTAAATTTTTATATAAAAATACATATGAATGATATTAAATAAGTATGTGTCATTGCTAATTAGAAAAATTAGATAATCAAATGACCTCCTTGGGGCTAGCTAAAATCTCGTGTTCCCGGGATGTCCAAACCATATACCCATTGCATTCAAATATATGTAAGCTTATACACATGAACATAAGGAAGAAAGCTTTAAACCATGTGATCAATTGATTCAATCATTTGAACAAATATGAATGCATGTCTTTTTTAGTAGAAAAAGGGGATTTTCATTCATTAGTTAAATACACATACAAGTGTATAAAAGTTTTAAGAGAGTACTTCCATCATAAACTAGAGGTGAGGTAAAGACCTTTGGCTACTTAAAGCCTCAGATCTCCCGGAATGTCGGACTAATATACTCATTACTCTTAAATACTCATGAATGTACAAACAACTACATGAATCGAAAAATTATGCTAAGGTTATATTTTTGAAAAATTTATGCATATGGAACAAAGCCTTATCTAAATTTTAGTATTGAAGTATGTAAGAATGAAATCAAATGGAGTACATGTCGTTGTTAAACCAGGAAAGTGAGGTAATCAAATGACCTCTTTAGGGCTAGTTAAAGCTTTGTATTTTCGGGATGTCCAAGATATATACCCATTAACATTCTTACTTACATAAATCAATACATTAATGAAAGAAAAGAAATTTCACATACATCTCCTATATATTTATAATTATCATTGATAGCATATATAATTATCCGTTTATAAGTTTTGGAAAATAGATTTGGATTTAATAATGATAATAGTCATACATATATTAATTTAAGTCAACACATGCAAGCTTGACATAAAAGAAATCATTTAATTTTAATTAATTTTGTAAGAGATGAATGCATGAATTAAGTGACATATAATATTTAATATGATTGAAAAGAAATAAAGGGACATAAACACATGATTTCATTTAAGCCAATTAACTCCTAAGGACAATCATATTAAATAAGCTCATTTAGAATAAACCAAAATTTCTTAGTGTCATTTTTAATTTCATGTTTGACTTGATTTAAGAAATATGAGAAAGGTTTGTTAATCTTAATCTCATTCTATGTGTGAGTTGATTTGATTTAATGAGAAGCAATTAGATTGATTTTATGGATTAATTAGGTTATGCTGTGAATTAAATCAATTAATTAAACCATTGCTTATGTTACCTTAAGATAATTAATTAAATGATTATGAGCCAATATAATATGCAAATGAATTGAAAAATAAATAGCAATGCTCCTATGAAATTAAAGGGGTCTAATGCAATTAACTCACACTCATTAATTAATTAAGTTTAAGGAATTCACTTAATTACTTTTATGATTTTATCACACATGTGAGCTAATCATAATTCCATTAACTCTTGTTAGATTATTGAACACCTAAAGCTCTACCCATGGATCAATTAAGGGAAATCAGAAGCAATTACTCTTTAATTAGGTTAATCAAGACATTAATCCATTAATCCATTTCTCTTTTTTAATTACCAAATCTAATTGATTATTCTTTGAAATGAAATGAGCTTAAGGGGAAAAGGTTAGGAAAGAGGTCCCAACCTAATTCCATAAGCCCTCTCATTCAATTAAATATGATTAGGCATGATTTGAGTTTCAATTTAACTAATTAAGCCATTAATTAGTTAATTAATTTTTAATTAGCATTTTGGTTGAAAAAGAAAAGAAAATTTAGGGAAAATATTATGGAAATGCCCTAATCCAATTTCCTAAGTCTCCCTGCTGTTCAATATTGATTAATGGGTTCAATTTGTTGATTAATTAATGTTCACGTGGTTAATTATCATTTAATTAAGTTAAGAGAGTAATTAGGACTTAAGCAATCAATTTTTCTAATTAATCAACAAATAAATTCTAAGAAAAATAGGAGAGGTAGAGATCATCCCCCTAAACATTCTCATAAAGTTTGAAATTGATTGGTTAATTAATTATGGAGTAATTAGGCTAATTAAAATTTCAATTAAATCCTAATTAAGCCAAAATTATTATTTAAAATTAATTGAGGACAATTTTAATAGATTCTCCTCTAAAATACCTTGAAAATGAGCCATCATTTGCATTTTTTAGATTTTTCTACAATTAGTTATGAATTATGAAAGTTTCAGCCTTAAAAACACATTAACTAACCTTAATTAAGTCTATTCCCGATGCCAATGCGGGCGTGCCGACGTGCGTTTCCATGTGGCCGCGATTAAGTTAAGTCACATCCACATGCTGAGTCAGCTGGCGGTGGATGCAATATTGATCTCCGCCATCCGATCTCTGATCGGACGGCGCAGATCAAACCCGTGTCGTAAAGGGAGAAAACAGATGGATCTAGCGCGATCTGATTAGAGCCATCCATTCCAATCATGCAGAACGGACGGCCTGTGATCCTCCTTCCCAGGAGCAATGAACGACGGAGGCTGTCCGCCATGGATCGCTCGATCTGAGCTCAAATTCACTCCAAAATCAACCCACACCTTCGTGCGAGGGATCCACAAGGATCCAACAGCTAGGATGGGCTCACATGCGAATTTCTTTCGAAAAGCTCCAACAAAATTTTCCTATTTCTACGATTTTGAGCAATTACCTCGTCGGAGCTCAAGACCGACGATGGAATCGACAGAGGTAGCTTCGTCTAGTAGAAATGAGGCCTTGCTGAGTAGCATGCAAGCAAATTCCCCTTGGTTCACTCAGTGGATCAACTTTCGTCACTTTGGAGCTCGGTGGTGATCGAAGTCCCTCCTCCAGTGGCTTGGGAGCTTGGGAAACGACTTGGGTAGCTTCGACGACGTGCGTGGAAGGTGTGCGTAAAAGGAATTTGATTGAGATGGAGCATTGGAGAAGTTAGGATTGAGATTAGAGTGCCTTATTTCGGTTTCACACGGGGAGGAGAAATGTCAAAAGAGGGGAGCTTGGGATGGCTCTGGGGATTGCAAGGAGGTTTGAATTTGCACTGGGAAGCTCTCACGATTTGAATTGATTCATTTGGGGAATTGAGGGGTATCTTAGTTTGTTGAGGTGGATGACATGGCTTCCGTTATCTCGGCACCCATTGAGCGGATTGGTCTATATCAAGTCCATATGGCTCGGATTGGGAGAAGCCATGGCGGGAGGCTCCAAGGTTGATTTGGTGATTGTCTTTCCTTGATCCCTTGGGTGCGGTTTGCATAGGAGGTGAGTTAACTCACCTCCCTTGGTCCATGACCCACCTAGCATGGGTTAGGTTAGTGGCTTAGGTGATGCCTCATTTGGATGAGTGAGAGTCGCCAAGGTGAAATGAAGAGTGGATTTTGCCATGAGGAAAAGAATCCAATATGAGAGGATCCATGGGGATTTGCATTGGACTTGGCTCCATAAATGGGTTGATTTTAGGTTGACCCAAGATGGGTTTGGGTCGTTTGGTTAACCTCAATGGGTCATTTGGTTTTGGCTTCATTTGGTAAAATAGGTTAGCATTGGGTCATGGGTTGGTTGACCAATTGGTCAAACGGGTCAAACCAATGCTTGGAGATTCAAATGATGATTTGAAGAATTGGTTCAAGTGGTTTCAATATGGGATTTGATCATTTGATTCATATAGATCAAATGAGCTAAGTTGAATTAATTTGACCAAATTGAGTTAGTTCATGTTCAATTGGAAAAAATGATTGTATGCTTTGATTTAATTAATTTGAATTTTCAATTTAACCCTTTAGGTCAAATTGAACTAGGGTCAAGTTGACCAATCGTCAAATTGGGCTCAATTAATTTGGTCAAATTCAATAATAAATTTGGAATGAATGGTTAGTTGCAATCAATTTGAGTTAGATAAGATTTGACATTTTATTTTAGGCCAATTTGTGTCAACTCAATTAAATTGAACTTGATTTGACTCAATTGAGGGTCGTTCAATCATTGATCATGAGTTGGTGTGAATCAATGATTTCAATCAATTTGGTGTATGGTGGGTTTTGATTAGTTTAGGTTTCGCTAAAGGACTGGCTTTTTAATTCAAGGTTGATCATCCTAAGGTGATTGATCATGATATGAGGTATGGATGAGCTTGGTTCAATTCAATTTGGTTGGATTAGAACTTGGCTCAAAAAATATCATTTAGCCATTTTGGGTCAAGTAATTTAAATCGGTTTTGGCTTGATTCAAGTTTAGTTGAACTTATATATGAGTCTATGATTAAAATATAAATTCAACTGCAATCAATTTGGAGTCCAATGAACTTTAGCTCATTTGAAGTTTTCAAGCTACAAGGCTAACTTGAGTTTGACTTTGGTTGACTTGAGTTTGGTTTGATAATTGTAGATTTTATTTATATTTGGATATATGATTAAAAGAATGATTGATTAAAGAGAAAATCTATTAGTTTTGACTTAGTTTAGATCGATTTTGGTTAAGTCCAAGAAATTGGTTTAAATGGTATAAATTTGATTTTGATTTGATTTTGGATTTGATTTTGGCTACTTGAATTTATATTTCATTTATATTCTCAAATATAAATGAATATATAAATGATCCATGAGAAAATCATATGAGTTTGGAGTGATTTGGAAATAAATTTGACTAAGCAAATCAAAAGAAAGGGAAATCAATTTAGTTTGATTTATTTTTTGTCATAAATATAAATGAATGAGCCATTGATTTTAGGTTGATTTGGGTCAAGATTTGGTTAATAAAGTCATGGAGGTAGGTCCATATTGCTTAAGAAGGATTTTAGTTTGGTTTAATTTAGTTTGATTTAGTTTTGGTCATTTGAGTATAGGTTTTATTTATATTTGTGAATATAAATGAAGTGATAATTGATTTATAAAGAAATCAATCAAGTTTGGGATAATTTAGGTGGAGATTTGGCTAAGTTTATGAGAATGGGTTTTAGAACTTGGATTTGATTTTGGGATTGAATTATTTGAAGTTGGATTTGAATTAGAATTTGATAGTTTGATTGAAGAATTGAATTGCTATTTGAGAAAATCAAATGAATTGGAATTGAATTGGATTTGGTTAAAGCTATATCCATAAGATGAAATCGAAGGGCTTAGAAAGGGTTTTGAATTCAATCACAAAGTTCATGGAGAATTTTGAGCTTGAATTTGATCATGTGATTGATTGCTAGTCTTGGAAATTTGGTTTGGATTTGGCATGAATTTGAAGTTTGGTTTGAGAAGGAAAATATGGATTGAGTTTAGGCTATAGGATGGGCAACTTTTCCTAAGTCCCTAAGGCATGATCTATCCTATGACTAGCCCTTCTAAATCTCTAGATTTAAGTTAAGTATTCACCTAATCACTAGAAGTGTCTTAAGATTAAAAAGCTCTTAGTATCTATAAGAGTCTTAGATCTATGATAAGAAAATTGAGAACCTCCCAACATATATATATATATATATATATATATATATATATATATCATTCTAATCAAATTTGAGACAGAATATCTAATCCAATGTTTTTTATGCTTTTGAAAGACATCGCTTGTTTCTCAAACATCTCAAGCTTAGAGGCTATCTCGTTTGCAAATAGTTGTAGTGCTTAGGAGATAATGACTAAAGGGTGAGAATAATTCAATTTTGAGTTGATATAGTTCTAGATCGAAATTGGCTTGAACTTATGAAAGCAAGCAAAGTTTTAGACTATCTATTCTCACCTTTTCAACGTCTTTAAAAATATTTAAAGTACTCCCTATCCGAGTTGATCTATAGCCCTATTGATTGGAGGATGTTGCTTCTTCATATCGTGCATTTGAACCACATATGTTGTGATTTATGACTCATTACAGAGATCAGTGTACAGTTTTCAGAAGATTTTAAATGCTTCATTACAGAGATCAAAACTTTGAATTTAGACAACAAACTTTTTTTTTTCAATTGTTTTTCGCCAAAATACATTTAAATCTCATCCAGGTTTTACTGCAAGAAGGTAGGAAACTGCAATACCAAGTCAAAGAAGCCAATGCAGAAGAGGATCAGCACTACATCACCATAGTAAGAAGGTCCAACAATCCACACAACCCAGATGACAAAGCCACTGCTCTTCTCAACTGGAAACTCCAAGCTATAGAATTCCTGCCAGAGGAAGATGCGGTTTTGTCCTCCTCATCAACATGGCCATTCTCAGAACCATTTCTCTGATCAGAAGAGAAGACATTGGGGCCTGCTCGTTCGCCGCCGGGTCAGAGAAGTTGGTCCTGGCATAAGAGACTGGGGCTCTGTTGGTCTTCCGGCCGGCTCTTCTCATGACCATCTTCTTCTTCCCCAGTTCAAACCCTGGTACTGGAACCATGCAGATGAGGTCTTGGCGTCAGCTGAAGCTGGTGACTGGAGAGGCCATAATCACAGGTATTCACCTGTAATTGGTAAGGATGAGTTGTATAGATCAAGTATAATTTCTTGAAGATGGAGACAATATATGCTTGTTTTATGTATTTTGTTGAGATCAGGATATCAATTTTGTAATCATTAGATTTAGGTTAAGATAACTGTAATGCGTATTAATCAGATGATTTTTGTATTTTTATTTTGGGGGATTTACATACATACCACGCCAAACATCATATATTTACCTATTCACCTAAACTTACTATTTTACAAATTTAACAAAACATTCTAACATAATATTACCACTTTTCTCTCTCTTAACTCAAGAAGCTCGTCTTGTCACACATGATCGACGAAAGAGGAAGAGAGAGGAGAAGAGATCGAGAGAGGAATTCAAATTGAGAGGGAGACAAGATCGAGAATGAAAACGGCAGGGACTACGGCTTTGGAGGACAAATAGACGAAGAGAGGCTTGAAGGGCAACAGGAAGAATTAGAGCTATTTTACTGTCGAGGAAATCGAATGGAGTAGATGAATGGATGCAGTTTTAGACAAACGAGGAAGCGCTGGGAAAGAGAGAAACCGAATGAGAGAGGTCAAGACGGCATGGTTGAAGGAGACTTGATAACTGCGAGGGGAGGTTTCAAACTCTGTGAGATCGAAAACCAAAAGCATATGGGATGGTCGAAGGCCAAAGTTAATAGTTCAGCTCATCTTCTACCTCCATTGCCCCAACCCTCCCCAACTGGATCATGTAAACCCGCCATTAGAGCTTTTTAGGAGAATAAACCAGCAATATATTGTGTTTAAATTAAATTTGTAAAATAGAAGTTTTGGTGTAAATATAATAATGATGTTAACGCAGATGTATAAATCCCCTATTATTTTTTGTTAAACAAATTTAATGACTTGAGAAATTATTCTGATTATGTGAGCTTAATTATATAGTTATTTATGTGATGCCGGTTTGTTTTTTTTTTTTTTTGGCATTAACTTGCTTCCTCTTGTGATAGTGGATTCCACTGAAGTTAGAATATATTAATATTTAGTTATGATTGATTTTGATTAGCATAATTAATAGATAATTTAATGTGATAATTGATTTATTATATTTTTTTAATAGAGCAATTTTTAGTAACGTTGGAATGCAAAGAGATCAATAATTTAATTTTTTTGTTCCAAAAGTTTTTTTTTATCCATTTATTTACATTTTTTTCTTTTTAATATCAAAAACATAACATATATAATTTATATAAAGGATAATTTCAAAATTATTAAATTTATTAAAAATTAATCTTATATAAATTACATATATATATTCTTAAACAAATTCAATAATTTAAGAATTCATCCTAAGCAAATGGCAGGAACAAGTTTTCATCTTCGAAATTCCAGAGAAGCTCCATATCCGAAACTGAAGGGGCTCCCTGATTAAGCGGCTTGCCGGAGGCCGGTCCAGGCACCGGCGGCGTAAAGGCAGGAGAATCGAAAGGTATTCTACCATCGCCGGCCACTGGTTTAAGAAGGTGTTGGGATTCCTTCGCCAGAGGATAAGTCGGCGGCGGAGCTTCCTCGTTGGGGAAATTAACCTTTGCTTTGACTCCGCGGATCCGGCGAGCCTCGCGATCGTAGGCGCGGGCCGCCTCCTCGGCGGTGGCGAACGTGCCCAGCCATAACCTGACGCCCTTGGCTGGATCCCTTATCTCCGCCGCCCATTTGCCCCATGGCCGGCGGCGGATACCCCGGTACTCATGATTCTTCGGTCCCCTTTTACGTTTCCCTGCAACTAATTATAAACAGATAGAAAACCATAAATAATATTAATTATTCGTAATCAATAAAACGGTAATCAATACAGGAACACATACCCGGCCAGAGTTCAGAGGCGGAGATACAGCGGGTGGTAGTTTTGCTCTGGTGGGGAATAAAGTCAGCGATGACGGCTCCGCCACACATCCTTCCTGATCGAAATGGTTAGCGAAGAAGACAAAAGCAGAAATTGGCTTGATCGGTCGGATAATTTATTGTCGATTATATCGTCGGAGATGAATTTTATAAAAAGGAACCGAAATGGAGATCAGGAGTGGAAATTGCTTTGCTGGCTGTTCGATTTCCAACGGCGCGACGGCGGCGGCTGCTAGATTTCGTAAGTGAGGCCGTTGAATATGTTGGGGGCGACTCATCCAATGAGGATCGTCGAGGCGACTGACTGTCCGCCCGCAGATTGGTGTGGCGGCCGCCAATGTTTTAAGATGCCGAAACCAATTGGTCGTCTCGTCTCTCTCTCTCTCGCTCTATCGTGCCATTTGACCTAATTTAACCTTAAAAATACTCTGACCTCTCAACCACTAAATTAAGACGTATATATATATAATTATTGTATATTAGAAAATCAATTATGATAGAATAAAAATTTACATTTTAGTTTTGTTATGAAATTTAGTACATACGTAGATATTTGAGAAATTAATAAGAAAATTTCAGAATTTTTACTTAAAAAATCAAAAGAAAAAAATCATTTTCAAGAAAAAAATCTTCTACTACGATCTATTTCAGAGTACAAAAGTTTCTCGATAGCGGATTACAAGGTATTGATAATGAATCTCAAAATCGACAACAATAGTTATAATCGCGGTAATGCTTACAGTAGTAGATGACAACAACGTGCCGACGACGACGGCCAGCGATAATCACGATGGCGATACTGCGACCGACGCCGTTCGATGATCATCTAGCATGGGCATGGCCGACAATCGTATGATGCGCGATGACAATGAGATGACGACGATGGACGGCATGGCTACCGACGGGGCCGACCAGAAGTGGCAACCAAATGGCCGAAAGTGGTGGCATGATTATGCTTGAGGTTTTCAAGCTTTAGAGCTATCTCTCTTTGGGCCCCCCTCGAAGAATGAGCTATTTATAAGGATAGTTTTGTAGATACATGCAAAATCCAAACCACTCCACTCCATCTGGACGGCTCAAAATGATTCATTTGATCATTTGATGTATTTTAAGTATTTGAATGCTCAAATGAAGTCAATGATCTTGGCTTGTTAGATCCGGCCAAGACGTTTCGATTTGACTATAAACACTCCATGTTTAAGAGCTATTTGGATTTAACGATATCCAAAGTTTTCAATGATGTTTTAAATGCTTGATCTCATTTTCAACTTAGGATCAACTTGCTGACGTCAAGATTCGTGCTCGACTAGTAGTATTTTAAGTGTCATATCATCTCTATTTTAGATGACATTATCTCAATCATCATCCAAAATATATACGCAAAATACTTGAAAATAATAAATTCTTTAATGAAATTTATGGTCCACTAATCATACATTTTGAGAGAACGATCTTCGAGAGCACAAGATTATGATCACTGTGCGGCGTGCAGATGTACGCACATGAGCAAGTGTGGTCATGGACCCATTCAACATTTATGGGGGCTGCGACCACGGGCCGCATGAAGCCGCTCTGGGCGCTGATCACGGGCGGCATGAACTGGCATGCCAAGGAAACAGCGTGAAACCGCATAATGAGGGTTTTTTTGTCCGTTTTCCGCAATTTTCATCCGTTTTTCTTGATTTTACCTTTTACTATAGGCTATAAAACCCCAGTCGAGGAGAAGACACTCCTCATATGCTCGAGTGTTCGTCTTCTCCTTAAGAGAAGGTCGTTCGGAGGCGATCAAGGCCCGTGGTACATACGACGAGGTTGCGATTTTCCCTCGAAAGAGGTGTCAACCGTCCTCGCCGACCAAGCGGAGCGATCAGCCAGGTACATATGACGGTTTTCCCTCGAAGAGGCTTCAACCGTCTCGCCGACCGACCGGTTGAGATCAGGCCTTTAGTTCTGAGACGATTTTCCCTCGAAAGATCAACCATCCTCGCCGACGTTTGGAGGCATCAAGACCCAGGTTCATGAGGCTGCTTTCCCTCGAAAGAGGCCAACCGCTCGGGACCAATCCGGTTCTGAGGCGATCATACTCTTCTTCTTGTAGGAAATTGGATTTCTTGAAACTTCAATGGATGGTTCATACTGACAACCCCAAGAAGCGTTAACTAAGAACCGTCATTCAAACAATTTAAAGTTTGTGCTAATTTCGAATATCCAGATAGAATAACTTCTTCTTATTTATTTATTTATTTAATTTTTTTTTTATCTCATATATATGCGTATCATTTTCATCATATCGTAGGCGAAAAATTTTATCCCAAGCTATCCGTGAGCGATAGAGTCAGAAAAGGATATGCCCAAGTATTGGGGTGAGTGAGTTGCTTCACAAAATTCTCAGATTTTTGTCATTTCTCTCTCTTTATTTATTTATTATGTATTTTCATAGGGTGATGGTTGGAAGAAAACCCATAGCGTGACAGATATAGACGATATACCATACATTATGAGATAGTTTAATGGTGTTCCGTAAAATTTTACTTCCCTAATGAGTGGATATTGTTGCTAAAAGTTTGATCGAGCTGCTCACCTCAGTGATACTTTACTATTTCGAGATGATTCTTCGTGGACGATTCCTTTGGCTCGAAGTTGATTGAGATCTTTAAAATATATGGTGTAACTTTGTCACAATTTTCATTTCGAAGCTTTAGTGATCATCGGGGTTTAACTATCTTCTTTAGAGAGCGTGGTGTTACTTTGAACATCAAATATTTGTGTCGAATGTGTAAATTCGCATGTGATGCTCAGAGACGTGTTTCTTATTGGGCTATAAAGAATTTGATAGAATTTTCAGCATGGGATCCATCTAGAAATTGGTCTAATGGATTCTTTTTTGTGAAAAATGAGTGGGACCTCCCTGAGAGATGGGGAAGATTGAATGACCTTCCAGATCCATTGCTGATTGAGGAGAATGAAATCTTAGCAACTCTTAATATTCCTGATGCAGGAACCTTACAACATGAGTTACGCCACATTGACAAATATATATTTGAAGATAGAATGTTCAAGGTTGGCATTTCCATCCGCAGGGAGATCTCACACTCTTCCATTGAAGAGGTCAAGTAAAGGTGATGAAAGGTTTTCTCATGTTAATAGGGTTCTTTCAAGAAGCCGTAACGAAATCACGGTAGTAGCAATGTTTCAAGAAGAAATGCCATGTCAAGTGACTACGCCAAATATCTCATGGAGAAGATGTTCACCCCGCCTCCAGAGTTTAGCTATTTCAACTCATAATGGAGTTCATTTCAAGTCGCACATTCTCGAAGAGGTGTTAAAGCACGTATACACTGGACGTCAACGAGTAGATGAATTAGTACATTGTCTCTTCCTCCTTCTTTTCTTCTTTTCCTTTTTTCTTTGTGTAACATTTGTGATGATTTTTTTTATAGGTAGCTCAAACATTATGGCTGATGGCTTATTTGGGTGTCTCTTTAGACGAGTGGAATATGGAATTTGTGAAAGTAAAATATCTGCAATGCGAGTATGAGCGAAAGATGAGTGTTAAGGCCAAAGATGACTGGAGGATCATCTAAGCTGTATATAACCGAAGCTAACATGTCAACTTCTCTTTCTCTCAGGAGGTGGAGACTCATGATGAGTGATTGAGGTGAGAGACTCTCGAAAAGAGAAAAGACTCAAGGCACTGCAAGAAGAAAGCTCAAGGGAGAAGAAAGCATTACAAGATCGTCTTCGAGAAGGAGCTTATAATGTTAGAGCGAAAGCAAATGAAATCTCCTTGAAGGCAGTGGACGACTTTAAGAACTCCTTGGCTTATCGCGATACTATTGAAGACCATATCCAGGAAGCTTGTAATCATATTCTTGATATTGAAGTGAAGGACTTGGAGCACCAATGTTTAGATGAGGGCTTCATTCCTAAAAGGAATCCGCTTAGTACATCGCACAATCGAAGCTAGTATCGAGAATCTATCTCCCAGCCAAGTATCTGAAGACCCTTCGCCAGATTCAGGAGATGAAGGAGTCGAGAGTGAGTCCAAGAGAGCATCTTCTAGTGATGAGGAGGACGTTGATATCATGTAGTATCACATGAAGATGCATTTTTTCTTTTATCTATATATTATTATTATTTTGTATCGAATTTTGATTCTTTCTTATATCATCATGCCAATGATAATTATTATTTTATTGATATGCTCTTATTTTATTTTTTTACCTACCAGGGTGATTGGTCGGAATATTATTCGACGATGCTAACCTATACGGATGAGGCCATGGGAAGTCCACCAAAAATCTTTTGGCCTATCCTAGGTATTAGTCAAAACATTATTTGACATCTTACATGTATGGAAGGGACCGTGGGATGTCCACTAAGGACCTTTTGACCTATCCTAGGTATTAGCCAAAGTGTTATTTGACTTCTTACTTGTATGGAAGAGGTCCGATCAAGTCCCTGGGATTGATCATGCCCGACCGAGATACAACGGAGTGCATTTCAAGTGGGAGGATTAAATGAAGAAGGTTATTTATATGCAACAAACTTGAAAGAAAAAAGTAAATTCATTACTCGATAAAGTCTGATACAATCATAAGATGATTTTAATACATATATGAAAGAGATGACAATGAGACAAACTAAAAATTGTAATAATTATGCGAGAATTACCGATAATATTTTTGGAGATTCTCAGTGTTTCAGGTTCGAGGTAAAGTTTTTCCCTTCGGATCCTTGAGCTTGAATGTTCCTGGCTTGACCATAGCTATAACTACATATGGGTCATCCTAAAGAGGTGAGAGTTTATTGTGTTGACGGTCTTTGCCTACAATTTTGAGACTTCGCAGGACCAAGTCACCGACAGATATAGGATGAGATTTTACTCTTTTGTTGAAGTAATGAGCTACTCTTTGGTGATAGGAAGCAGTCCGAAGTAGGGTCATGTCACGAAGTTTCGGAGTAGGTCAGTTTGCCGCAGTTTTTTCATTACCATCATGATCGAATAATTGAACTCTTGGACTTGGAACTCGATATCCACCGGTATAATATTTCGTCAAAAATACAAGTTATATGATGTCTCACCAGTTCGGGATGTAGTGCGGTAAGCCCAAAGAACATTAAAGCTCATAAACCCATTGCCTTCTCAAGACGTGTTTTAGTCCTTTGAGTATATAGCAGTATGTCCGCCTATGCGCTATACCGTATGCGATTGAATGTGAAGATCTTTGCAAAATGACGTAAAGACTTTTTCAGTAAATTGGGTTTCATTGTTAGTGATGATCTTTGCAGGAAGATGAATCGACATACTATATTTTTCCAAATAAATTATTTAGCATTTGCCTCCGTGATTTTAGCGAGTGGTTCGACTTCCACCCATTTAGTGAAGTAGTCGACGGCTAAAATGATAAAATTTTGTTGCCCTGATGCTATCGAAAAAGGTCACATGATATCAATTCCCTACTAAGCAAAAGACCATGGGCTTTGAAGGGATGAGAGCTCTGTATGCGGCATGTGAGAGAGTTAGAGTGCAACTGATAACTTGCACATTTTTTTGTGAACTCCAAGGCATCCTGTTTCATCGTAGGCCAATAGAACCATTGTCTTATAATTTTAAGGGCTAGCACCCTTCCTCTTAGATTTGCTCCACACATCCCCAAGTGAACCTCTCTTAATGCATAATTGGCCTCTAATGGTGAGAGGCATTTGAGGTATGGCCCAGAAAAAGCTCGTTTGTATAGTTCACCTCCGATAATAATAAAGTTTGAAGCTTGTCTTTGGAGACGAGTGCTTGGGTCTTCGTGAAGGGTCCCTTCAGAAAAAAGACAGGACGAGATTCATCCATGAAGGTTCTTTTATCTCATTAATTGTTTATATTACCTATGACCCTTGGATACCAAAAAAATGTATTTCTTCAACATGCATTCTCTTAAATAGATCTCCAGTAGTAGATGTAGCAAGCTTAGCGAGAGCGTCACCAAGTATTCTTCTCAAAGATGTGAATGATTTGATGTGTCTTGAAATGAAAGAATAAGACTTTATTAAGTTGAGATATTGTGGAGGATTATGAGTATTAAAGTTTCCTCAACTGGGAGGCGACACGAGAGTCGCAGTGGATCACTAAGTTTTGAGCTTCACAATCGATGGTGAGTCTCAATCTCAACATGAGCCTCATATTCACCATATTATTAGAAATTTTAGAAGTTCATACTCTAAGGTATTCTGGGGAAATAAGTAAGATTCTCCCGACCGATTTCGAATCTCCATCAACATGAGGGTCCATTGAGAGAAAGGCATAGTAGATAGCTCATTTGAGTTGGCAAGGCATTCCACTATAAAGTCTACGAGTATTTGAGACTTTATATCAGGCCGAGGTAGGAAATGAATATCAAACTCTCCCAAATTCTACAAACCATTTAATTAACCTCTCATATGCCTCTGGTTTTTGTAGAATGACCCTTAATGGTAAATGAGTGTAAACATCGATAGTGTGAGCTTGGAAGTATGGACGCATATACCAGAAAACTAAAGCCGAGCCACCTTATCTCGCGTGGATAACTACTTTCTATATCGAGAAATTTGTCGACATAAGAATTGGTCATGTATCTTTTCGCACTAAAATTGAGCTTATCGCTGGAAGAGATCATGAGATATAAGTATAACATCTCTCCTTGAATAGCTTGATAGTAGGGAGATGCTAAATACTCACTTAGTTGCTACATGACATTCATCACCCACTAAAATTATTATTTTAGCTTTTTAATATTTTAAAGAATGAAAAATATTTATCCTTAACGAGAAAGCGGGATAAGGTAGCAATTTGTCCATTCAAACGTTGAACTTCTTTGATATTATTTGGAGGAGTCATATCTTTGAGAGCTTTGATTTTCTCGGGATTGGCCTCTATCCCACGGTGGGTTACCATAAACCCAAGAAATTTTCTCGACGTAACCCCAAAAATACACTTAGTCGGGTTAAGTCGCATGTTATAACATCGAAGAAGATTAAAGAATGTTTCTAAGTCAGAAATATGCTGTGATTCTTCCAAGTTTTTTACTAACAAGTCATCCACATATACCTCCATTGTGCGGCCTAATAGGTCTTTAAAAATCTTGTTCATAAGGCGTTGATGGGTAGCACCAGCATTTTTTAACCCAAATGACATAACTTGGTAATATTATAAACATTTATATATTTGAAATGTTGTGGCTTCTTCATCCGTTGGATTCATTTTTATTTGGTTGTAACCGAGTAACCATCCAAAAAATTGAGCATTTGATGTCGCATACAACCAATTGATCAATGAAGGAAAAACTATCTTTCTGCAAGCTTTGTTAAGGTCAATGTAATCAATACACATTCTCCATGTTCCATTTATTTTCTTAACCATGACAATATTTGCTAGCCATGTAGTAATGTACCTCTCATTATGAATCCCGCTTGGGAGCTTGTTAACTCTTGTCAATAGCAGAGATCAAGTGTAAAACTCGCTTTTGGATGATTGGTTTGTATGTTGGATCAATCTTGAGGGAGTGCATGATCATATTGGGGTTGACCCCCAGCATATCTGTTGGAATCCAAGCGAAGATGTCTTGATTTCTGCGTAAGAAGTCTATGTATTTTTTCCCTTTATTCTTCTGAGAGCAGAGATCTCACTTGCACTGTTCGTAGTGGTTGGTCATCTGACAATGCCACAGAGAGCAAGTCTTCTACATGTGAAGTTTTTTGGGGTACTTCTTCATCTCGAAAATTAATATATTCGATGGTCATAAGGGTTGAGCTTATCCGAGGTAACAGTTATCATTGATTTTCACGGACCACCCCAACTCTAACAGGGTTGGAAATTTCATCTTAAGATGAGAATGACCAAAAAATTGATTGAGGGGCTTCAAGATAGATTATATGTCAACTGACTTGACCACCATGAATTGATTGAATGAGTCACTTGTTGAGGGAATTCTCCGGACAATGGAAGGGTGATTGTCCCTACTCACACGCGATTATCAAACCCAGTATAATGGTCCCGCAAGTTGGAGCTTTTCCCAACCAAGCTCATGCTAAGAAAGGTGGAGTAAAATAAGACATCAACGTAACTCCCATTGTCAATCAAAATTCTCTTAACATTATAGATGGGTCACATCCCTCGATGACAAGTGGATCTTGATGAGAAATATGAACTCCTTCTAAGTCTGAGTCATTAAAAGTGATGGAGTGATCAATACGAGATTTCTTTAACTCTGGTTCTTCATAGGTGGCAATGAGGACTTGATTAGATAGTAGTGGTCCTCATACGATTGCTTCAATTTTCTCAACTGTTTGATGACTATTTTGTTGTTTCTGTGATGATTATCATGGTTATCCCCCAGTTGGAGTTTTGTTTGTTTGAGTCGATTGATTCTTCACAAATCGACGTAGATATCCTTGTTGAATGAGCCTCTCGATTTCTTCTTTGAGTTGTTTGCACGCCTTAGTAGTATGTCCACGACTTCGATGAAAGTGATAATATTGCTCTTGATTTCTTGAATTTGGTTTCAGCGGATGTGGCCACTTCATCTCGAATGGCCATCAGGATGTTAACACGAGATGTGTTCAGTGGTGTGTATTCCTTTTCTGGTCGTGGTTCACGTCGTTGATGTGAGGGACGTGGAGGGAGATCACGACTGCCTTGTTGCTGATGACTCGTTCTGGGTGCTCTTACGTTTTCTAGATTGTTCAAATTATTTACAATGAGCATTAATAGCATCGCAAAATTTGTGCTTCAACACGATGAACCAAGATACGAAATGACCGTATCGCATTAGTGATGAGTAAAAGGCCCTGAAACCCTCCAAGGAAAACTCCTCTTAATAGTTCAGGGTCTACTCCAGGTATTTGGCGAGCTTCTAAGGAGAACCTCTGGAAGTATTCCTTAAGTGATTCACCCTTATTTTGATGAATGTCGGAGAGATGAGAGGATTCTTTAATGATCCTTCGATTCGTAATGAATTGTTCCACAAAAATCTTGGCGAGTTCATCAAAGGTATGGATGGATCCCCTTGGAAGGGAGTAGAACCGCGAAGCTTGTCCCTTGAGGGTAACGGAAAAGACCTGCAAAGGTGTCGTGAGCTCTGGTATGCATGATGAGTCAGAATGGTCGATGTGTTCATAGGTTGCCCCATCATAAGAGTCGATACTTGGAAGCGTGAACCCTACTAGAATGGGATGTTGAAGAATAGCCTCAATTAGAGATGAAGACTCTTGATAGCCGCGATGAGAGAGAATATTATTTCCATCTTTATAATGAAGTTCTTTCGCACTGTGTTGTAATTACACGATAACATGACGAGTGGAGTCACAGACAAAAGAACGCGCTGCTACCAAAGAATAATTGGTGATAGCGATTGAGCGACGGATGAAAGAGTAACCAACAGAGTGATCAAGATCGCGGAAGTGGAGGAACTTCACCGATGGCTGGCCCGAGATTAGCATTTTGACCTCCCACCGCTAACGATCGATCTTGTGGAAGATGTGTGGGTATTGTTGTGTTCCTCGTAAAAGTCGGATCATCTTATTTTAAGACTCTTCCATTCGGCGCAGACGATCTTCTAGGGAGATTCATGCCTTCACCGTGGTCACGCCTATCGTGTGGCGTAAGCCGGCCCTGGTTCAAGGATTGGTTTCGAGAGTGACGGGAGTTGGAGCGGGAGGCTCCGTTGTTATGAGTATTGCGCCTATTGGCCATGATGCGGGTGTTCACATAATTTATGATTGAGGGGTCGCTTCCCACAGACGGTTTCAAACTGTTGCGTGTTAGAAAATCAGTTGCGGTAGTATAAAAATTTGCGCCTTAGCTTTATGGAATCCAAACACACACACAGATGTTTGAGGAATTAAGAAAACCAATTTTTACATGAAATAATCTGAAAAAAAAAAAAACAATAAAAAATCTTCCACTGTATTTGTTTGAGTACAAAGTTTCCCATAACGGATTACGAATAGATATGAGAAGGTGGGAATCAAAATCGACAACAACTTTATATAGTGTCAAATAACGCATGGTAGATTATGATGAACAATGTTAGTGGCGACATGAATGTCGCCGGTGATGACCGAAGATGGCGCGATGGTCGGTAATGCGACCGACGATGGTAGTCGCAGCGGACGACGTCGTGGTCGCCGATGATGACTCATGGTTGACGGACGATGGCCAATAGTGGTTGCGATAGGCGACGAGATTGACGACGATGAGGACGCGGGGCTACGACTGGGCCGATGGCTGGGGCAACCAACGTGGTCGACGATGCCGTGAAGACGATTATGCTTGGGTTTTCAAGCTTTGAGCTCCTCTCTCTCATGAAGAATGAGGGGTTATTTATAAGAGTGGCGTTTATGTAGATACATGTAAAATCCAACCACTCCACTCCATCGATGGTGGCTCAAAATAATTCCTTTGATCATTTGATGTATTTTAAGTATTTGAATGCTCAAATGAAGTAAGAATTATGATCTTGGGCTTGAGATCCATCAAGACGCTCGATTTGACTATAAACACTCCATATTTAAGAGCTATTTAGTGATTTAACTAATATCCCAAAGGTTTCAATGATATTTTAAGTGCTTGATCTCGGCTAGTTTCAACTTAGGATCAACTTGCTTTTGACGTCAAGATTCGTGCTTCGACTAGTAGTATTTTAAGTGTCATATTAATAATAGTATCAAACTCTCTTACTTCATTTAATTCAAGTTTAAAATTTAGGCTGAGTCTACCTAAACTCATTAGGTTAGATAAAATCCAAGGAGGATGCATTAGATCACTAGGTATAGTATTCTAAATGCTTAATTAAGAGGTTCCTAATTACTAATTTCAAAAGTGAAGTTTACCTCATCCAAAAATAAGGTCAACACCAATAAAAAAATAACTAAGATATGACTTTCTTAAAAAAAAATTGTAATACTTATTGTATCCTTTTAAACAATAGCTTCTTCTACAACAACTTCTATTTTCTCAGATAGCTACAATTGTCTCAAATATTTCATAAATCTCTATTTATTAGACCATTTATGTTATTTTTATAAGCTAAATGAAAATTTATGATCAATTTGAATTTTCTTGCCATATTTGAAGTTATTTAATGCTACTTGAAACTTCTAATAGATATTTCTTTAAATAATGTCAATTTGCATTGCGTGTCTTACAATAAAATCCATAATTTTAATAAAGTTTACTTTTGCTTGTGGGGAAATGTCAAACCTATCAACATCTAAGGTGAAGATTGGTGGGTCACCCAAGCATCCACAAATTTTATTGTATTTTTTAATTTTAGAATTTAATTTATTTTATGAGCTTATTAGCATGATTGGTAGCCTGAGTTGTGTTTATATTTGTGCTCATATATCCTTTAGAATGCTCAAATATAATTTGAGTTGAAGCTTACAATCATTAGAAGCCTGGATTATAAATTTTTACCTTTACTCATATCCATTTGGCAGGCAACAATAAATATATTGAATCTTTATGTAAATTAAAATAAAATCTTGACATAATTTTTGTAGCACACAACAATGCCCCACCAACATAAATTTGGACATCAGCTCAAACATTCTTCTAGCTATTACCTGCCTCATCCAGATCAAATAAAATATTTTGAAATCGAAATTCAAATCTATTTCACTAGAATAATGCATTACATAAAAGGCATAATAAACATATTTGGGGCATTTAAATAGCACATAATTCTTAGAGAGAGAGAGAGAGAAAATCTTAAGAAATGTTAATGGGAAATTTCACACCAATTTCGCTCGCTGAGCTCAAACCTGCACTTCCCTGTCGAAAATCCAGCTAAAACGCACAGTACTGAAACCCTGCTTTGCCCTGCCATGAGCTCTCTCCTCCAGCTTCCTGTACCTGGGCACCAATTTACACACAAAATCCTGCGCCTTCCTCCCCTCCGTGTATTAATTGATTAAAATTTCATAAAAAATATGCCGATAATTATTTTTTCTAAAAAATGGGTTTATTTATTTAGATATACATTATCATCATATTTTTATATATTTATAAATTAATTATTTTTTAATATCAAAATTTTAAATTGATATTCAAATATTAAAATTCATAACAAAAGTTTAATTCATATTTTTTATTTTCATAAAATTTATAATAATTTAATGATGATATATGTAAATATATGATCAAATTTGTAAATGCATATGTTGTAGGTATTTGATTTATTAATATTCCATTTATTTATTTTAACGTATATGCCCAGCCTTCCTTCGGGGTATTTTTGTAACTTGTTTTATTTATTTTATCGTTATTCGTCGTTCCGTACACGGTGGTCCTGGTTGGTGTGATGTATGGGACCCACTAACATGCCCAGGCCCGTACCTATCTAAGGACGGGCGTACCTCGGTGCGGTATCGTGGTCTCCATTCCCCGCTAAAATTTGACCCAACGAAAGGACCACAATGTTTTTATGGATGAAATTTATATTAATTATTTATGTTTTCTTATATAACTTGAACTTTAATATTTTGAATATAATAATAAGGTGAATACTTTAAGATCTATTTAGGATCAATATTATTTTATATTTTATATTTTAATATTATTTTAAAAATATTTAAAATAATTTTTAATATTTAAAAATAATAATTATTATTAAATATATTTTAAATTTAATTTAAATGTAAATAAAATTAAAAATAAAAGTGATCAATAATTTTGATTAAGTTTTATTGTTTTGATTAGTTACTCCTCTTTGCTTTTATTCGGGAGATTATTATGTGAGGGTTCGAATGTTGTTATATTTTTATATTTTAATAATATAATTTTATATGATGCACAACTAATACATATTTACTATATATTAGTTGAAAAATATTATTTATTGATATAATATTAATAATATAATAATATATAATTTTTGTAAACATAAAACTACACATCACTTCAAATAATATATAACAATTTATAACTAATATATATTAATAGTATATTATTTGAGTGTCATATGATGCTATATTTTTAAGATCAAGATATAAAAATTATATCAGGACCTCATAGATAATAATTTTTTTCTTTTATTATAAATTTATTTTAAATAAATTGCATCTCCTTTTATTTTTTTTATTATGTTCTTATTTATTTATTTGTGTAAAAATTAATTATAATTTTAATATCACAGTATGATGCTTCATTTTTTTTTTTTGCTTATATAAAATTGGCTAAACTATATTTGCAATTTATTTATTACAAGATATGCTTGTATTGGAATAAAAATTAAATTCATAAAGCCATTAGTAATTATTATTAAGCTAATGTTAGTCAATAAGTTAAGTGTCATTATTAAGTTTTTTGTATAGTTAATTTTTATAATAAAATAATTCATACAAATTGATTTTAAACTAAAATTTATAGTTTTACATTATGCATTGAGTTGTATGATTTGCGAAAAGCTTCAAGTAATTTTAATTTTTAGGAAGTTTATATACACATCATAAAATTATTTATTTATTATTTTAATATCTAATATATATATATATAATAAGTCTCAAAATAAAATAAGTCTTTTTTACGAAAATTTTGAAAAAATTAAAAAATTGAGCGTCATTCAATTAGATATTAAAATTGAAATATTAAATATATAAAAATTAAATTATATGTATTTACTTTATTTATTTATAATAAAAATTTATTATTTTACCACAAAATCCTCAAAAAGGTTTCAGTCCGCGAACGGCAGTGTACTTCCGCGGTACCATTACCGTCCCCTAATACTACCTTCTCCACACAGAGCCCGCCACGTCATTTTTTATTTCTGAAAGTTCTGAAATACACTCAGTCTTTTAAAGTTTTTACAAATTAGCTTCACTCTTCTCTTTTCAACTTTAGCCCCGCTTTTGTCATTCCATATTTAAGCAGTCGAATCACCGGTGAAGGCAGTATCCGAACCCTCTCTTTCTCTTTCTTCGTCTTCTTCCTCTCTTCCCTCTCTACGTAGCCCCCCCAACGGTCTATCACGGATCGTTCCCTCCACTGGATGTGGCATATCTACTAAAGAAAATAACCTGCCGGCTTCTTCCCTCTGCTCCGGCCATGCGATCACTCTGCTGGCTTCCTCTGCTCCGCTGGCCAGCCAGCTTCGTCGCCCCGCTTCCTCTTCAACTCTTCCTCCCGGTGCCTTCGTTCCTCTTCAGCCCAACCTAAATCCATCCTCGCCCGTTTTTTGGTTTTCGTTCACCTATGAAGTGCAGCAACCCTCCATCTTCGCCGAAATCCATCACGGTCGTTCTTTCCGTGGACCTCCTGGTCCAGATCCTGGGCCACATCGTCGGCGATCGCGACCGGAAATCGTTCCGTCTCGTCTGCCGTTCTTTTCTTCTCGCGGAGTCGCTTCACCGCCACTATATCCGTCCGCTCCGCCTTGAGTCTCTACCCACGCTTCTCGGCCGTCGATATCCATCCATTGATTCCCTAGACCTCTCCGTTTGTTCTTCACTGGATGCCAACTCCCTCGCCGCCGTGATCGCTAACGGAAGCTACTGGCAGAAACTACGCCGGGTAGGGCTCGCCAGGGCGAGTGGGGTTGGGTGGAAGGGAATCGAAGCTCTCGTCGCGGCGTGTCCCGCAATCGAGGCTATCGACCTCTCGCATTGCTGCGGTGTTAGCGATCGGGAGGCGGTAGCGCTTGCTAAAGCGACGGGGCTTAGGGAGCTGAGAATTGATAAGTGCCTCGGCGTGACTGATGTCGGACTTGCTATGGTGGCAGTCGGGTGCGGAAGGCTCGAGAGATTGGGGATTAAGTGGTGCATGGAGATCTCCGATATTGGTATCGATCTGCTCGTTAAGAAGTGCAGGAATTTGAGGGCGCTCGATCTGTCTTATCTCAAGGTCCTAAATACTTTTACCCTCAAGGATTTATCGAAAAATTACTAACTTTTATGTAGATTTTTTATTGTTTCGTTAATTATAGATTGATAGTAGTTCATATCACTTATTGGGGGCAATTTCGCTTCTCAGGTACGTCTTTTTTATTTCTTTTCAGGTGACTAATAATTCACTTCGCGCGATTTCTACCCTTGAGAAATTTGAAGCTCTGACTGTTGTCGGATGCCGGTTCATTGATGATGAAGGCTTAGCTTTTCTCAACAATGGTAGAAATTCTTTACAGGTGACAGTTTAAGCATAAGCTCTTACTATTATGATTTTTCCTAGAAAGTTATCATCCTGGGTACTGAACTACTGATTTGAGCTTTCGCTAGCTAAGAATTATATTCTTAGGTCATGTTTGGTTGCAAGATTTAGCCAGTATGTAGGCTAATTCTTACCAAAATCTTGAGTTTCTTCTTTTCAGGTTAAATATTAAATTTAATAAATTCTTGGGATGTTGGACTTATGAGATTTTTCTTCTCCTTCATTCAAACTTTAACCCTTCTGATCTCCTAAATCTTGATTTAGGAGATTTGCTAAATCCTACTTGTAGCTGAACAGTTCTTAAACATAAACTAATCTTGAAGGAATAAATTGGGTCCAGACCAGTACCCAATTCGTAAGGCTTGTTTCAACTTTTTTTTTACTTTGGTTTGTGGAAGAATAAAGTTAATTTTGATGTCCTTTTAGATGAGGCTGATTTTAAATCCAGGTGGGTGAGTGGGTGGATTAGTCTTAAGCCATGGCAGCCAAGATGGTTCGATTATTTAATTCACCCATCTGAACATGGAAACCACGGTCTAGCTAATTCTAGGTTGTTTAAATTGATTCTATTATCAGTTTACCATTTGGTTCTTTATTTCACAAACTTCCAATTAAAAAATTGCTGCTTGATACATGATCAAACTCTTAATTTCTCTTATCTATTTTTCTTTAAAGCCTATTTGAGCTGAATTTATAGTTCTTAATTTCTCTTGTCCATGATTGATGTGATATTCTCTTTTTTATAATAGTTTTACTTAAAAAGTCTTCTTTAACAATTCTATTTATCCATTATATTGGTCTAGCTTTTTTATCATCTCTTATACATATGGAGATAACTTGAGTCTATTCAAGTTTTAAAATTGCTTTATTGGTTGTTGAAGCATTTTTCACCCATGAAATGAGTAGCAAGCGTCAAGATCAAAAATTTGCACAAAATAAGGAGTATTATCTTAACTTGAAAGTGTGAGGTAAAAAGTAACATATGAACATTCTACCTATTAACATTTTAAAAAGTAATATATTAACATTCTAATATGATAAGAAGTAACAAATTGCACAAAGTAGCAAGTGACATGTTTAAATTCCAAAATCAAATCATGAAGCAAGAAAGGTTAGTTCTCTCTAGTCTCTCCCACTCTAATTGCCTTCTTAAAAGTAAGAATATAAGTTACAATATTACATATAAAATCACAAAGATTAGAATTACCAAATTAAAAAAAAAAAACTCCGTTTTCATAACTCATCAAGCATCATAAGGGTCATCGACATAAAGAATTACTCTGTTATGCCTTTTCTTTAATTATGTCCATGTTCTCGCATTCTTCTTTCTCATCTTCAATCTCAATTATCTTTCGCTTCCATAATAAGTTTAACAAGGCTTATTATGTATTGATTCATAGATTCTCTTGTGCCTATAACCGATATTTGTGGCAAAATAGATGTAGAATTTTGGCCATTGGAATCAACATCCATTGTATCATTAAATTGTCATTGTGCTTAGTGCTTTAAGCTTTAACATTGTTTCTTTGTTAATTTATGCATGGATTTTCTGTTTCACCATCTCAGGCACTTTGCCACATTGTGCAACATTCTTGTATAAGCCAAAGATGTTCTTTTATTCTTGCAACACCCCTTTTATCGATAGTTGCACTTCAGATAAAAATGTCTTGTCATTTCCTCGAATATTAACTTGCACATTATACCTCTGTGCTGAGTCTTTTATTTTCTGAAGATACCTAAACTTATGCATGCCTGATTCAACTAAGTTAAATCCATTTGTTATTATCTTTTTGCTAAGATGCTAGTCTGATTATCATTGTGTATGGCAATTTTTTAGTTTATTCTTTCAAGTTTCATCACATTTAATTTAACATATTCATTTATGCCATTTTCAAATTGATTTTCAATGAACTTTTTTTTGCTTGACACTACGTATCACAAAATAAGTCTAATTACAAAATAATACAAATTAACTCTTTAAGTTTCTAGGTTTAGATCGCTAATGGATTTTGTAGATGGACCAAGAAGTAAAGTTAGTTTGTTTCATTTGCAGAGTATTGATATCTCACGATGCGATAATGTGACATGGTTTGGCGTTGCTTCTGTAATTGAAGGGCACAGAAATCTCCAGATGATTAATATGGGCAACTGTCGTACTGTGAGTCATCTTGCAGCAGCGTTAAGGTTCCTCGCCTTTGGTTCTACTCTTTCCTGTTCTTATACTGATTTTCTTAATGGAAACCTCAGGAAGTTGCTCCAGCCTTTCTGTCACAGCTTAGTCTCATCAAAACAACCTTGAACATCCTGAAACTTGATGGGCTACAAGTATCGAATTCTAGCCTCCAGAACATTGGTTCTAACTGCAAGAACTTGGTAGAGATTGGGCTCAGCAAATGCCGTGGCGTGACTGATGAAGGCATTGATGAGCTTGTATCAAGTTGTACTGGCCTGAGAACTATCGATCTTACTTGCTGTCACCTTCTCAGTGACAATGCTCTTGATGCCATTGCCAACTACTGTAGTCATCTTGCTTGTCTCAGATTAGAGGCTTGCTCACTGATGACAGAAAAGGGGTTTGGTGAAATTGCTATTGGTTGCTCTCAATTGCAAGAGGTAGATCTCACTGATTGCAACATAAATGACAAAGGTGAGACCCCCAAGTTTGTTTTGAAAGCCTTCCAGCTAAATTATTCTTTTTTTTTTGGATTTTCTTTTTGATTAAAATCAGGTTTGTTGGTACAGCATTGCAACACTTGTCAAATTGTTCAGAGCTCAAGGTTTTAAAATTAGGTCTTTGTGCCAACGTTACCAGCAAAGGCCTGGCTCATGTTGGATCTAACTGCAAGAATTTAGAAGAATTAGATCTTTACCGGTGACTATCAGAACGTTTTGGATGTTCTTTTTTCATTTATTGTAATAAGATTGCTGGCTGATTATTTGTCCTCTTTCAGATGTGTGGAAGTTGATGATTATGGATTGTCTTTCTTATCTGATGGCTGTAAGAAGTTGAAGAAGCTTAACCTTTGCTATTGCATCCAAATCACTAATCAAGGCCTTCAGTATCTGAGCAACTTTGAAGGGCTATCGGATCTTGAGTTGAGGGGGCTTGTTAACGTTACTTCTTTTGGGATTACTTCTATAGCCTTTGGTTGCAAAAGCTTAGTTGAACTGGACTTGAAAGGCTGCCCCTCAATAGATGATGCTGCCTTGTTTGCTCTTGCTCAGTATTCCCAAAATCTTCGGCAGGTAAGTTGACTTCATTATCTTCTCTCTGAAGCTATTTTAATAATAAATATATATTTTTTTAAAACTTTTGCAAGCAATTCCCTGCTATAAGTTTAGCTTGAGCTAACTCGAGTGTTATTTAGCTCAGTTAATTTAGAAAACGACTCAAATTTTTTTGTTTATATTCAACTTATTAACTTATCAGTGAAACATGAGCAGTTAATGAACATATAAAGTACACCATGTGTAGATACATAATATATCCATACAATTATAAATGTATGAATACGAGTATACATATATACATAAACACATGTAATACACGCATACATACAAACACGCATTAACATGATCAAGCTATCATAAAGTCTAATCTGATCAAATAGGATCTTATTCCTGAACACGAACATTCTGCACAAAATTATACTACATTTGTGTTCATCATGCAGATTAATGTATCAAACTGCCCAATCTCTGGCCTGGGCCTATGCAAGCTGCTATGCACATTAAGGAGTCTGCAAGATGTGAAGCTGGTGCAGCTAACTCGAGTGAGCGCGGAGGGCTTCGAGTTCGCTCTGAGAGCTTCTCGGTGTAAGCTGAAGAAGTTGAAGTTAGTTGGTGATCTGAGGAAGCTCCTATCGCCTGGACTTGTACAGATGCTTCAAGCCAGGGGTTGCAGGATTCGCTGGGTGGACAAGCCCATGGTCTACAACTCTTTTCCAGTTGCATGAAATGTGACTTCTTGTTGGTTATTTTGCATTCATTGAATTTTGTTTGAATATTACATGGTTTATGATGGTGCAAATTGAAATCAAATTTAAAAACCGTAGGGTTATGGTTGGAATAGATGCAACATAGGAGGCTCATTTGGTTGTTTGAAAGTATAAATTATGTTTTATGAAAAGTGAATTTATATTTGCAAGGCTCATTGATTAGAATTATCGTTTTTTTTTTTGCACTTTTAAATATTACATCTTAAAAATCATTCATATCAAAAATATAATCATTGTAAAAAAATAGTGAAATGTTTTCATTTACGAGAATTCTCACTTAGAGGTCATCATTGGGATTCTCGAGAAGCTCCAGCACACCAGTCTGATCCAAATATATAGGTTGAACATGAACACGGATTAATTTAAATGAGTGAGTTGAACTTTTATTCATGTTAGGTTTATTTACACCTTATCTTTCTTTGTCGAACAGCCAAATGTGCTTGCCATTGGGCAGAGGAATATTTGACATAGGAGCATCTATTACAGATACTCAAATCATATGAAATATTTCAATATATATATATATATATATATTAAAATTCATTTAATATAAGACATCAATGTAATCAAATGACTCCTAATAATGTTGCAAATTTTTTTTTTTCAAACATATGTTGTAGTTGACAATGACATGAGTGTAATTAAAATGACCCTTTGGACGAGAGAGTGCATTTAATATAAGTAGATTATTTTGTGTGCTCATAACAAAATTTTAAGCCAATCAGTGTGAACTTTTAAAGCCATGCGAAGCTCTAAGAGTTTTTTCAACGCAGTAATGTTCTCAGGCTCCGCCCATAAAACAAGAAAATTATGGTCCACTGTATATGACATCTTAGCTTATTAATTAAAAGTTTTGATTTTCAATTAAGAAATTTTAAGTTTAAATTCTTGCACATATATTATATATATATATATATATATATTTATGATTAAATTTATTTAAATATCTAAAAATAATAATTATGACTCACTATTTATTATACCTGAAAAAAAATTTATAAGAATTTAATCATTCACCTCATAAATTAAAGTTTCTCTCTCTCTCTTTATATATATATATATATATATATATATATATATATATATATATATATATATATATATATATATATATATATATTGATATGACACTTAAAATACTACAAGTAAAATCTAATAAATGCTAAAACTGATCCGTTGAAAGGTGGAGATCGAGCACTTAAAATATCATTGAAAATTTTGGGATATCTTAAATCTCTAAAAGCTCTTAAACATGGAGTGTTTATAATAAATGAAGGCCTCGACGAGCGGATCTAACAAGCAAGATCTCAAAATTCCGACTTCATTTGAGCATTTAAATATTTAAAATACATCAAATGATCAAAGGATCGGAGTCCAGTGGAGTGATACGTGTTTTGCATGTATAGAGAGACGCTACCTTCATAAATCATCATTTCATAGTATGGGCAAAGAGAGAGGAGAGAGCTCTAAAGATCCTCCAGCTCGTCGCTTTCGACGTCACCACCGCCGCCGTCGTGCCAGCCACCGTTGATCCTCGCTCAATCTCTGTCTGTCTCCATCATGATGACTTCTACCAGTGATTGTTCCTCGCGTTTTCTTGCCGATTGATTACGAATTATTCGTGATTTACCGATTGCCCGACAGCTTCACCATCATCTGCTACTTGAATCATAACCCGATCATTATCACATATGTTGTTCCTTTCTCATATACAATTGTAATCCGGTATGGGAAGATTTTGTACTAAAGCAGATACATAGTGAAAGCTTTTTTCTTAAGTCCGTGATTTTTCCCTCTTTTAGGTTTTTCGTTAAAATTTCTGGAGTTTTATTGTTCACTCTTTAGATACATATGTGTGTGCTAGATTTCACAATGACGCTATGGCGAAAACTTTATATATATATAAACATATATATATATATATAACTTCGGATAATAGGTGTGGCGGAACTGGCCTTAATTTTTATGAGAGGTAAATTTATATTTTATGACTGATATGACACTAAAAATTCTACTAGTCGAAGCACGAATCTTGATGTCAAAAGCAATATGATCTTAAGTCAAACTAGTCCTGATCAAGCATTTAAAATATCATTAAAATTTTGGGATATCAGTTAAGTCCCTAAATAATTCATAAATATGAAGTGTTTATGATCATATCGAGTGTCTTAACGAGCCGGATCTAACAAGTCCAAGATCTCTTGATTCTGACTTCATTTGAGCATTCAAATACTTAAAATATATTAGATGAACAAATGATTTATTTTGAGCCATTCGATGGAGTGGTTGAATTTTGCATGTATTTATAGAAACGACATCCCTCTAATTTATAAATAACCCATTATTCTTTACATAAGAGGGTCCCGAAGCTAAAGAGAAAAGAGAGCTCTAAAGCTTGAAAATCCTCAGTATAATCATGCAACCACTCGGCCGCCGACCACTCACCAACCACCGCCAGCCGCCACCGCTGATCCTCGTTGTCGTCAATCTCCGTCAGTCTCCATCATGACGACCTTCATCTTCAATGGTTGTTTCCCGTTGTTCATCATCATCTGCTACCACTAGTAACTGTTACAACCTGAACGTCACTATATGACTGTTGTTGTCTCATTTTGGGATTCTCATTGTCAGCCCTTTTCATATACAATTATATAATCCCGTTATCGGAAAACTTATACTCCAAAATAAATATATAGTAGAAGCTTTTTACTGGGCTAGGCCCCGTGGTTTTTCCCTCTTTTCGAGGTTTTTCACATTAAAATTTTTGGAATTTTATTGTTCACTCTTTAAATACCTGTGTGTGTGTTGGATTTCAGAACGAAGCTAAGGCGAAAACTTTTACTCTACCGCAACTAATTTTCTAACACGCAACACATATATATATATATATATATATATATATATATATATATATATATGACACTTAAAATACTATTAGTCGAAGCACGAATCTTGATGTTAAAAGCAAGCTGATCCAAAGTTTAAACTGGTCGAGATCAAGCTCTTAAAATATCCTTGGAAACATTGGAATATCAGTTAAATCTTTAAATAGCTTTCAAATATAAAGTGTTTATAGTTAAATCGAGCGTCTCGACGAGCCGGTTCCAACAAGCCAAAGATCTTACAATTCCTACTTCATTTGAGCACTCAAATGCACAAAATACATCATATGATCAGGGATCATTTTGAGCCGTCCATGAAGTGGATGGGTCTTGCATGTATTCAGACGCCACTCTAATCTATAAATAGCTCCTCATTTCTCATATGAGGGAGGCTAAGCAAGAGAGGAGAGAGCTCTAAAGATCCTCCAAGACAATCGTCACCACGACGGTTGTAACCACGCCGCCATCACCGCCACCGGCCGATCGCCGCCGGCCAACCATCGCGTTTGCTATCATCACCGACCACTATCATCGATCATCGCGTCAACATCGTCATCGTGCCAACATCGCCGTCAATATCATCGTTACCAAGAATGTTGTCCCTTTCATATACATGTAATCCGGATTCGGGAAGATCTTGTACTCAAAACATACATAGGTTTTTTGCTAGCCGTGATTTTTCCCTCTTTTTGAGGTTTTCCACATTAAAATCTTGGAGTTTTATTATTCACTCTTTAAATACCTGTGTGTGTGTTGGATTTCACAATGAAGCTAAGGAGAATACTTTTACTTTATGTTTTCTAGCAAACAATATATATATATAACTTCGGATAATAGTATGAACGGCCTTAATTTTATGAGAGGTAAATTTATATTTTATGACCGATATGACACTAAAATTCCAATTCAATAAGAATCTTGATCTGATGTCAAAAGCAATATGATCTTAAGTCGAAATTAGTCCTGATCAAGCATTTAAAATATCATTAAAAATTTTGGGATATCAGTTAAATCCCTAAATAGTTCATAAATATGAAGTGTTTATAATCATATCGAGCGTCTTAACGAGCTGGATCTAACAAGTCCAAGATTTCTTAATTCGACTTTATTTGAGCATTCAAATACTTAAAATATATCAGATCATCAAATGATTTATTTTGAGCCATTCGATGGAGTGGTTTGAATTTTGCATGTATTTATAGAAATGACATCCCTCTAATTTATAAATAACCCATTATTCTTCACATAAGAGAGTCCCGAAGCTAAAGAAAAGAGAGCTCTAAAGTTTGAAAATCCTCCAAGCTTAATCGTGCTACCACTCGACGGTCGCCGACCGCCAACCACCACCGACCGCTGCCATCGGCCACCACCACCGGTCCTCGTCGACATCAACTACGCCGGATCACCAGACCACCGTCTGATCGCTGCGTTAACTACAATATCGCACATCGACTTCGCCGTCATTATCACCATTGATCATCGTCATCGACCACTATCGTCATCACTGCTGATTACCGCCCCATCTCCATTGATCATCACCACTGCTGATCATTCGGTACCACCGCCGTATTTACCATCATCAATTGCACCAACAAGTTTTAACCACTTCAGATAAATTGTTGTACATGATTCATTGTTGCCTTCTCATATACAATGTAATCATTATTAGGAAAACTTAAACTTTGTACTCAAAGATACATAGAAGATTTTACTGCCAGTATGTGATTTTTCCTCTGCGGGTTTTTTCACGAAAAAATTAGAGTTTCATTCTTCAAATTTCTGTGTATGTGCTGATTTTCATAACAAAACTAAGGCGTAAATTTTTATTCTACCGCAATTGATTTTCTAGCACTCAACAATGACAAAAATAAAGAGCAAAAAAAAAAATTTTAAAGTGAACAAATGATTAATTTGATATCTTATATAAGAGAAATTATAAAGTTTAGCGGAGCAATTATCCCTTTCAACTGTGACTGGATTCGCCCCTAGTTAACAATTCTCATTAATTATCTTTCATTTATATTTTCTAATTAAAATTATGAGTAATAAATATTTCTGTCACTGATAATAATTATGATTATTTATGTATCTCCTCATGTGAATAGAGTTGCATTATGCAAATTATTTCAATAGATGATAAGATGTGATGGGGATAGTTGTTTCATTGAGCTGTGCTAAGCTGTTCGTAGCAGGTTTCTATGACAATTAAATATATTTTAATAATAATAATTATTATTAATATAAAATATTTGAGAGAATTATTGAGATGATGGAAGACAAAATTATTATATAGGTTTTCAGTGAGTGATTTGATAGTATTCGAAAAGGAGAAGTGGCTGTTGTTTGACAGCAAAGGATTGGTAGTTATGACTTCACTCTTTGGTGCTTAATTTTAATTTTACATTTCTTAAATTAATATATATATATATATATATATATATATATATATATATATATATATATATATATATATATATTATTCAAAGTTTCGGACACCTAAGAATGGGCCCCGCGGTGCCAGAGAAGAGTCAATTGACACCTTCCCCCATTCATGACATCTCTTCGAGTTGGCTTTCAATTTTCCTCTTATATAAAATTTTGGTTCTTCGTGGTTCAACGAAAACAGCTTCTCTGACTCTCTCTTTCTCTCTATCCTTCACCAATTATTTGACCTCTCCTTCTTCCTCCTTATCTTCTCCATCAGTTCTGCTTGGAGCTTTGCAGTCCACATGAAGGGGCTAGTAAGTACGTTATTTTCGTGTTTTTTTTTCCTATTCTTGTACAGTTTTTGTTGTTTTTGGTGTGAAAGGTGCCATCTTTATAGCTTGCTTAGACTTTCCCGTATTAGAGTTTTCTAATTCCGTAATGGCATCTAAAAAATGTCTCCCTTTTCACTTTTCTCGTTTTGGTTCTAACCTCTTTGTTCATCTGTTTAGAAATGATGATTCGCTCTATTTCTGCTACCATATGTTTCTTGTTTGATCCGGATGCCTTGGATCTTACCCAACTGGAATGATTTAGGGTTCTAAGGAATTTTTCCGAAAGCGTTGATGGCTTTGTTACTCTTCAGATCATGGTTACTCGAATGATTAATTTTTTCCCTCTGTTCTTCTTCATGCTAGCCCATTGGCTCCATTATCTTAGTTCTGAGCATCAATCAGATTGCTCTGCGCATTAGCTGAATTTTAAATTGGGTTAGTGAAACTTGAGAGAACTCATTGTTCTAACCTTAGTTTCGAACTGAGAATCCTTACGGCCCATTTTGTATGTTTCCTTCCAGTAGTCCATTTCAAGATCACCTTTTTAATCATTGTTGAAATTGTAGGAATTCAAGTAAATCTGAAATTAAGTCCTTTCCTTCACCCTGCTTTTTGTGCACCTGAACTGTTTGTTCGTTTGCCTATGCTAACTTCTGTGATGTTTTCTGTCTTTTGTTCCATTAGGTGGCCTTGTATTGGTTCTATTAGTGGTTGACACTATTAGAGGTAGCCAATATGGTGATGGGAGATGTAATTACATGAGAGCATTGGCTCCAAGGCCCCACAGTGTCACACTTACTGAGTTTGGTGCAGTTGGAGATGGGGTGACGGTCAATACTCTTGCATTTCAAAATGCAATCTTTTATTTGAGGTCTTTCGCTGACAAGGGTGGAGCTCAGCTGTATGTTCCCAAAGGGAAGTGGCTTACAGGAAGCTTTAATCTCATAAGCCATCTCACTCTATTTCTTGACAAAGGAGCTATCATCATCGGAACTCAGGTCTTTCTCATGAACCCAGGCTTGGATTCTTCAAAATTTCTTTTTTTTTTCTTTATATGGAAGCTATTGCTTTGTATAGGTCCACAAGTATCTCACCTTATGTTAATGCATAAAATATAGCCCCACATTTCTCATTGTTTTGATAATGTAATTAGTCAAGTTTGTAAGGGATTAATCAAGAATGAATTAATCATTTGGAGAATATTACAAATTATGCCAACCCAAAATGAAACTATTGAATTGCTGATGACAGCTTAATCTTGTAATAAAAACACAGATTTCTTATCTGTATTGAATTATTTTATTGTCGAGGAAGCAACAAAGAACTAACCTTTTTAACAGCAGGCCTGCACTTATTACTTGTTCCTGCTTTGGAAGGTTCTTGCTTTGAGAATGGCGTCCTCTTGTGGCCGTAATCTGTCCAAATAACCTCTAATTTAATGGCTTGAGCATCAAAGGGAATTTCTAAATGCTTTTCTTCTACTTTTTGGTAGAAATAATTTCAGTTCTTAGATTTGCCACATGGGACTTGATATGGACACATGAATGTATAAATCCTATGCTTTCCACATAAATCCTTATGGTTTCCTCCAGGCTCCATGGCTGAACTCCCACTTCTCTTTCCTCATTGTGAGCTCAATTAAATTAGCTAAAGGCATACATTTTGGTTAAATATTTACTTCTTCCTTCGAAGGAGAAATTACATAACATAAAATCAACCTTATTTCAAATGGAACAATGAACGGATCGCCATTTTAGTTCGATACAATACATATTCAAAATATAAATTAAGTTACTTAAATTTAGAGATTGATCTTTGTTTCTTTTCTCGTTGTAGGATCTACAACAATGGTCTACAGCCGAACCTTTACCTTCATATGGCAGTGGAATTGAACTTCCAGGAAGAAGGTACCAGAGTTTGATTAATGGCAACAATTTGACGGATATAGTCATAACAGGCATGAACACTGATTTGATTCCTCTCATTTTAATTAGCAAAGCTTATCGGTGATCTGTCTTTCAATCCATTTATTATGCTATATCTTTTATCTCATTAATCAGGCGATAATGGAACCATAGATGGCCAGGGGTTCGTGTGGTGGGATTCTTTTCGCTCTCATATTTTGAATTATAGTCGGCCTCATCTGATTGAGATTGTGAATTCTAAAGATATATTTATCTCAAATTTAACTTTCTTGAATCCCCCGGCCTGGACGATTCATCTAGTTTACTGTAGGTGCGTTTAATAATCTGGTTTGTTGTTCTCTGCTTCTAAGAGAGATTATGGAGTGGGACTAACTAATATGTTCTTTTTTTTTTTTTTTCTGACAATTCAGCAATTCAATGGTTCAGAATATAACAATCAATGCTCCATCAGATTCACCATTTACAAATGGTATAGTTCCAGGTTGGAATCAACTCTCTTGTGATATTTTAGCTGTTACTTCATTTTCAATTTGGTTTAGAGAGCCGTTAGATCTCTATAATTGAAATTATCAATGGAATCCTAACATAGATCAGCACACCATCTGAAATGGAAATTTTCTGTTGAGAAACAGCTTTGTTTCTTATTCATTGTGTAAAAGCACTTTCAATGGTGGATTCATCGCCATCTCCAACTATGTATGTTTTCTTTTTCTCAGTGGTTTGAATTAGTTTGTGAACTAATTCTCAACGTTATGTATAGATATTTAATCTGTTTTTTAACAGTTCATAATGATATTGTTGGTGTAAGTGATTCTGCCATACAACCTCTAATCCTGCTATGCTCTTACTTTCATTATAGATTCATCCTCAGATATGTGCATCAAGGACAGCAGCATCACTGTGGGTCATGATGCCATCACCCTCAAGAGTGGTTGGGATGAGTATGGTATCTCCTACTCTAAACCCTCCTCCAACATCCATATCACCAATGTCTTCCTCCAGTCCCTTCTAGGCTCCGCCCTCGCATTAGGCAGCGAAATGTCCGGTGGAATCTCCGACATCCACGCCGACCATCTTCGAATCTACAACTCGCATATCGGCATCAACGTCAAAACCACCAGCGGCCGTGGCGGTTTCATCGAAGACATATTGGTCTCTGATGTAGAGATGCAGTCTGTCAACACTGCCATCAACTTCGATGGCCATTTCGGCCGTCACCCCGACGACAGATATGATCCTGATGCGCTTCCGGTGATCAATAGGATCACAATCAAGAAAGTGATTGGCACCAACATCTCTGTTGCAGGTTCTCTGTTTGGCATCGAGCATGATTCCTTCACCGCCATCTGCCTTTCAAACATCAACCTGACCCTCGTGTCATCGTCGCCGGAGACCTCGGCTTCATGGAATTGCTCCAATGTCTCGGGTTTCTCTCAAGAGGTCTTCCCTGAGCCATGTCCTGATCTTCAGATTCATTACTCCAATTCATCTCTTGTTTGTTATTCCCTTGCTGTCAAGTACAAATATGAACCTCTAGCCATGGCATAAGCAGCTAGTTGTCTCCGCTGCTGGGGTCTTCTTCCTCTCCATACATCGTTTGATTCCTCAATCCCTCTGCGTGAATCTTGCAGGTAATTCTTTTCCATTACAATAAGAGAGCCTGGAATTTATGTATTGTACAGCTCCATTTATTTCATTCAAATCTGTAAGAAATTTTTTTTTTTTGGTCGTGTTCGTAATTCAGCCATTTGATTTTATAAAAGTATAAGATTTGTGCACTCTGAGGGCATAAACAGCTCATGTTGAGGAAAAATAAAATAAAATAAAAGAAATGGTTGGTGGAGTGAGCTGTTTAAATGATGTGAGCTTTGCAGGCAGGTGCAAGATTTTGCCACTAATCTGTATCTGTGGTAGGGCTTTTGTGTTGGAACTTAGAACCAGTATGCCTTGTTAAATAGCAGGGGAGAAGGATGCTAGATTGTAAATTATGATGGAAAGTAAAATTTTATTTTTATTTATTTTCAGTTTGAAATTAAAATTATTACTTTTAGAGAGAGAGAGAGAGAGAGAGAGAGAGAGAGTATGGAGTATGTTTGTGGAGTTTAAAATCAAGGAAGATTTACATATATATCATATAATTCTTATCTATTTACATATCTAACCTTTTCTTATGCTAAAAAGGGTGTATTTCACTTTTAAAAAGTAAATTATGATGATATTTTTGATGGGATATTAAATATTAGAGTGTTATATATATAAAAATTAAAATTTCGGTATTAAATATGTAAATATATAATAATTGTGTGGTATGCATGTAAATCTCCCTAAAATCAAAGATAATGTCTGTCTGTATTCAATTAAAAGTTGAATATGATAAATTTTATTATTTTTTAATTTATTATCTAAATTACTTTGTAAATCATTAATTACATTATGACAAAAAAAGGACTAAATTATAATTTTGCCTTTTGATAATTAATAAGTGGGCCATGGCTGAACTGAAGTTTTATTTATATTAATCTTAATGATTGTGGGGATTAGGATGGGTCCCACGCCACTAGAGTATGTTTGCACATGCATGCTTAATAATTTAAAAGGATTCTTAATAATGAGCGTTTGTACATTTTTTTTTTTGTTTTATTAATTATTACACAACAACAACAACAAGCCTTAATCTCATTAGGTGATGAATCCTTCGTCCATTGTATGTTTACATGTGTCAAATTCTTATTTAAATCAAGTATATTAAGATCATTTTTATACATCTTAACCAAAGTCTTTTAGATCTTATTTTCTTAACATAAGGTAAATTTAATGTATCTACTCTCTTAAGTATTATGGACATTTTAGTAAAACCATCTAAGAATTCTCTAATTTTATCTACCATGAGCTACTCGACTTTTCGAATATACTCATTTTGCATTCTATCTCTAAGAGTAAAGCGATCCATGCATCCTCATCTCTGTAACACTTCTTACGCTTTTTAACATGCACCATAAGTCATCAGGTCTTACCACCATCTTATAAAATTTTTCCTTAAGTTTTAAGAGAGCTTTTCTATCACATAAGGCCGATGCATTCCTCTACTTCAACCATCCAACTTGGATTCTACTAATAACATCCCCATCTATTTCACCATCATTTTGAACAATATCAAAACACTTCACTCTTATTAATGATTGTTCACCTAATGTCACAACTCTACCACTATAACTTCTACAACTAAAATTATACCCATATATATTCGGTTTAGGTTTACTTAAATGAAAACCTTTAGACTGAGTTGACCTCCATAATTCAAGTTTCTGGACTCCTCTCTAGTCTTATCAACAAGAAGAATGTCATCGAAAAGCATACACCAAGGTACATCTTCTTGTAAATGCCAGTAAGAACATCCATAACTAAAGTAAAAGATAAGGTCTTAAAGTCGATCCTTGATGTAATCCAAGAATAGGAAAATATTTTGTCAATCCTCTTTGTGTTGGACACAAGTAACAACTTTAGTATACATATCTAATGACTTGAATATAACCAATATTAACTCCTTCCGCTTCTAGAACTCCAAAGAACATCTCTTGAAATTATTATAGCTTTCTCTAAATCAATAAATATCATATGATCCTCCTTACTTTCTCTATGCTTCCATCAAACCCCTAACAAATGTCATCCATAGTAGATCTACCATGAAACCAAACCACAGAGAAACTTATGTATCACATCGTAACATATGCTCACATTTCTTCCATAATTTTAATGTATGACACATTAACTTAATTCCTCTATAATTTACACTCTTGTGCATCACCTTTATTCTTAAATATATGAACAAACAAACTCTTTCTCCACTCATCCGACATCTTTTAGTCTTTAAAATGACATTAAAATATTTGTAAAAGAAATTCTCCCTAAACATTTCCACACTTCTTGGAATATTATCCTCTATTGCTTTTCCATATTTCATTTTCTTTAAAGCTTCACTAACTTGATTTACTAATGATGATAAAATGAAATTCTATTTTGTTTAGTATTAAGGTCTAAAATCAATCGCATTTCAAATCATTCATAAAAATTTATCAAAATATCTCATCCACCTATTTTCAATATCCTTTCTAAAAAAAAATAATTTATTATTTTCATCCTTAATATACCGACTTGAACTATGTCTTTACTTCTCCTATCTCTTTGTATAACTTATACATATATCTTTACCTTCTTTGGTATCTAATATAAAATCACTAAATTTTTGCATCATATCGCTTTCTTAATTCTACAGCACTTTATATATTTCAATTACATATAAATCAAGTTTTATAACAATACTTCTTTTTTTTAATCTTTTCTTGCACACTCTAACTCCACCAATTATTCTTATTAAAAAAAAGCTTTTCCTTTTGATTCTCCAAGTACATCTTTAACAACTTGCTTAATTTCACTATTTTTTTTCCACATAATGTTCTTATGAACATCCCAAATTCTAATCTCTTGTATTTGCTTTAAAAATATTTTTATTTGTGTTCTGTTCTAATTCTATAATAATTTGGTTTATTTTTCTCTTACAACCTTTCATCTTAAAATCTAAAACTAATCGATGATACTTAGATTTTCACTTGAATGATTTTACAATCTTTACAATCTAAACGATCTATTTTTTTCTTATAAAATAATAATCGGTTTTACGATCCATTTTTATAAGTTGTTAGAATTTTTTTTAGATCTAGATCTTCGTGATTAAAAAATTATCCAACACAAATGGATATGAACATTATCATAAAAGCTAAATTTTAAAACTTTCATATTCATCGCTTCTATAGAAGAATCTGACAATATTAATAAAAATACAATTTATCAACTCCATAATCTCAGAACTATCTTAGCAACCTTCTGAGAAATAGCAATTCTTTTTTATCTCCTAAGCTCATCTTAATCTGGTATTGATATCTATAATCTTTCTCGAGCTCTCTTCAGATTCACAAAAATAATTTATAGATTCACTAAATTTTAAAACTCCAACCACTATCGTCTCGATCCCCTACAAATATTTTATGATCATCTTAATGATGTTTTAATTAATCTTTATTCGTTTGGATTCTAATAATATAAATATGTTTTTGACCATTCCAATCCATTTTCATGCCTATAAATCTAAATTCTTGCTCGGATCGACTATGTTTGATGTTCATGTTTCCCATCAATGCTTTGATCAATCTTTAAATCGATTCAAATCAAGCATTTCAAAGGATTCGTTTATCCATTTAATTTATAGTAAGTAATAATATGTTCATCTATTTAAATAAAGTGTGAGCAATTACAAAATCATAAGCTAAAGAAAATCTAATATATACCTTCTTCTTTAGTCACCCAAATCCATAACCACCATTAATACTTTTAAAATCTTCTACCACTCTACCAACATGTCCATTTAAGTCTTCTCCAATAAATATTTTTTCTTCAAGAGGTATCTTTTGTATTAATCACTCTAATTCATTCCAAAATTTTTTTTTACTTACCTCAAACCTACTGAGGGTATACACTTATAACATTGATAATCTTAATATCAACAATAATCTTTAAAGCTATAATTCTATCTCCACATCTATTAATATTTATAACATTATTCTTCAAACTTTTATCTATAATCACACATACACCATTTCTAATTCGACTTTTACCTGAATATCAAAGTTTAAAACCTAAACTATCAATATCCTTGGCCTTCTCCACAACCCATTTAGTTTCTTGAACACATAAAATATTTATCTTTCTATGAACCATAATATCTATTAATTCCATTAATTTACCTGTAAGAGTACATATATTCCAAGATCCTGACCTAATTATAGTTTCATGGACTAACTTCTTTGCCCGCATCCGTCCATAATGTGGGAATCCTTACTTATTTAACATCGCACCGCACGACGCTCTAGACATTTTTCACTATATTCAAGCCATACGTAACCGCCTGGGACCTAGCATTAACACAATAATTTAAAGGATTCATGTCATGATTATTTCGACAAGTTTACGGACTTGGGACGGGCAATGATAGTGTTACTTAAATAAAATAAATAGAATTGTTTATACTGTAAATATTTATTCACGATTATAAATACATGTTCAAAAATACTCAAATTAAGTTCATACTAGGTTGCACAAGATGTGATATGAGGATAACTGTCTAAGCACTTTAACCTCAAAATCCCATAAAATAAGAGTAGATGAACCATAAGTTAGCCACCAATCAAATGCACTGGATTAAGCCTCAGATTTATTTAAGCAACTTCTTAAGGCATAGTTTATTTTATTTTAATAAAGAGTTGTTTACGTTCATAAATATTAAGTGAAACGAGAGATATTTGGGAAAAAGTTGAGTGACACAGAATTCAATTTTTTTATTGGTTGTGAAAACTTTAACCAGGTGAGCATCGGCCCCATGTCCTTACCTCGCTTGACTAACATTAGCAGACTAAAAGCATCAAACCTAATAAACTTTACCCACTCATCTGTCCTGAATATGTAATTTTTTTTTATTTTACAAAAATTAAATCATAATTTTCTGATTCAAATCAAGAAAATATATTTTTCGATCGCAAAAGAAGTCAAAGTTGTTGCATAAGTAGTTAAAGCAGTAATGAATATATATAATTATTTGAAAAAAAGAATCGGCTATATAGTCGATATAAGTCAAATCATACTGATCGAGAATTGTTAAAAAATATGTTTTCTCATCGCAGATTCCTCAAAGACAATTAAGTATATTAAATATGAGAGCGCCAAGATGCTAAAATGCACCGCCCTCAAATGCCCTTAAAATAGAGTCAAGCTCAGCCGCTCAAGTTTGAGCTTTATTTTAAGAGTTCAAGATGATTAGTATGAAAGAGATAAAATAATTTTAATTTAATATATTATTATGATAAAACTAATAAAAATAATTAAGAAATTAGTTGAAAAATATTAATAAATAATTTGATATAAAAGATTGAAATATAATTTTTAAATATTTTAAATAAATTTATATTTAAATTATTAAAATCTAATATATCTTTAAGTATATTTATATTAATATTTATTAATCAAGTTAGTTCATGAGCTAACGAGTTGAAGCTGACTTGAGCTTGACTTGTAAGTCTTTTATGGAGTGGATTGATTTGACTCAATTACACCCTTAGAAATATGATATAGCTTTAAGAGAAGAGAGTACATTTTATAATTGTAACCCGATGATGATGGAGATCAAATGATGACAGCTGAGCGACAATAATTCAATGATTATCCAATGGCGGAACAATCCAATAGTGGGGATTGTTCGATGAAGATGATGATGATTGAAGAGAGACAGAGAGAGAGAGAGAGCACTCTTAATTAAATAATTAAAACTCGTTAATCAAAAGTACCAAAACATAATTCTAACAACAAGCCTCATAAGATAGGCCAATATAATTAATTATGAAGAAAACAGCTAAAACTATATGGTCAAACTACAATTAATACTTTCCACTTTAGGCACATCAACAGGGAACTTATCGATCTCCTCCAGCCAGGGAGAACTCCCCTTGGGATTTATATCTCTCAGCGCCTTCCAGACCACGCTATTGCACTTAAATCCAGAACCAAATCCAATTTGCCAAATCCCCTTTCTTGACCCTATTCTTCGCCTCCGAATACCCTAATGCACCACAACGAGCTGCTCGAAGTGTTGCCGAATCTATACAGCGTCATCCTCGACGGCTCCATCTGCCAGCTTCCAAGATCCAATCTTTTTTCCAGCTCGTCCAGTATGCCCCTGCGTGGATGCAGAAATGCTCGAACGCTTTTTTGAAATCCGGCACATAGGGTTTCTTTACGGAGTGCCCGCCGAACCATTTGGTTGAAATCAGAGAGAGGGCGAAGCGGAATTGTTCGGAGAAGGTGAGGACGCGGGGGGCGAGGGCGGTGATGTTGGATTTGAGAGATGCCGGCGACGGACAACAGGTCTTTGGAGAGGGAAACACCGACTATGCCTTGGTCGTCTTCTTCTTGGGAGACGCAGTGGTAGGATGAGTCGTCGAAGCCTCTGTGGGTGCGGATGAGTTCGGAGAGAGAATATTTGGCGCGGTAGAGGTCGGAGCGGCGGTTAGAGAGGAGCACGGCAGCTCCTCCCATACGGAAGAGACAGTTGGTGACGAGCATAGGGCGGTTGTTGCCGTAGTAGCCATGGAGGGTTAGATTTTCTGTGCTAACGATGAGGGCGTAGCTGTTCGGTCTCACCTGCAAATAAAGTCTGCATTTTTAAATATTTCATCATTATATACGTAACTTTACAGAGAGAGAGAGAGAGAGAGAGAGAGAGAGAGAGAGAGAGAGAGAGAGAGAGAGAGAGCTATACTCATGTACAGGAGACTATGAATCAACTTAAAATTCTCATAAGTGGAAAAAATTTTTAACGTGAGTTCAACTTTTTTTCTTTAATGAAAAATTATTATGCGCATAATCTGAATGTAAATTTTACCTATGCAGTTCAATAATATAGCATTATATATCACTTGTATTTTAACTGTATATTAGTTATAAAAATAGGAGGATTTATTATAAAATATTATGTATAAATATGAAATTTTATTTATTACTGTATATATAGATATATCAATACATAATATTTTATAGTCAATTCATAATAATTATATATTAATAGAGTGTTATATAATATTATATTAGTAAAGTTTGAATTTAATTACATCCCAATTTCACATGTAATAATCTCTATATTTTTATATAATATACATTTTATAGTGCATAATTGTCATATAAATTATATTTAATTTTTTTTTCTCTGCAAAAAAATATCATTTATTAACGATCCCTATGATAACAAATGAAAAACATTAAAAGTGTCGTAATATTGCCACCTCAAGCCATTTCAAAATAAATTTAAAAATTTTAATGCCTATTATCTATCCTCACCTATTTATTTTTCTTAAAAAATTATAACATAGATAAATTAAATAAGAATAAAATTTATCAATAATAATAATATTATTATTAAACCCATAAATTTATTTAAAAAAAGTACATTATGTATCCTCTTCTATTTTTACGGCATTATATATAAAGATTAACATATATAATTACACAATATTTATGAATCTAAAATCTAAAATTTAATATTTACACATATAATATATTTTTATGTATGAGAAGTTATGTTACACTTTAAAATATTGATATTTTCAGGTGTTGTTTACGTAAATACTAATGATTATTATTTTGTTTTTCAAAAAAAGTTGAAATATTAGATATATAAATATAAAGAATTATGCGGTATGCAAGTAAATCTCCCTATTATATAATGCAAAAAAAAAAAAACTCAAATAAAAAGAGGCAACCTTGAGAAGGTGGCGTGCGAGATCAATGGAAATAACGCCGGCACTACACCCCATCCCACTGAGATTAAAACTAGCGACATCCTCCTCATCTTATACTTGTTCACAATCATGGCCGACAGAGAAGGCGTCCCCAAACAGACCACAGTTAACCACCAAAATGCCGATCTCCTTCTCCACATCAACTCCCGTCTTCTCCAAAACTCTATCCACAGCCCCAAATATCATCATCTCCGTTCCTCGCCTCCTTTATGAAGGGCTCCGGATTTTCGACACCGACGTCGGGAAGTAGGTCGACTGGCCGACGCCGGACCTCCAAAATACGCTTTGGAAGGCTACGTTGGCTGGTGAAGGTTCCGAGAACAATGCTGTGTTCAACGAACGTTTGGTTAGTTTGGCGGCAGGATTCGTCGGCTTTGTGGCAGGCGAAGTCGAGGAGAAGGATGGGCCTGTTGCGGCTGAGGAGGACATGGAGGAGGAGGAGGAAGGGGAGGAGGAGGAGGAGGAGGAGGAAGAGGATGGTGAAGAAAAAGTTCATTTTGCTGGAGAAATTGTTCTCTGTCCGATAAAGTTGACGGAGAAGAAGTGGATAAAGCTGAAAACGAGGTGCAAGGCGAGGAGGTTTTAAAGAAGGTGATATTGGTGGGGGGGTCAAATTTTTAAAATAAGCATGATTAGTGATTTAATTAGGTAATTAGGCAGTATAAAAAAAATTAAAAATAGGCTTAATCGCCTCGTCCGATATCGGCTCTACCGATCACGACTACCTGATTTTTTTAAAAAAATTAAATTGATCTCGTGACATATCGTACCATTAAGCTCGTTAAGATTTTAATCATTGAAAGATAATAAAAAAATTCTACAACTTTCATATGTTGACAACTTTGACAAATCTAGTTGCGGAGCTGCAAATGTGTGACTTTTAAAGATACAAAAAAATAACAATATTGATCAAGTCGTTTGTGTGATCTTAACACAATGCTTGTTGAATATATATGTTTTTTTGATAATATTAAACATTCTAAGTGTATTAAATTTTTTTCTATGAGTCTAAATAGTTGTGAGTTAATCAAATAAAACTAAATTGATAATAAACAACAATATAATTATACAATCAGCTGAATTTGAATAATTGGACATAACATAAAAAAAAAACTACAGCATGGCATAAAGCTGTTAAAAAAAATACAACTATCATTAAATTCGATGTCTGCGGTGGAATCGCGCTACTGAGTGTAATGGGATGGTGGTGGCGTGGCGATCCGCTTGATGCTGGCGGCGGTCATCCTCCTCGTCCACCTACTCGCCGGGTTGTTGCAAACTTCCCAAGTCCGTAACATGTGGTATCTCGGCGGCTTCGAGATGTCAGCAGTACCAACGCATATGGCGGTGTCATGATGTGGAACATATGTGTGGGGATCGGTGCATGCCATGGGTTCATCTGAGACCACATTGAATACTGGGGTGGTTGTGTGAATGTATAGGTAGACTGTCCCACCACTGGCGTATATGATGGACCCACATCCATTGACGGTGCATCTTTTGATGCGAAGTGCACAGAATGTCATATCCTGTATCTGCGAGAGATATGCATGTTTACTTCGACTCCACGCGCATTTGCTCATGTCGTCGATGGATTTTTGAAATTCGGTGTCATCATCTCTGCCGAAATAGCGCTAAAATATATCCTCAGTATTCAGGATGTGCTCGATAAAGAAAGTAAATTTATATCGGTTTCATTGTAACAAGGAAAGCAAATTATAATTCCATAGACTTACCATCGACGATCTAGCCGAGGGTATGTGTCGAGCGGTAGTGTACCTTGACATATAAAGTGAAGCCCCGATCATCACCTCGTATAACGGTTGATCGGCGCTCCGATCATCACATGTCGGAATCCACAATCACAACTCCGCCGCGTCGCCCCCAGTGGTGCGATGCATGGTGGTGGTGGTACACACGACAAGATAGATCGCCGGTCAACATCAATCATGGGAGGCATCACGGCAGCGATCACCACGATCGGTAGGTACCACTCTACCCTCTTCCAACAAATCAGCGGTACTCTGGTTAGCCATATCTCTTCTCTCTGCAAACATATATCTGCGATGCGCATGCGGATCTGATGTCCATATGGCTCCCAGATGACCTGCACATGTATCATGAGTTATTAAAATTTTAATCTCATAGGTAAACAAGTAAAAATAGCGGTATTGACGTGCGACTCGTAGAAGTCCATCGACTCATCACGTATACTCGATGTTTGGATCGGCATTTCTCGAACAAATCCTTCATTAAAGCGACATGATACTAAGACCATCGATAATGCGGGGATAGGAACAAGTAAGATAGGTGCGCCCAACAATGTGCTCCAGGGCCCATACACTGTAAATGAATACATCCTGCTATGTATGTTGGTGCGGCTTGGTTGCCTCATGCAACTCTCTGTATAGATACGCAAGCACAGCTGAGCCCACTGAGAAACCCCTAAAAGAATGAATATCCTCTAATAATGGTAGACACTTGCAGATGGACCTCTGAGCCTGAAGTGTCGGGAAGAAGAAAAGACCCAATGATAAAAAATATGTATGCTCTGATATGCATAATAAACTGGAGCTCTGGTAGATCTAAGTATGAATCTCTGTAAAAAATCTACCTCAACCATCGTAACGGTAAGCACGTGCGTGCATGCGCCTGGCCCATCCAAAACTTCGATGTGATATGTGGATGGATCGGATCACGATACACGGTGTCTGGCTCGGGATGCGCTCCAATCAACTCATCACAGCAGTCTGGCCACGTAGCCCACCGTCTCCCTCCACCAACGACAACACTGCCAATAAGAAGAGGGCCATCTATCTGAATGCCCAGGATCATCGCAACATTCTGTAGTGTGATCGTCATCTCACCAATGGCAAAGTGGAATGTGTTCGTCTGTGGGCACCAGCACTCCACTAATGATGTCAGTAAGTGATGATCCACCATAATGTACTGCATCTGCGAGAAACTGTCAAAGCTGACATCTCGTAATGCACCCATGAATCTAGGACAATTAATAGGCCATTCCTTGAATATCAGCAAGTGTACAGCAGCCTCAAGCACTGAAACCTGTAATCAGAATGGAGCATCCATAGACTACGTTAGTATAAAAAACACAAACATTGGCATATAAATGACTTCAAATAATAATGTACCGAATCAGGATGCGCTGCTCTATGTCTACCACGTAACATAGCTATGCTAGGGTGCACCCCTGCCGGTGGTGGACCGTAGTCCTCAACGGTGTCCTCACGGTGCGTGCCTCCTCTCGTGGGGGGGTGGGGGGCTTCGTGGACATCTTAACACGGTACCAATGAAGCAACAACATAGTCGACATTTCAAAAGTATTACATTGCTAAAGTAAATATCTAGAAAGACATACATAAAATTAGCAAGGCATAAAATAATTATAAAAATAAGCTATTAATTGAGATATTTTAGATTTAAATTTTAGATTTATAATTTTATTTTCCACCATGTACTATGAAGCTAAGCAAGAAATATACACTTTGGGACAAGTATGAGAGAAAAACTAATCAAAATATGCCGCTTGAAAGTAGATATGACATAAAACATGGGACTACTACAAGTAGACAATGACATAAAACACTAGTCAAAAGATGAGACACAAGTACCGCAGTGGAACTACTAACAATAGCACAAGCACTAACATGACATCAAACAACTAACTTAGAAAACATCACACTCTACGTGCGCATGGCGAGGACACGTTGACCTATTATGCCCAATAGTCTTACAAAGCAGCATACGGAACTTTTAGGAATGTTCTCATCCATGGTATTTTAAATGCTTGTCCTTGGCCTTCCGGACTTTCTTAATATTAAGTGGGTTATAAGTTTCATAAGCGCCTTACGTGATGTGATCGCCACTCCTCCGTCGGGTATTACATGGAACTCTCCCTGGTAGGTGCTAATATAATTCTGCAAGCTATAGTACACAGAGACATATTGCACATGGTTTAGGTGGCGATGGCTCAAAACTGCAATCACGTGTGGACAAGATAGGAGATAAGACTGTGGTTGTCTACATGTGCACTTGCAGTCATAGTTCTCAGAAACTTCTACTTTGTAGGTTCGATTGCTGACATCAAATACTTGATACTCAGACATGCTAATCCTAACAGGTTCAGGTAATCTTCGTGCCTCGCATTCATTAGTAATTAGTGTAGCTTTAATGCGAGGAAAAAATAAGTTTTCTTGTTGCCTTCCTAGAGCGGTAGCCGTTTCAAGACGTTTCATAAAAAGGGAAACTATATTATAGTACACTACCATGATCAGGGCTTGAATAGGTAAGCCACGTGCACGTTTAAGCACTCCATTGAAGCACTCTACTGTATTTGTCATCATAGTACCGTACTTGTACCCGTTATCATGAGTTTGAGTCCACTTTTGAACATCCCTTGAAACTAGCCAGTCGTATGCCTCTTGCTTAATATTCTTAATGTCTGACATGTGTCTTTTAAAAATTCGGATGTCATCTGTGTTTTTTGCAACGTTTTTCGACACATGAATTACATCGGTATGCGAGTTGTCGTATTGCTCTTTTGAAGTTCTCCCTCAAATGGTGACAGAAGCGATGTGCAGCCCATGGGAAGATTTCTCGACACGAACAAGACCTGCATGTCTATCTGAGATGAAGCATAGATCACCCCTCGTAGACACTAATGGGATCAAGTCCTGAAGAGTGTGCAAAACCAAATCCAAGACTCTATGCACTCGATTCAACAAGCTGCGAAGGCGGAGGAACAACCATTATTTGCATCGATCCCAACGGCATTAAGTAGAGTGTCTGTACTTACCAAGAGAAAAGTCCCATCAAGAGCGGGTGCGTGCCTTGTATTCAAGCGACGAGTCGTTGGAATCTATTCGATTAGTGGGCGTGCGGTATCTTGAGCAGGGCATAGATGTCTGCGACATAAATTTTCCCAAAGATCTATAAGATTCCTCCCAAGCGCCAAAATAGCCTTAGCGCTTTTAAATTGTGCATCCCAAGCCTTCATATAAGACACTCTTATATTAAACTTTGACTATCGACTATAATCTCCACGGGCTTGAGATCCATAGCGGCTTATTTGCGGGGTGGATGAAATAACTTATAAATTGTTATTTGCATTGCACGTGTCCAACATTAGAGTGACTACGGTATGAGGAGAGCCCTCTTGAACTAATTCTTCAGTTCCCAACCTCTTAGCGAAGCGCATGTAAGCGCCCAAACATGGTCTCTTTGGAATGAGAATGCACAACCAATAAATCTTGATTGGCTTGAGGCATATATGACATATTCAACATTGTTTATAATCGACCCTGAATAATAAATTGCACTTCTTATCATGAAAGCATACCTTCCACTAATTCACGGATGCAATTCTCCTTGAAGGTTGAATCATCTGATGGGCCATCAAATGCAAGGTCTTCATCCCATTCTCTAGTGGTTTGAGCACTGCATATATAATCATTATTATGTATCAAATGCTGTATGACTCGTTCTTGAGTAATATAATCAAATCTCTCGACATATGGGATGGTTCTTACATCGGCCTCAAATATAATCATCATCTCATAATATCTCCACTGCATAGTTTCATATTCAATATTTATATCGATGGTGGGTTCATATCATTACGCGTCAGGGGTCACCCATATATGAGCTTGTGCGTAAAATAATCATTTTCTCTTCTTTGCCTTATATATTTCCCTTGAGTACTTATCGAGGAGGTGGTGTTATGTAATGTGATTCCACCTCTTTTGGCGATTATGTTGCTAAACTCCCTATCTCCACATGGGAGTTCCTCAAATTCGACATACCATACCTGCGAACATCTTTGCATTAATAATACACAAACTTCATCATCGTTAATGTGTATTGCAATAAATCCGGTTCCAATAGAAAAAACCCAGATTAATTTTGATGGATCTAACTTCAACGACCTTAACTCTTTTGTAATTTCTCAAATTTAATCTGTGAAATTTGGATTGGGCGATTTCTCCCACCAATATATGTTGGAATGAACTCATCACTTTCACCATCATAATAAAAATAATACATCTGATTATATGAACTCATCACTAGTAATAAATAACAGGTATTGACTACATACGCCAAAATCTTGCATTATATGACAAAGATGGTGAAATACTTACATTCAAGCAATCGATCTAATATTTCAACATAACAAACAAAATCAACTCTGATGTGATAAATAAAATCAAATCTGTAATGTGATAACAACCAATTTATGCAATATCACTTATAAAGTTCATTCTCTTTTGCATTCGGATCGAAGATATTCAAAGAAAAATAAATCTTTATAATACCACTCCTTTGCCAAAAAAAACATAACACCGAAGATATTGACAAAGCGATCAGATTTAACTTTTTTTCGAACATGAATCACGTCTAATACAATTAATGATCTTCATAACACCAAATTAAAACATACACACTTCTAAAAAAAAAATTGCGAATGAAGCTTTCCTAAAAAAAATTTCAAAATGAGATCGATCACAAATCTCTATGAATATCATAATAATTAAAACAAACCAAATAAACTCATACAATTCAACATTATACATTTCTTTTAGTTTAGGGTTATAAATACCTAATCGAAAATACTACTTCTTCTTCGGCGACTTTCTGACTGGCGGCGGTCGGCTCCGTCGGCGGCACCGTTCGCGGATGAGCGAAAGAACGACGGTGGAGAAAGAAGCGGCTTGCGACTCTGGTTCGACTAAATTAAGGAAGAGTCAATGCTTGATCGGCGGTGACGGCGACGCCGGCGAATAATTTTAAAATGTGCTAATTTATTTTGAAAATTTGGCCATTGGTGGGGTTGGGACTTTAATTTTTTTTTTTTTTATTACAAAATATTGTGTTTTATTTTAATTATATTTAATGATATTTACATACTGATATTATATAATTTTTATATAATTACATATCTCATTTAACATCACATAAAAATATTATTATTATTATTTTTTTAAAGATATAAAATCTTAGAAATATAAATATATTAAAATTATGTGATATAAACATAAATTTTTTATATAAAAATTTATATGTAATTAAAAATTTCATAATATTATAAAAATAATCAAAATATATGACCTATTATATATAATATAATAGTTAATTATTAAGATATTTATTTATAAATGTTAGTATAATCATCCACATGCTTTCTAGTAAGTTTTCGAAAAAAAGAATTAATTAATTAGATATTTTTTGCCGGTAGAAGGAGAATAGAATAATTAAATTGTGATAAATGCGGCCATGTGTGGGAAGATATCACATTAATTGTCACATCAATGTATTGACCCAAGGACTGTTTGGTTATATGTTTACGTGAGACATATGGCCATGTGAGGAAAAGAAGGCATCGGGTTTGATGCTAAAATGAAAAATAAAATAAAATTACTCAAAAAGTGCGAATTTTTAATTTCTTTTTGGCGTAGCCAAATATCTTATTTTAAGTTAAAAAATTTATACACATTTTTTTTTAAATTTCAATTTATTTTTTAAAATTTGATATTTATATTTTTAATATTTTAGTTATACTACTATACATTAAAAGATATATTAATATTTACAAAAATAATAATAATTGATATATCATTGAAAACCCTTCTACTAATTAAATTACAAATTTTGATATCGAAAATAATCTGATGAGACTAATTCAGATCAAGTACTTAAAAAAATATAATTAAAAAATTTTGAAAAAAAAAAAAAAAATTTGAATATGAAAAATTTTATTATTTTTTAATTTATTATCTAAATTATCTTGTAAATCATTAATTATATTATGACAAAAACAAGGACTAAATTATAATTTTGCCTTTTGATAACTAATAAGTGGGCCATGGCTGAACTGAAGTTTTATTTATATTAATCTTAATGATTGTGGGGATTAGAATGGGTCCCACGCCACTAGAGTATGTTTGCACATGCATGCTTAATAATTTAAAAGGATTCTTAATAATGAGCATTTGTACATTTTTTTTGTCTTTTATTAATTAAAGATGACGACAACAATAATAAGCCTTAATCTCATAGGTGGGGTCACATGAATCCTTATCTACATTGTTCTTATGTGTCAAATTCCATTTAAATCAGTATATTAAGATCGTTTTTATACATCTTGCAAGTCTTTTAGGATCTACTTACCTTTCTTAACATAGACAAATTTAAGTATCTACTCTCTTAATGGATCATTGGGATGGTAGGCTTTATGTGGAAACCATAAGGCGACTCCATCTTATCTCATCCTTTGGAATTTCCGATTTTTCAGAATATACTCATTTTGCATTTCTACAGAGTAAACTCATCCACTAAGCATCCTCATCTCTGTAACACTTAACTTAGTCTTTATCTTATTGCATTAAAGTCATTCAGGTCTTATCACCATCTTATAAAATTTTTCTTAAGTGGAACTTTTACATCACATAATAGGTGATGCATTCCTCCACTTCAACCATCCAACTTGGATTCTACTAATAACATCCCATCTATTTCCTATCATTTTGAACAATAGAGCCAAAATATTTGAAGCAGCTCACTCTTATTAATGATTTGTTTCTTCATTTATAACTTCTACTAAAATTACACTCCATATATAGGTTTTAGGTTTTCGAATGAAAACCTTTAGACTATGAGTTGACCTCCATAATTCAAGTTTTTGTTGGACTCCCTCTCTAGTCTTATCAACAAGAAGAATGTCAAAACATACACCAAGGTACATCTTCTTGTAAATGCCTAGTAAGAACATCCATAACTAAAGTAAAAAAGATAGGGCTTAAAGCAGATCCTTGATGTAATCCAAGAGGAAAATATTTTGTCAATCCTCCTTGTGTTTGGACACAAGTAACTCTAGTATACATATCCTTAATGACTTGAATATAACCAATATTAACTCCTTTAGAAAACTCTCCAAAGAACATCTCTTGAAACATTATCATAAGCTTTCTCTAAATCAATAAATATCATATGTAGATCCTCCTTACTTTCTATGCTTCTCCATCAAACCCCTTTGTATATGTCATCCATAGTAGATCTACGCATGAAACCAAGTGATTGTGAGAAACTTGTGTATCACATCGTAACTATGCTCGATTACTCTCTCCCATAATTTTAATGCATTAACTTAATTCCTCTATAATTTGCACACTCTTGTGCATCACCTTTATTCTTAAATATATGAACCAACAAACTCTTTCTCCACTCATCTGACATATTTTTAGTCTTTAAAATGACATTAAAAAAACCAAGAAATTCCATGATCTCTAAACATTTCCACATCTTGGAATATTATCCGATCTACTTGCTTTTCCACATTTCATGTTCTTTAAAAGCTTCATAACTTAGTTTACTGATGATAAAATGAAATTCTTTTTTTGTTTAGAGTATTAAGGTTGCTAAAATCAACTTTCACTTCATTGAAAAGTTTATCAAAATCCATACTATTTTCAATATCCTTTTCTAAAAAATATTTTATTATTTTCAACCTTAATACGACTTGAACTATGTCTTTATTTCTCCTATCTCTTTGGTTGGTTAACTTATACATATATTTTTCACCTTCTTTGGTACCTAATCTATTGTATAAATCACTAAAAGCTAAATTTTTTGCATCATATACTGCTTTCTTAGAATATCTACAGGTCACTTTATATATTTCTCAATTCTCTGAGTTTTTACATATAAACTAAGTTTTATAACAATAATTTTTTTATCTTTTCTTGCACACTTTGACTCCACCACCAACTATTCTTATTAAAAGAAGCTTTTCCTTTTGATTCTCAGTCTTTAGCAACTTTTAATTTCACTTCTTTATTTTTATCACATAATGTTAATATGAACATCCCAAATTCTAATCTCTTGTTGCTTGCTCTTAAAATATTTTTTTTTTATTTGTGTTCTTTAAAGTGTCCTAGGATAATAATTTGGTTTATTTTTTCCCTTACAACCTTTCATCTAAAAATCTAAAACTAACAATCGATGTTGGATACTTAGATTTTCACTTGGAATGACTTTACAATCTTTACAATCTAAACGATCTATTTTTCTTATCAGAAAATAATCAATCTGTGTTTTACTAAATCCATTTTTTATAAGTAATAATATGTTCATCTCTTTTCTTAAACAAAATGTTGTAACTACAAAATCATAAGCTAAAAACAAAATCTAATATAGTCACTGCACCTTCTTCATTAGTCACTCCAAATCCATAACCACCATTAATCTTTTAAAATCTTCTACTCTCTACCAACATGTCCATTTAAGTCTCTCCGATAAATATTTTTTTCTTGAGGTATCTTTTGTATTAATCTCTCTAATTCATTCCATTTTTTTTTTAAACACCTCTCTGCTTGAGGGCAGACACTTATAATATTGATAATCTTAGTATCAATGATAATCTTTAAAATTTATAATTATATCTTCATCATTAATATTTATAACATTATTCTTCAAACTTTTATCATAATCACTACACCATTTCTAATTGACTTTTACGAATATCAAAATTTTAAAACCTAGCTATCAATCTCCTTCTCCCCATTTAGTTTCTTGAACACATAAAATGTTTATCTTTCTATGAACCATAATATCCCATTAATTCTATTAATTTACATGTAAAGGTACTTATATTCCAAGATCTAACCTAATTCTAGTTTCATGGACTAACTTCTTTGCGCGTAAATCCATAGTATGTAGAACCTTACTTATTTAATATACTTGCGCAGGTAGATCGTGACTCTGGCACATTTATTCATCACAGCACACTGTGGACCCTAGCATTAACACAATGATTTAAAGGATTCATGTCATGATTATTTCGACAAGTTTACGGACTTGGGACCGACAATGGTAGTTTTACTTAATTAACATAAATAGAATTGTTTATACTGTAAATATTTATTCACGATTATAAATACATGTTCAAAAATACTCAAATTAAGTTCATACTAGGTTGCACAAGATGTGATATGAGGATAACTGTCTATGCACTTTAATCTCAAAATCCCATAAAATAAGAGTAGATGAACCATAAGGTAGCCACCAATCAAATGCACTGGATTAAGCCTCAGATTTATTTAAGCAACCTCTTAAGGCAAAGTTTATTTTATTTTAATAAAGAGTTGCTTACGTTCATAAATATTAAGTGAAACGAGAGATATTTGAGAAAAAGTTGAGTGACACAGAATTCAATCTAATTCTTTTATTGTTTGTGAAAACTTTAACCAGGTGAGCATCGGCCCCATGTGTTAAGAAAACTTAATAAGTAAAATAAAAGGGCTCGCTTGACTAACATTAGCAGACTAAAAAGCATCAAATCTAATAAACTTTTCCCACTCATCTGTCCTGAATATGTAATTTTTTTTTTATTTTACAAAAGTTAAATCATAATTTTCTGATCGCAAGTAGTCAAATCAAGTTAGAAAATATAGCTGTAAAGAAGTCGTCAAGTTGTTGCATAAATAGTTATATAAAGAAGCTGTAATGAATATATATAATTATTTGAAAAAGTTGTAGTCGAGCTATTGTAAAGAATCAGCTATATAAAGAAGCTCTGCGGATTTTTTTTTTTTTAAGTCAAATCATAGTTTTCTGATCGTAGGTAGCCAGATCAAGTTAGAAAATATAGCTTTCTCATCGCAGATTCCTCAAAGCGCAATTAAAATGTGGTTACCAAATGTGAGAGCGTTGTGATGCGAAAATGCACCGCTCCCTCAAATGTACCCTTAAAATGTGCGAGAGTCAAGCTCTAATCGCTCTGAGTTTGAGCTTGAGCTTTATTTTAAGAATTCAAGATGATTAGTATGAAAGAGATAAAATAATTTTAATTTAATATATTATTATGATAAAACTAATAAAAATAATTAAGAAATTAGTTGAAAAATATTAATAAATAATTTGATATAAAAGAATGAAATATAATTTTTAAATATTTTAAATAATTTTATATTTAAATTATTAAAATCTAATATATCTTTAAGTATATTTATATTAATATTTATTAATCAAGTTAGTTCATGAGCTAACGAGTCGAGTCGACGCTGACTTGTGCTTGATTTGTAAGTCTTTTAACGAGCGGATTGACTTGACTCAATTACACCATTAGAAATATGATATAGCTTTAAGAGAAGAGAGTACATTTTATAATTGTAACCAGATGATGATGAAGATCAAATGATGACAGCTGAGCGACAATAATTCAATGATTGTCCAATGGTGGAACAATCCAATAGTGGGGATTGTTCGATGAAGATGATGATGATTGAAGAGAGAGAGAGAGAGAGAGAGAGAGAGAGAGCACTCCTAATTAAATAATTAAAACTCGTTAATCAAAATTACCAAAACATAATTCTAACAACAAGCCTCATAAGATAGGCCAACTAATTATAATTAATTATGAAGAAAACAGCTAAACCTATATGGTCAAACTACAATTAATAGTTTCCACTTTAGGCACATCAACAGGGAACTTATCGATCTCCTCCAGCCAGGGAGAACTCCCCTTGGGATTTATATCTCTCAGCGTCTTCCAGACCACGCTGTTGCACTTAAATCCAGAACCAAATCCAATTTGCCAAATCCTATCCCTTTCTTGACCCTATTCTTCGCCTCCGAATACCCTAATTCGTACCACAACGAGCTGCTCGAAGTGTTGCCGAATCTATACAGCGTCATCCTCGACGGCTCCATCTGCCAGCTTCCAAGATCCAATCTTTTTTCCAGCTCGTCCAGTATCGCCCTGCCTCCGGCGTGGATGCAGAAATGCTCGAACGCTTTTTTGAAATCCGGCACATAGGGTTTCTTTACGGAGTGCCCGCCGAACCATTTGGTTGAAATCAGAGAGAGGGCGAAGCGGAATTGTTCGGAGAAGGTGAGGACGCGGGGGGCGAGGGCGGTGATGTTGGATTTGAGAGCGCCGCCGGCGACGGACAACAGGTCTTTGGAGAGGGAAACACCGACTATGCCTTGGTCGTCTTCTTCTTGGGAGATGCAGTGGTAGGATGAGTCGTCGGAGCCTCTGTGGGTGCGGATGAGCTCGGAGAGAGAATATTTGGCGCGGTGGAGGTCGGAGCGGCGGTTAGAGAGGAGCACGGCAGCGCCTCCCATACGGAAGAGACAGTTGGTGACGAGCATAGGGCGGTTGTTGCCGTAGTAGCCATGGAGGGTTAGATTTTCTGTGCTAACGATGAGGGCGTAGCTGTTGGGTCTCACCTGCAAATAAAGTCTGAATTTTTAAATATTTCATCTTTATATACGTAACTTTACAGAGAGAGAGAGAGAGAGAGAGAGAGAGAGAGAGAGCTATACTCATGTACAGGAGACTATGAATCAACTTCTCATAAGTGGAAAAAAATTTTAACGTGAGTTCAACTTTTTTTTTTTTAATGAAAAATTATTATACGCATAATCTGAATGTAAATTTTACCTATGCATTCAATAATAGGGAAAATCTTTAAAATAGTCGTAATATTAATCTTAATTATGTGTTTACATGAAATTCTTTTTTTTTTAAAAAATAGTCATAGTCGCCCGTTTGACCGTTTAACGGACGATTGGCGCCGACGTGGATACACGTCGGCTCCAGTCGTCCATTTGCGAAATTATTTTTTGTTTTTCGTGATTTTAGCAATCACGCAGAGAGAGAGAGAGAGAGAGAGCACGCTGAGAGGGAGAGAGAGAGGTTTTATTATTATTTTTAATTAACATAATTATTTTAAAATTTTAAAATATATAATTTAAAAATATTTTTTATGAAATATTTAATAACTAAATATTTATATATTTAGTTATTTATTTATTTATTTATTTATATATAATTAAATATATAATTTAAAAATATTTTAATTATATATATGAATTTAGAAATTTATTTAATAATTTTTTATTAATTAATATAATTATTTAAAATATATAATTTTTATTAATTTTTGTTAATATATAATTTAAAATATTTAAATTATATAAATAAATAAATTTTAATAAATAAATAAAGAAAGAAATAAATTATATAAATATTTTATAAATTATATAAATAAAGTAATTATATATATATATATATTTATTTAATTATTTATATATTTAAATTATATAAATATTTTTAAGTTATATAAATAATTTAAAATTATTTAAAATATATAAATAAATAATTAGTTATATATTTATTTATTTAATTAGTTATTTATTTATTTAAAATATATAATTAGTTAAATTAATAAAAAAAATATTTAAAAAATTTAATTAGTTATTTATTTATTTAAAATATATAATTATTTAAGCTATACTCATGTACAGGAGACTATGAATCAACTTAATTCTCATAAGTGGAAAAATTTTTTAACGTGAGTTCAACTTTTTTTTTTTTTTAATGAAAAATTATTATACGCATAATCTGAATGTAAATTTTACCTATGCATTCAGGGAAATTTTTAAAATAGGCACAATATTAATCTTAATTATGCGTTTAGACATAAATATTTTTTTTTTAAGATAATAAGTATAGTCGTCCGTTTGGCGGTTACACATCGGCGCGAGTCGTCCGTCGGGCGGAATTTTTTTTTTTTTGTGTGATTTTAGCAATCACGCGGAGAGAGAGAGAGAGAGAGAGCACGCTGAAGGAGAGAGAGAGATAGAGGTTTTATTATTATTTTTAATTAATATAATTATTTAAAATATTTAAAATATATAATTTAAAAATATTTTTATAAACTATTTAATAAATAAATATTTATATATTTAGTTATTTATTTATTTATTTATTTATATATGTATATATAATTAAATATATAATTTAAAATATTTTAATTATATATATATATATATATATATATATATATAAAGTTAGAAATTTATTTAATAATTTTTTATTAATTAATATAATTATTTAAAATATATAATTTTTATTAATTTTTGTTAATATATAATTTTAAAATATTTAAAATATATAAATAAATAATTTTTAATAAATAAATAAAGTGAAAATAAATTATATAAATAAAGTAATATTATATATATATATAATAATATAACATAATAATAAAATTAGTTATTTATTTATTTAAAATATAATCAGAAATTAATAAAAAAATTAAATTATATAAATATTTAGTTGTTATATTATTATTATTATATACATATATATTATTATATTGTTGTTATACATATATTATTAATAATTATATATACACACAATTATACATATATTATATATATTGTATACATATATATTACGTACAATACACATATATACAATACATATTACATTATATATTGTAAATACAATATGCATGTTATACACCAACATATTACAATAATAAATATTAATAATACACATACGTAATATATATACATACATACATATATATATATACATACATACATATATATATACATACATATATATATATATATACATACATATATATATATATATATATATATTTATATTTATTATATATATATTTATTACTTTTATTTTATATATTTTATTAAAAATTATTTATTTATTTATTTTTTTTATATTTTTTTTATATTTTTTTATATTTTTTTGTTATATTATTATTATTATAGACTTATATATATATATAATTAAAATATTTTATAAAAAATTATTTTTAAATTATATATTTTAAATTATTTATATAACTTAAAAATATATATTTTTAATATATAAATAACTAAATATATTTTAAATATATATATAATTACTTTATTTATAAAATTTATAAAATATTTATATAATTTATTGGCTTTATATAATAAATAAAATAAATATAAATAACTAAATATTTTATAAATATATAAATAACTAAGTATTTATATAATTTAAATTTATTTATTTATTTATTTAACCAATATATTTTGAAAAAACAAAATATTTTAAAAAAAAATATAACTAATTAAAAAATAAATAACCAATTGAAATATATATATACATATTATATTATTATTGCTTATATATATATACATATACATATTATTATATATTAAAACCAATATTTATTTTATATTTAAAATTTTAAATTATATAATTGTTATATTAACTAAAAAATAATTACAAAATAATAAACAATGATAACATGTATTATTGTTGTTATTATATGTTATAATATTGTTATTATATTATAACAAGATATTATGTGTATATTATTATTATACGTACGCATATACAATAAGGCATACATATTATACGTATTATTACGCATACATGCACATGTATATTAATGCATATTATTATACAGCAATATTAATATTTATATATACGTATATTGCATAATATTATTACATATTAAATAAAATAATATAAATTATACATAATAATATATATATATATATATATATATACATATTATTATTATTATTATTACATATATATATATATATATATATATATATATATATATATATAATATTTTATATAATTTATAAAATATTTATATAATTTATTTCTTTTATTTATTAAAAATTATTTATTTTATATATTTTAAATATTTTTAAATTATATATTAACAAAAAGTAATAAAAATTATATATTTTAGATAATTATATTAATTAATAAAAAATTATTAAAACAATTTCTAAATTTATATATATAATTAAAATTATTTTTAAATTATATATTTAATTATAAATAAATAAATAACTAAATATATAAATATTTAGTTATTAAATATTTTGTAAAAAATATTTTTAAATTATATATTTTAAATATTTTAAATAATTATATTAATTAAAAAAATAATAAAACCTCCATCTCTCTCTCTCTGATTGCTAAAATCACGAAAAAATTTCGTCGACATGTGTCAAACGACATCTTTATTTTTTAAAATTTTTTTTTCATGCCTAAATGCATAATTAAGATTAACATTGTGCCTATTTTAAAAATTTTTCCTTCAATAATATACCATTATATATCACTTGTACTTTAAATATTTTAAATAATTATATTGATTAAAAAAATAATAAAACCTCTATCTCTCTCTCTCTCTCTCTCCCGGCGTGATTGCTAAAATCACGAAAAAAAATAATTCATACGACGGTCAAACCACATGTATTTTTTTAAAATTTTTTTTCACGCTCAACGATAATTAAGATTAACATCTTTTATTTTAAAAATTTTCCTTTCAATAATATAGCATTATATATCACTTGTACTTTAACTGTATATTAGTTATAAAAATAGGAGGATTTACTATAAAATATTATGTATAAATATGAAATATTCTTTATTACTATGTATATAGATATCTCAATACCTAATACTTCATAGTCAATTCACAATAACTATATATTGATAGAGCGTTATATAATATTATGTTATTAGAGTTCAGATGTAACTACATCCCAACTTCACATATAATAATCTCTATATTTTTATATAATATGCATTTTATAGTGCATAATTGTCACATAAATTATATTTAATTTTTTTTTACTGCAAAAAAATATCATTTATTAACGATCCCTATGATAAAAAATGAAAAACGTTAAAAGTGTCCTAATATAGCCACCTCAAGCTATTTCAAAATAAATTTAAAATTTTTAATGCTTATTATCTATCCTCATCTATTTATTTTTCTTAAAAATTATAACATAAATAAATTAAATAAGAATAAAATTTAAGGAAAATTTTAAAATAAACATAATGTTAATTTTAAGTATACTTAGATATTTTTTTCGGAGTCCTCAAACGGACGACTGGCAGAATTAAATTTTGAGAGAGACAGAGAGAGAGAGAGAGAGAGCACGCTGAGAGGAAGAGAGAGATAGAGATTTTATTATTATTTTTAATTAATATAATTATTTAAAATATTTAAAATATATAATTTAAAAATATTTTTTATAAAATATTTAATAACTAAATATTTATTTATTTATTTATATATATATAATTAAATATATAATTTAAAATATTTTTAATTATATATATAAATTTAGAAATTTATTTAATAATTTTTATTAATTAATATAATAATTTAAAATATATATTATTAATTTTATTAATATATAATTTAAAATATTTAAAATATATAAAAATAATTTTAATAAATAAATAAAGAAAAAAATAAATTATATAAATATTATAAATTATAAATAAAGTAATTATATATATAAATATACATATATATATATATATATATATATTATATATATATATATAATACATATAAATTATTTAGTTATTTATATATTTAAATATATAAATATTTTAAGTTATATAAATAATTTAAAAATATTTAAAATATATAAATAAGTCATTAGTTATATATATATATATATATATATATATATATATAATATTTTAATTTATTTATTTTATTTTAAAATATATAATAAATAAAAAAATATTTAAATTATATAAATATTTTGTTATTTTAATATATTTATAAAATATTTAGTTATATATATATATATACATATTATTTATTTATTTATTATATATATTTATTCCTTTCTTTATTTATTCATTAAAAATTATTTATTTATTTTATTTTTTATTTTTATATTTTGTTATATTATTATAGATAATAAAAATAAATATATATATATATAATTAAAATATTTTATAAAAATTATTTTTAAATTATATATTTTAAATATTTTAAATTATTTATATAACTTAAAATAGTTATATAATTTAAATATATAAATAACTAAATAAATTTATAAATATATATATAATTACTTTATTTATAAAATTTATAAAATATTTATATAATTTATTGGCTTTATATAATAAATAAATAAATATATAAATAACTAAATATTTTATAAATATATAAATAACTAAGTATTTATATAATTTAAATTTATTTATTTAACCAATTATATATTTTAAATAAATAAATATTTTTAAATAAATAAATAACTAATTGAATAAATAAATATTTTTAAATAAATAAATAACTTAAATAAATAAATAAATAAATAAATATATATATATATATATATATATATATATATATATATATATATATATATATAAATAACTAATTATTTATTTATATATTTTAAATATTTTTAAATTATTTATATAGCTTAAAAATATTTATATAATTTATAAAATATTTATATAATTTATTTATTTCTTTATTTATTTATTAAAAATTATTTTTTTATATATTTTAAATATTTTTTAAATTATATATTAACAAAAATAATAAAAAATTATATATTTTAAATAATTATATTAATTAATAAAAAATTATTAAATAAATTTCTAAATATATATATATATATATAATTAAAATATTTTAAAATTATATATATATAAATAAATAAATAAATAAATAACTAAATATATAAATATTTAGTTATTAAATATTTTATAAAAAATATTTTTTAATTATATATTTTAAATATTTTAAATATTTAAATAATTATATTAATTAAAAATAATAATAAAACCTCTATCTCTCTCAATCCCTTTCAGTGCTCTCTCTCTCGTGATCGCTAAAATTACGGAAAAAAAATAATAATTCCGCAACCTATTTTCTTAAAAAAATTTTGTCATGTCTAAATGCATAATTAAGATTAATATTATGCATATTTTAAAAATTTTCTCTAAAATTTATCAATAATATTATTATTATAAACCCATAAATTTATTTAAAATAAGTACATTATGTATCCTCTTCTATTTTTACGGCATTATATATAAAGATTAACATATATAATTACACAATATTTATGAATCTAAAATCTAAAATTTAATATTTACACATATAATATATTTTATGTATGAGAGTTATGTTTCACTTTAAAATATTGATATTTTCAAGTGTTGTTTATGTAAATACTAATGATTATTATTTTGTTTTTCAAAAAAAGTTCAAATATTATATATATAAATATAAAGAATTATGCGGTATGCAAGTAAATCTCCTATTATATAACGTAAAAAAAAAAAAACCTCAAATAAAAAGAGGCAACCTTGAGAAGGTGGCGTGCGAGATCAATGGAAATAACGCCGGCACTACACCCCATCCCACTGAGATTAAAACTAGCGACATCCTCCCTCATCTTATACTTATTCACAATCATGGCCGACAGAGAAGGCGTCGGCCCAAACAGACCACAGTTAACCACCAAAATACCGATCTCCTTCTCCGCATCAACTCCCGTCTTCCAAAACTCTATCCACAGCCCCAAATATCATCATCTCCGCCTCCTTCCTCGCCTCCTTTATGAAGGGCTCCGGCATTTTCGACACCGACGGAAGTAGGTCGACTGGCCGACGCCGGACCTCTCAAAATACGCTTTTGGAAGGCTACGTTGGCTTCGGTGAAGGTTCCGAGAACAATGCTGTGTTCAACGAACGTTTGGTTAGTTTGGCGGCAGGATTCGTCCGCTTTGTGGCAGGCGAAGTCGAGGAGAAGGATGGGCCTGTTGCGGCTGAGGAGGACATGGAGGAGGAGGAGGAAGGGGAGGAGGAGGAGGAGGAGGAAGAGGATGGTGAAGAAAAGCTCATTTTGCTGGAGAAATTGTTCTCTGTTGGATAAAGTTGACGGAGAAGAAGTGGATAAAGCTGAAAACGTGGTGGAAGGCGAGGAGGTTTTAAAGAAGGTGATATTCGTGGGGTTGGGACTTTAATTTTTTTTATTTTATTACAAAATGTTGTGTTTTATTTTAATTATATTTAATGATATTTACATACTGATATTATATAATTTTTATATAATTACATATCTCATTTAACATCACATAAAAATATTATTATTATTATTTTTTAAAGATATAATATTTTAGAAATATAAATATATTAAAATTATGTGATATAAATGTAAATTTTTTATATAAAAATTTATATGTAATTAAAAATTTCATAATATTATAAAAATAATCAAAATATATGACCTATTATATATGATATAATAGTTAATTATTAAGATATTTATTTATAAATGTTAGTATAATCATCCACATGCTTTCTAGTAAGTTTTCGAAAAAAAGAATTAATTAATTAGATATTTTTTGCCGGTAGAAGGAGAATAGAATAATTAAATTGTGATAAATGCGGCCATGTGTGGGAAGATATCACATTAATTGTCACATCAATGTATTTTTTTGGAAAAATTTAAGAGCCGAAGCCCAATTTTCACATCAATGTATTGACCCAAGGGCTCTTTGGTTATATGTTTACGTGAGACATATGGCCATGTGAGGAAAAGAAGGCATCGGGTTTGATGCTAAAATGAAAAATAAAATAAAATTACTCAAAAACTCCTATTGTGGCTGGCGAGGATCTAATATGTTGGTATAATTATAATTCTCCTTTCTCTAAAGAGTTTAGAGAGGCTATCTTTGAGTCTCATCCAACCCTGGATTGGACTAAAGGAATATGGAAGCATTAATTATGCTCTTTATTTTGGATGCTTTTAAATATGTGAAAACCTAGATTTTTGGAAAAAAAATTGGGATTTATTGTTGTTTTTGTCACTCGCTTTTGGAATCACACAATCATTTTTTTTTTGAATGCCCGTCTATGAAAATGGTTAGAGCTCTTATTATAAAGAAACTTCTTACTTCCAATCCTCTCTTCAAGTGTATTAAATTTCATGATGATGAAAGTGTTGCAGTGTTACACTTCCTTATCATTGTCGTTTGTTTATACATTAAAGGAATAATAGAGTATACTCTTCTTCTTCTCAAACTTTTTCCTCTTTGATATCTATGGTTAGAGATAGAGTTACTGCTAAAATGCTAAACTGGAAAATTAAATCAACTTGGCCTAGTTATGTTCAAGAGCTGCTACTAAAATGGAAAGGTTATAAACCTCCATAACTTTGGTCCTTTCTGATTGGTTCTGGAGAGCTTCCCGATTGCCTCTATCTGCTCGTTCTCTGGATTTCTGCTATTGTAGTGTTTTTTTTTTTTTTGGATGTTGCTGCAATTGTTGCTCTATGGAATTCTGATGCTCTCGAGATTTCCTTCTGATTGCGGCCAGTTTCTGATTTCTATATATTGGACGATGATGAGTTTTTTTCCAAGCACAAACTATTTGATTGCTGCTAATCTTTATGTCTCCCTCACTTGGACGATCATTTAAACCACCACCCCTCTTGGTCGTCTTTTCTGTTAGTCGGTTCCTTGGGAATCGTTTGGCAAGTTACTACCGAGAGACAATTTTTTGCTAAAATTTGTTGTGCTTGTCTGTTCATCTATTTATGATGAGTTTTGCGGCTCTGAGTCCATTTGTTAAGCAATCTATTTACTTCTGTTTTTGATTCAAATTATGTAATGCTGCAGGAAATAGTTCTGCTTGCCTCTTTTGTGTTCAGTCAACTATTATGTCCATCAATTGTTTAACTTTTGTAATTTTGTAAACAACATTTTGGAATACAATTGGGCTTCGGCCCTCAAATTTTTTCCAAAAAAAAAATTACTCAAAAACTACCAATTTTTAATTTCATTTTGGCGTAGCCAAATATCTTATTTTAAGTTAAATAATTTATACACATTTTTTTTTAAATTTCAATTTATTTTTTAAAATTTGATATTTATATTTTTAATATTTTAGTTATACTACTATACATTAAAAGATATATTAATGTTTACAATGATAACAATAATTAATATATCACTGAAAATTCTACTAGTTAAATCACGAATTTTGATATCGAAAATAATCTTACGAGACTAATTCAGATCAAGTACTTAAAATATAATTAAAAAATTTTGAAAAAAAAGATAAAAAAAAGTTGAATATGATAAATTTTATTATTTTTTAATTCATTATCTAAATTACCTTGTAAATCATTAATTACATTATGAAAAAAAAAAAAGACTAAATTGTAATTTTGCCTTTTGATAATTAATAAGTGGGCCATGGCTGAACTGAAGTTTTATTTATATTAATCTTAATGATTGTGGGGATTAGAATGAGTCTCACGCCACTAGAGTATGTTTGCACATGCATGCTTAATAATTTAAAAGGATTCTTAATAATGAGCGTTTGTACATTTTTTTTGTCTTTTATTAATTAAAGACGATGACAACAATAATAACAAGCCTTAATCTCACTAGGTGCGGTCGGCTACATGAATCCTTTATCTCCATTGTGTCCTATTATGTCTCAAATTCTCATTTAAATCAAGTATATTAAGATCATTTTTTATACATCTTAACCAAGTCTTTTTAGGTATACTTCTACCTTTCTTAACATATGGCAAATTTAAAGTATCTACTCTCTTAATTGGATCATCTGATGACGCTTTATGTCAAACCATCTAAGACTCCTCTAATCTTATCTATCAGAGCTACTCCAATTTTTTCCCTAATATACTCATTTTGCATTCTATCTCTAAGAGTAAAGCCACTCATCCACCTAAGCATCCTCATCTCTAGAACACTTAACTTAGTCTTATGCTTCTCTTTTATTGGCCAACATTCGCACTATAAGTCATTGGTCTTATCACCATCTTATAAAATTTTCCTTAAGTTTAAGTGGAACTTTTCTATCACATAATAGGCCAGATGCATTCCTCCACTTCAACCATCCAACTTGGATTCTACTAATAACATCCCCATCTATTTCACCATCTTTTTGAACAATAGAGCCTAAAATATCTGAAACGCTCACTCTTATTAATGATTTGTTCACCTAATGTCACAACACTACCACTATAATTTTTACAACTAAAATTACACTCCATATATTCAATTTTAGGTCTACTCAAATGAAAACCTTTAGACTCTAGAGTTGACCTCCATAATTCAAGTTTCTATTGGACTCCCTCTCTAGTCTTATCAACAAGAAGAATGTCATCAGCAAAAAACATACACCAAGGTACATCTTCTTGTAAATGCCTAAGAACATCCATAACTAAAGTAAAAAGATAAGGGCTTAAAGCCGATCCTTGATGTAATCCAACTGAAATAGGAAAATATTTTGTCAATCCTCCTTGTGTTTGGACACAAGTAACAACTCTAGTATACATATCCTTAATGACTTGAATATAACCAATATTAACTCCTTTCTATTCTAGAACTCTCCAAAGAACATCTCTTGGAACATTATCATAAGCTTTCTCTAAATCAATAAATATCATATGTAGATCCTCCTTACTTTCTCTATGCTTCTCCATCAAACCCCTTAACAAATGTATAACATCCATAGTAGATCTACCTGGCATGAAACCAAACTGATTGTGAGAAACTTGTGTATCACATCGTAACCTATGCTCAATTACTCTCTCCCATAATTTTAATGTATGGCACATTAACTTAATTCCTCTATAATTTGTACACTCTTGTGCACCTTTATTCTTAAATATATGAACCAACAAACTCTTTCTCCACTCATCTGGCATCTTTTTAGTCTTTAAAATGATATTAAAAAGATTTGTAAGCCAAGAAATTCTTTGATCTCCTAAACATTTCCACACTTCTATTGAAATATTTTTCCACATTTCATTTTCTTTAAAGCTTCACTAACTTCAGATTTACTAATATGACGATAAAAATGAAATTCTCTATTTTTGTTTAGAGTATTAAGGTTGCTAAAATCAATCGTACTTTCAGATCCTTCATTGAAAAGTTTATCAAAATACCTCATCCACCTATTTTCAATATCCTTTTCTAAAAAAAATATTTTATTATTTTCAACCTTAATACACCTGACTTGAACTATATTTTTACTTCTCCTATCTCTTTGGTTGGTTAACTTATACATATATCTTTCACCTTCTTTGATATCTAATCTATTGTATAAATCACTAAAAGCTAAATTTTTTGTATCATATACTGCTTTCTTAGAATATCTACAGGCCACTTTATATATTTCTCAATTCCCTGAGTTTTTACATATAAACCAAGTTTTATAACAATATTTTTTTTATCTTTTCTTGCACACTCTGACTCCACCACCAACTATTCTTATTAAAAGAAGCTTTTCCTTTTGATTCTCCAAGCACATCTTTAGCAACTTGTTTAATTTCACTTGCTATTTTTTCCCACATAATGTTAGCTTCCTCATGAACCTCCCAAATTCTAATCTCTTGTTGCTTGCTCTTAAAAATATTTTTATTTGTGTTCTTTAAGTGTCCCCATCTAATTCTAGGACAATAATTTGATTTATTTTTTCTCTTACAACCTTTCATCTTAAAATCTAAAACTAACAATCGATGTTGGATACTTAGATTTTCACTTGGAATGACTTTACAATCTTTACAATCTAAACGATCCATTTTTCTTATCAGAAAATAATCAGTCTGTGTTTTACTAAATCCATTTTTATAAGTAATAATATGTTCATCTCTTTTCTTAAATAAAATGTTAGCAACTACAAAATCATAAGCTAAAGAAAAATCTAATATAGTCCTACCTTCTGCATTAGTCACTCCAAATCCATAACCACCATTAATACTGTTAAAATCTTCTACCACTCTACCAACATGTCCATTTAAGTCTTTTTCAATAAATATTTTTTCTTCAAGAGGTATCTTTTATATTAATCCCTCTAATTCATTCCATTTTTTTTTTTTCGCTTACCTCCAAACCTACTTGAGGAGCATAAACACTTATAACATTGATAATCATAGTATCAACAATAATCTTTAAAGCTATAATTATAACTCCACATCTATTAATATTTATAACATTATTCTTCAAACTTTTATCTATAATCACACCTACACCATTTCTAATTCAACTTTTACCTGAATATCAAAATTTAAAACCTAAACTATCAATCTCCTTGGTCTTCTCCCCAACCCATTTAGTTTCTTGAACACATAAAATATTTATCTTTCTATGAACCATAATATCTATTAATTCCTTTAATTTACCTATAAGAGTACTTATATTCCAAGATCCTAACCTAATTCTAGTTTCATGGACTAACTTCTTTGCCCGCATCCATCCATAATGTGGGAACCCTTACTTATTTAACACTGCACCGGTATGCAAATGCTCTAGCACATTTTTTTTCATCAGATTCAAGCCATACAGCGCATCACTTACAGGGGACGCCCTAGCATTAACACAATGATTTAAAGGATTCATGTCATGATTATTTCGACAAGTTTACGGACTTGGGACCGGTAATGGTAGTGTTACTTAAATAACATATATATAATTGTTTACACTAATAATATTTATTCACGATTATAAATACATGTTCAAAAATACTCAAATTAAGTGCATACTAGGTTGCACAAGATGTGATATGAGGATAACTGTCTAAGCACTTTAATCTCAAAATTCCATAAAATAAGAGTAGATGAACCATAAGTTAGCCACCAATCAAATGCACTGGATTAAGCCTCAGATTTATTTAAGCAACTTCTTAAGGCATAGTTTATTTTATTTTAATAAAGAGTTGTTTACGTTCATAAATATTAAGTGAAACGAGAGATATTTGAGAAAAAGTTGAGTGACACAGAATTCAATCTAATTCTTTTATTGGTTGTGAAAACTTTAACCAGGTGAGCATCGACCCCATGTGTTAAGAAAACTTAATAAGTAAAATAAAAGGGCTCGCTTGACTAACATTAGCAGACTAAAAAGCATCAAACCTAATAAACTTTACCCACTCATCTGTCCTGAATATGTAATTTTTTTTTATTTTACAAAAGTTAAATCATAATTTTCTGATCTCAAGTAGTCAAATCAAGTTAGAAAATATAGTTTTTCTGATAGCAAGTAGTCAGGTCAAGTTGTTGCATAAGTAGTTATATAAAGAAGCTGTAATGAATATATATAATTATTTGAAAAAGTTATAGTCGAGCTATTGTAAAGAATCAGCTATATAAAGAAGCTGTGGCGGATATATAATTTTTTTTTTATAAAAGTCAAATCATAGATGTGTAGGATCAAGTTAGAAAATATAACTTTCATCGCAGATTCCTCAAAGCAATTAAAATGTTACCAAATGCGAGTATCAGTGAGCGAAAATGCACCGCTCCTCAAATGTTCTTAAAATGTGAGAGTCAAGCTCTAGTCGCTCTGAGTTTGAGCTTGAGCTTTATTTTAAGAGTTCAAGATGATTAATCTGAAAGAGATAAAATAATTTTAATTTAATATATTATTATGATAAAACTAATAAAAATAATTAAGAAATTAGTTGAAAAATATTAATAAATAATTTGATATAAAAGAATGAAATATAATTTTTAAATATTTTAAATAATTTTATATTTAAATTATTAAAATATAATATATCTTTAAGTATATTTATATTAATATTTATTAATCAAATTAGTTCATGAGCTAACGAGTCGACTCGAAGCTGACTTGAGCTTGACTTGTAAGTCTTTTATCGAGCGGATTGATTTGACTCGATTACACCCTTAGAAATATGATATAGCTTTAATAGAAGAGAGTACATTTTATAATTGTAATCAGATGATGATGAAGATCAAATGATGACAGCTGAGCGATAATAATTCAATGATTGTGGAACAATCCAATAGTGGGGATTGTTCGATGAAGATGATGATGATTGAAGAGAGAGAGAGAGAGAGAGAGAGAGAGAGAGAGAGAACTCTTAATTAGATAATTAAAACTCGTTAATCAAAATTACCAAAACATAATTCTAACAACAAGCCTCATAAGATAGGCCAACTAATTATAATTAATTATGAAGAAAACAGCTAAACCTATATGGTCAAACTACAATTAATAGTTTCCACTTTAGGCACATCAACAGGGAACTTATCGATCTCCTCCAGCCAGGAGAACTCCCTTGGGATTTATATCTCTCAGCGCCTTCCAGACCACGCTGTTGCACTTAAATCCAGAACCAAATCCAATTTGCCAAATTCTATCCCCTTTCTTGACCCTATTCTTCGCCTCCGAATACCTAATTCGTACCACAACGAGCTGCTCGAAGTGTTGCCGAATCTATACAGCGTCATCCTCGACGGCTCCATCTGCCAGCTTCCAAGATCCAATCTTTTTCCAGCTCGTCCAGTATCGCCCTGCCTCCGGCGTGGATGCAGAAATGCTCCAACGCTTTTTGAAATCCGGCACATAGGGTTTCTTTACGGAGTGCCCGCCGAACCATTTGGTTGAAATCAGAGAGAGGCGAAGCGGAATTGTTCGGAGAAGGTGAGGACGCGGGGCGAGGGCGGTGATGTTGATTTGAGAGCGCCGCCGGCGACGGACATCAGGTCTTTGGAGAGGGAAACACCGACTATGCCTTGGTCGTCTTCTTCTTGGGAGACGCAGTGGTAGGATGAGTCGTCGGAGCCTCTGTGGGTGCGGATGAGCTCGGAGAGAGAATATTTGGCGCGGTGGAGGTCGGAGCGGCGGTTAGAGAGGAGCACGGCAGCTCCTCCCATACGGAAGAGACAGTTGGTGACGAGCATAGGGCGGTTGTTGCCGTAGTAGCCATGGAGGGTTAGATTTTCTGTGCTAACGATGAGGGCGTAGCTGTTGGTCTCACCTGCAAATAAAGTCTGCATTTTAAATATTTCATCTTTATATAGAAACTTTAGAGAGAGAGAGAGAGAGAGAGAGAGAGAGAGAGAGAGAGAGAGCTATACTCATGTACAGGAGATTATGAATCAACTTAATTCTCATAAGTGGAAAAAATTTTTAACGTTAGTTCAACTTTTTTTTTTTTTAATGAAAAATTATTATGCGCATAATCTGAATATAAATTTTACCTATGCAGTTAAATAATATAGCATTATATATCACTTGTACTTTAACTATATATTAGTTATAAAAATAGGAGAATTTACTATAAAATATTATATATAAATATGAAATATTATTTATTATTGTATATATAGATATATCAATACACAATATTTTATAATCAATTCACAATAATTATATATCGATAGAGTATTATATAATATTATATTATTAGAATTCAGATATAACTATATCCTAACTTCACATATAATAATCTCTATATTTTTATATAATATACCTTTTATAGTGCATAATTTTCACATAAATTATATTTATTTTTTTTTTCACTGCAAAAAAATATCATTTATTAATGATCCCTATGATAATAAATGAAAAACGTTAAAAGTGTCGTAATATAGCCGCCTCAAATCATTTCAAAATAAATTTAAAAATTTTAATGCCTATTATCTATCCTCACCTATTTATTTTTCCTAAAAAATTATAACATAGATAAATTAAATAAGAATAAAATTTATCAATAATAATATTATTATTATTAAACCCAAAAATTTATTTAAAATAAGTACATTATGTATCCTCTTCTATTTTTACGGCATTATATATAAAGATTAATATATATAATTACACAATATTTATGAATCTAAAATCTAAAATTTAATATTTACATATATAATATATTTTTATGTATGAGAAGTTATGTTTCACTTTAAAATATTGATATTTTCAGGTGTTGTTTATGTAAATACTAATTATTATTATTTTGTTTTTCAAAAAAGTTGAAATATTAGATATATAAATATAAAGAATTATGCGGTGTGCAAGTAAATCTCCCTATTATATAATGTAAAAAAAAAAAAACTCAAATAAAAAGAGGCAACCTTGAGAAGGTGGCGTGCGAGATCAATGGAAATAACGCCGGCACTACACCCCATCCCTCTGAGATTAAAACTAGCGACATCCTCCCTCATCTTATACTTGTTCACAATCATGGCCGACAGAGAAGGAGTCGGCCCAAACAGACCACAGTTAACCACCAAAATACCGATCTCCTTCTCGCATCAACTCCCGTCTTCTCCAAAACTCTATCCACAGCCCCAAATATCATCATCTCCGCCTCCTTCCTCGCCTCCTTTATGAAGGGCTCCGGCGGATTTTCGACACCGACGTCGGGAAGTAGGTCGACTGGCCGACGCCGGACCTCTCCAAAATACGCTTTTGGAAGGCTACGTTGGCTTCGGTGAAGGTTCCGAGAACAATGCTGTGTTCAACGAACGTTTGGTTAGTTTGGCGGCAGGATTCGTCGGCTTTGTGGCAGGCGAAGTCGAGGAGAAGGATGGGCCTGTTGCGGCTGAGGAGGACATGGAGGAGGAGGAGGAAGGGGAGGAGGAGGAGGAGGAGGAAGAGGATGGTGAAGAAAAAGCTCATTTTGCTGGAGAAATTGTTCTCTGTCGGATAAAGTTGACGGAGAAGAAGTGGATAAAGCTGAAAACGTGGTGGAAGGCGAGGAGGTTTTAAAGAAGGTGATATTGGTGGAGAAAATATTACGTCCGAGTCCCTGTAGCTGGCAAGATATTCACGACGCCGCTTACATCTCCGCCCGACCCGCCTGTCGCTCAAAAAAGAGGGAGAAGAAGAACGATGATACTGTCGACATTCCTCGCCACGTAACGCTTTAGTGCTTTCGACGAAGGATTTTTTCTCGCCTTAGCTCCCGCTCGACGGCGACGCCCCGACCTTCGGTGATATAGCAAATCAAAATTGAGGTATTGTAGGTGACTACATGAGGTATTTACACATGCATTCCAACTTGAATGAATTTGGGTTTACTCGTTCTTCTCAATCGTCAAGAAAAGATTGGTTGTTTTTATATGTTATTTTGTATTCAGACTCTATACCTCTCTCGAGGGTACATAGCATTTGGGTTTTTTTTCCAGTTTCTTTAGCCTGTTTCTTGAGATTATGTTCATTACATTCAAATGTAAGCAATTTGGAGGCTGTTTGGATAGTTTTAGGGGATTTTTTTGATATCTGTACTCTCTGTACCTCTCTTGAGGGTACATATCATTTAGGGCCTACTTTTTTCAGTTTATTTTGTCTTCTTCTTGAGATTATATTTAGGGCATTGCAATGGAAGCAATATGAAGGCTATCTGGATGGTTTATATTTTGTATCTCTCGCACTCTTTGGAGGGTACATTTACTTCTTTTTTCAGTTTATTTTGCTTACTTCTTTTGATTATGTTCATTATATTCCAATGGATGTAGTTTGATGGCTGCTTGGATGAATTCTGGTTGTTTTGTTGTATCTGTACTCTTTGTACCTCTTTGGAGGGTACAGAGCATTTAGGGACTTCTTTTTTTAATTTATTTTGCCTATTTCTTGAGATAATGTTCATTATATTACAATGGAAGCAATTTGGGAGCTGCTTGGATGGTTGGGGGTATTTTACATATGTACTCTCTGTACCTCTCCTTAGTGTACAGATCATTTATGACATTTTTTCTAATTTATTTTGCCTAATTCTAGATATAATGTTCATTACATTACAATGGAAGTAATTTGAAAGCTGTTTGAATGATTTCTGGAGGGTATTTTGCATCTGTACTCTCTATATCTCTCTCGAGAGTACAGAGCATTTATGTTCTTTTTTCTAATTTATTTTGCCTGTTTATTGAGATTATGTTTAGGACATTCCAATGGAAGCAATTTGATGGCTGCTTGGATGATTTATTTGGGGTATTTTGCACTCCTCTCGTACCTCTTTGGAGGGTATAGAGCATTTATGGACTTCTTTTCGATATTTTACTTGTTTCTTGAGATAATGTTCATTACATTACAATGAAAGCAATTTAATGCTTCGATGACGGTGTTTTGTTGCATCGTACTCTCGTACCTCTTTGGACAGCATTCGCACTTCTTTTGCCAGTTTATTTTGTCTACTTCTTTTGATTATGTTTAGAGCATTCTAATGGAAGTATTTGGAGGTTGTTTGGATGGTTTCTGGAGGGTATTTTACATCTATACTCTTTGTACCTCTTTGGAGGGTACAGAGCATTTATGACCTTTTTTCCAATTTATTTTGCTTGTTTCTTGAGACTATATTTAGGGCATTCCAATGAAAGTAATTTGATGGCTGCTTGGATGGTTTATTTGGGGTATTTTACATCTGTACTCTCTATACCTCTTTGGAGGGTACAGAGTATTTAGGGATTTCTTTTTCTAGTTTATTTTGCCTACTTCTTCTCATTATGTTCATTATATTCCAATGGATGCGCTTTGATGGTCGCTTTGGATAATTTCGATTTTGGATCTGCATTTTCTTTGTATCTCTTTGAGGGTACAGAGCATTTAGGGACTTTTTTTCAGTTTATTTTGCCTACTTCTTTTGATTATGTTCATTATATTCCAATAGATGCAATTTGATGGTCGCTTGGATGATTTTGTTAAGACTCATCGCACTTTCGATGGATGCGAGCATTTAGGACTTCTTTTCCGCTTTATTATGCCTGCTTGAGATAATATTCATTACATTACAATGGAAGCAATCTGGGAGCTGCTTGGATGATTTGGGGTGGGGGGTATTGCATCTATACTGCACTTTCCTCGAGATAGATCATTTATGGCCTTTTTCTAGTTTATTTTGATTCTAGAGATAATATTCATTACATTACAATGAAAGCAATTTTGTCGCTTTGGATGGTTTCGGGGTATTTTATATTCATTATATCTGTACCTCTTTGGAGGCATTTTATCATTTATGTCATTTTTTCCAGTTTATTTTGCCTGTTTATTGAGATTATGTTTAGGACATTTCAATGGAAGCAATTTGATGGCTGCTTGGATGATTTATTTGAGGTATTTTGTATATGTATTCTCTGTACCTCTTTGGAGGGTACATACCATTTAGGGACTTCTTTTTCCAGTATATTTTGTCTGTTTCTTGAGATAATATTCATTACATTACAATAGAAGCAATTTGATGGTCGCTTGGATGATTTTGGTATTTTGTTACATCAGATTCTCTGTACATTTTGGAGGGTACAAAGTATTAAGGACTTCTTTTGCCAGTTTATTTTGCCTACTTTTTTTAATTATGTTTAGGGCATTCCAATGGAAGTATTTGGAGCCTGTTTGGATGATTTCTGGGGGTATTTTGCATTTGTACTCTCTGTACCTCTCATGAGGGTACAGATCATTTATAGCCTTTTTTCAGTTTATTTTGCCTGATTCTAGAGATAATGTTCATTACATTATAATAGAAGCAATTTGAAAGCTGTTTGGATGATTTCTGGGGGGTATTTTGCATATGTACTCTCACTCTTTGAGGGTAGATCATTTAGAAATAATGCCGCATTGGTTTTGATGGGTGATTTGCATCTGTACTCATTACCTACTGACTTTTCTTTTTGAAATTTTCCATGTCTGGGAAAAGGATAACTTTGAGATGCAGGCCTACCACTGTAAGAACTTTGTTCGATAATATTGCAGCACGCTTTACTGATGAAACTACTGATATTTTAAAGAGGCTTCATCTCCATCAATTCATTAGACTCAATTAGCAAGACTCTTGCCATTACATCGATCCTCTTCTTTGGGACATAGAAAAGCAAGCTTTCTTGTTGGGCGGCATTCCTTTCATCCATGAAGTTGCGGATGATAGGGATGCCAAACAAAGGAGAGAAGGTCTTATGGCAGAAATCCCCACTGTCGCAGTTCAGTTCATCGGACTACAAGAATCAACTTGAGAATTCAGATAGTTCGTTGCCTGTAGCACAGTTTGTGTAGTTGTACATATGTTTTCTGCTGTCAAATCTATTTTTTATATATCACAATTACAGGGTGGCATCGAAATTGATTGCCTACTGATGACATAGATAGATTTGTCGAATACAATCAAGGAGGCCATTTGGGACTTTCGTTTCCCAATTTGATGTTATTACATCAAAGATTCGCACCTGAGGGCGTAGTTATATGAGTGGCTTTGTCACTCTACTGATGGTATGTTCTATATCTCCAGAAATGTGTAATTTAATGCGTTGAAGTTTACTGTTTAAAATATTCATTGTAGATATGGGCAGTTGAGCACATAAGCATCATAAGCTCATTTCCATCCGCAGCCACGATGCCGCGATAAAAAAAATAGAGTTTCCAAATAATGCTTTCCCTGGTTTGGGAGGAAACTAGGTGACATATAATAATATCACTTAGTTCATATAAGAATGTCTTTATTTATGTTTTATGTCTTCACATTTTCTTATCGGCTTATCAGTGTCCGCTTTCATTCGAGGACATAGAAGAGGAGAAGCTCCTTCCCGCTGTCCCCCAAGAATCTACACATGTTGAGCTCGATAGCAGTCCCATTTTAAGTCCAATTAGTGCAGCCCCCACTGAGTCTCCATATATCTCTCCTCGATATTCTCCCCCGTCCAGTGTATCTAGCCTGCCCTCTGCTACTACTCCCACAAAAGACTTTGCGGTGGAGAGGATACTTGCAGGTTTCAAGAATTTGAAAGATACAATATTGTCTTTTCATGCAACAATGACGGAGAGGATGGATGGGCTTGATTTATAGGTTGCTACTATCGAGAAGTTCTTGCCAGGCAGCGGGGTCCTACCACCCCAAGTGTGGGGGAGGTTCCTGTGGGGGTCACCACAGGGGAAACTCTTGAGGAGGCTACACAGGAGCTTCCCAAGTGGAGGGTACCCCTGGGGAGGCTACCACTTGGAAAGCTTTTGAGGAGGGTACCGTAGAGGAAGCTCTTGTGGAGGCTACCACAAAAGCTTCCACTATGGAGTTGGATACTTCCAACGGGGAAGCCCATGTGGAATGACCCAGTGTGAAGTTCTGAGGCCTCCACTACACATGATGATGCTCAAACCAGAATCGATAAGATTGAGCTGAAAAGCTATGATAAGGAAGAGGAAAGCTATTAGTTCCCCCTTCACAGACACTTACAGGAAGTCACGAGCAAGAATAAGTGATGTAGTGGCCTCCACTCAAGATGAGAAGCCGGCAACAGAGGTATTAAGTTACTTTCTTTTAAATTTGAGATAATAGAAATAGATTTCAATAAATATTTTACACCAAAGATGAGCCAAGAAGGTCGACACCATGACCGCTATGGAGGAGCATCAATCGGAGATGAAAAATACTCGAGATCGATCCTTAATTCATAGTGAATCCAGCTCTTCAGCACTAACTTTCGTATCAGTAATTTCCTTGTAGCCATCAGAGGCACTTCATGTTGTTGAGTTTTCATCCAGAGTTATTTTGCCTAAGCCGATGCTCGATCTTATTGACATATCATGCTCCCGATTCGAGGATAAGTAAGTCAATCCTCAATCAGCTCCTTCATACATAAAATAACCTATTCATTTAATTAAGAACACTCTAAAATATTTATCACTTGCAGGGTGATATAGTATTCGCGGTTGGGAATATCATTATTGCACGAGAGCAAATCGATGAGTTGCTGACAGATCAATATCTCTCAGATGGACACATTGATGCCTTCACGTTCTTGCTGGCCGAGAAGTATTCGCTCTGTCTGGGGCTGTATGTCCCCTATTTGTACATTTCATGCTTGCATTGGGTATGTTACCCCATAGGAATGTTGGGTATTATGATTCAATTCTTGTTTGTTTAGATAAAAGCTATAATCTATAATCGTTCTCTTCTTTTCCTGCAGAGTTATGCCAGGTACGGCCTAAAGACGGAAAGCAAAATATTTATCCAACATGTCACTGCTGATAGTGTGTCGAGGGCTGAGTTAATCTTACTATCAGTTATAGATAATCAACACTGGATACTTCTAGTTGGGCATATGAAGTCAGGGGCCTGGTATTTTTACGGCTCATTACCCAAACCAACCCATAAGAGTATTCTTCCTGAGATTGTAAGAACAGTTTTCAAATTTGGTTCCTCTTAACTATTTTTTTTCTAGGCCAACTTGTTGAGATTATATTCGCTATTCTGATCAAATTAATTGAAGATGTCGAGTCTTTTGAGTGATCCCAAAATGGCCCATTGAAATGGTGAGTGGGATACCGTAAGAAAATAGTGTCGACATGAATGTTTGTCTCGCAAATACATGGAGGCAAAGAATCAAAACCTCCGGGACTGGGTAGACCACCATTGGCCAAAGAAGATGAATATATTTAGTCGAGTTACGCTATATTTTATTTGGGACTTAAAAATCCAAATTGAGAACAATATGATTTAGTTTGATATAGGATTTTGTATAATACATTTTGGCTTCAAGACTTAACTATTTTTGTTGAAGTGAATGGATCGCTTATGGATCCGGATGATATTTTACTCTGCTTTTGGTAACTTCTTTTCTTTCATTTCATATAATTTGATTTCGCTGATATTTTACTCTGGGATGATATTTTACTCCAGCAATCATATTTTTATCTTATGGATTTGGTTTTTGGGGCTATATTCTTGAAAGAAATCTACATTTAAAATCATTTTTTTATGGTATGGTCATTTTATTATGAGCAGAATGTATAAAATTAATGCAGTTGAATGCATAAAATAAATATTATCCAGCAGAATGCATAAAATTAAATTAGGGATTACTGACCATTAAGGATTATCTTTTTTTTAAAAGTTTCATTGTAAAATTATTGTGGTTGGTGTAAGTAAATTTTGATTGTAAAATTATGATATTTTAACAGTTTTAATTTTAACTCATATGTATTAAAATATGATTATTATTTTTGTTAGCAGTTTTTTTATTATGAAAATAAAACAGTTAAAAAATTTAACTCATATGTATTCTTAGTATGCTCATGCTCGAGTAAAATGAAGTTCAATTAACTTGAACCTTATCAGACTGACTTGTCTATTTATTTAGATGAAACAAAAATAAAATAAGTTAATCTATTATAAAAATAGTATTTTTTTTTCGTCTCATTACAATATGAAAAATTTAATTCTGTTATAACTGTAATGAAACTTGTCCGAAAGAGATAACTTATAACATTTAATTATATAATAATTATTTTCAATTACTGAATAGTGTAAATACAATAGATTAAGAGGCTTTTTAAATTTGTCACCACATTATGAGATTAAATTTGCCAACTAAATTTTCGGACTAGATAGTCCATAAAATATTTGTATCCTCCAAAGAGGTACAGAGAGTACAGATGCAAAAAAAATACCCAAAAATCATCCAAGCAGCCATCAAATTGCTTCCATTGGAATGCCCTAAATATAATCTCAAGAAACAGTAAAATAAACACCGAGTCTAAATGCTCAGACTTCAAAGAGTACAGAGATGCAAAATAAAACAAATCATCTAAGTTTATCAAACGCATCCATTGGAATATAATGAACATAATCAAAAGAAGTAGGCAAAATAAACTGGAAAAAGAAATCCTTAAATGCTCTATACCCTCTAAAGAGGTATAGAGAGTACAGATGTAAAATATCCCAAATAAATCATCCAACCAATCATCAAATTGCTTCCATTGGAATGCCCTAAACATAATCTCAATAAACAGACAAAATAAACTGGGAAAAAATGACATAAATGATCTGTACCCTCCAAAGAGCTATAGAGAGTACAAATGCAAAATACCCCTAGAAACCATCCAAACAAATTTTCAAATTTCCATCAGAATGAAATGAACATTATCTAATCGCAAAATAAATCGGAAAAGATCATAAATGATCTAGACTCGTGAGAGGTGTGAGAGCAGATGCAAAATACCCCTTAAACCATCCAAACAAATTTTCAAATTGCTCATTGTAATGTAATGAACATCATCTAAAGAAATAGGTAAAATAAAATGGAAAAAAAGTCCCTAAATACTCACCAAAGAGGTACAGTACATCAAAAAACCAAATCACTCAAGCATATCAAATTACTTCCATTATAGTGCTAAATATAATCTCAACAAGAAAATAAAGCGGAAAAAAAGTCCTAAATACTGACCCTCAAAAGAGAGATCTGAATACAATACCCCCAAAACATCCAAATAGCTTTCAAATTACTTCCATGTAATGTAATGAACATCATCTAAAGAAACAGGCAAAATAAACTGAAAAAAGAAGTCCCTAAATGCTATGTACCCTCCAAAGAGGTACAGAGAGTACATATACAAAAAAATATCCAAAAATCATTCAAGCAGCCATCAAATTGCTTTCATTGGAGTGCCCTAAACATAATCTCAAGAAACAGGCAAAATAAACTAGAAAAAGAAGTCCCTAAATGCTCTGTACCCTCTAAAGAGGTACAGAGAGTACAAATATAAAATACCCCCCAAAAATCATCCAAATAGCTTTCAAATTGCTTCTATTGTAATGTAATGAACATCATATAAAGAAATAGATAAAATAAACTGGAAAAAGAAGTCCCTAAATGCTCTGCCCTCCAAAGAGGTATAGAGAGTACATATATAAAAAAACTCTCAGAAATCATCCATGCATCCATCAAATTGCTTCCATTGGAATGCCCTAAATATAATCTCAATAATTAGGCAAAATAAATAAAAGAAGTCCATAAATGCTGTACCTCCAAAGTGCAGAGAATGCAATGTAAAATATCCTAAATAAACCATCCAAGCGACCATATTGCTTCCATTGGAATGCCCAATATAATCTCAAGAAATAGGCAAAATAAATTGGAAAAAAGGACATAAATGATCCGTACCCTCCAAAGAGGTACAGAGAGTATAGATACAAAATACTCCCCAAAAACCATCCAAATAGCTTTCAAATTGCTTCCATTATAATGTAATAAACATTATCTCAGAATCAAAAAAATAAAAGGTCATAAATGATATGTACCTTAGGAGGTATATCAGATGTAAAATATCCAAACCATCCAAGCAGCTCCCAGATTGCTTTCATTGTAATGTAATAAACATTATCTCAAGAAATAAGCAAAATAAACTAGAAAAAAAGTCCCTAAATGCTCTGTACCCTCCAAAGAGGTACAGAGAATACAGATGCAATAAAATACCCAAAAATCATCCAAGCAGCCATGAAATTGCATCCATTGGAGTGCCCTAAACATAATCTCAAGAACCAGATAAAATAAACTAGAAAAAAGGACTCAAATGATCTGTACCCTCCAAAGAGATACACAGAGTATAGATAGAAAAATACCGAAATCATCCAAACAAACTTTCAAATTACTTCGGAATGTAATGAACATTATTTCTATCAATCAAAAAAAGAAAAATAAACCATCTGTACCCTCAAGAGAGGTACAGATGCAAAACATATTTATTGCACATATTTATTGCTACATTCCAATGATTATAAGGTCCTCAGTAGGGGATTAACTCAATCCTTATTGCTTAAAGTGCTACAAAGTCCGAGAAAATCCCTAGCTAAATATAGTAAACATCTTTGGGACTCTAAAGCATTACAGAAAAAATTGTACAATCGAAGAACACAAAACTGGATAATATCATGCATCAAAATATTTTCGTGAAATAATATCCATCATCAGCTTAGTATACCCTTCAGCCGACTGATTGATTGTGGAGCTCGAGTTAAATTTCTGTATGTAGAATATCATATTAGTTGATGATTTCTTACAGCATCGATGTGTGATATTCTATGCATATCTCACGAAAAACACTCGGCATAATAGAAAGGTGATGCAACTTATGATGAAACACGCTCAAAGAACACTATCCGATTTGATTTTTTGCAACAAAAAAGTAGAAGGGTTTGAAGATTATAATATTTAAAATATTAAAACTAATACATATAGAAAATTACTCTTGGCTTTTGGATCTCTCCCAATATCCTTAAGCCTTGAGTTGAAAACACCCTTTGACGTTGCTTAAGCGGATCCTTTAAGATGTCTTTTCCCTTATCTTTTGTGGTTGACTTCTTCTTCTTAGCTTTTTGGAGGAGAATTCCACTTATTATAGAGTCGACATCATCATATAGTTTTTTTAGGGATCCGCATATAGTCCTCGACTCTCTTTGCCCGTACTTCGGCGGCTTATTTGATATGCATATCGACTTATGTGGTTCTAGAAAATAATGCCAGTAGCATTTTCATCTGTGCTTGCCACATCTCTTAATTTTCTTGTATGCACTATCAATGTAAATATCCCTCTTTGCTCTGGTAGACCATCACATGAGAAGATACCGGAATCGCCATATCTTCGACTAAGAACTCGATCTGATGGGCACAAAGTAATCCCATCATTTCAAATTTTTTGCAAGTATAAATTACTTCTAGGGTAGTCTGTCGAAATGCACATGTTTTGGATGCATTTTATTCTCTAAGTTTCTCACCAAATACTCCATGGTACTGTCATCTGACTTAGTTACTGATTGGCCTCCAACTCCATGCAAAAATTTCTCTTCAAACATAGTGTAAACCTTCCTTATATAAAACATAGCTTATTTTAGAATTGGACTGGTCTTCTTAAACAATTGATGGTAACTTGAAGTCTTCATCATGTTCATTCCATGTCTCCATAACCTTTTCCAAGAAATAATTTGTGCGAACTTGTTGGTTTAGATATTCGTGACATACATATTGTTTGTTCGTTACGTTCGTTGACAAGATGCCCATGCGAATGAGTCCTTCGAATCACTGGATCACTTGGATCTAATCTTATAAAGCTCAGACGACGATCATGCAAATTGTCTTCTAGCATGGCGGACCAAGCTTCTTTAAACTCTTCCTCAGTCACACTTACTTATGCATTTATAAAATAGCCCTTATGCTTATCTTATTACTATTAAAGCAATGAACCTTGGAAGGAACTTTCTTTGAAATATGTCATTGGCACAACTTTGAGTATCGCGCAATTTTGATAGCTCTCATGCGATCTTGATCGGTGAATATTATTATAGGATGTCACTCATCAGAAAATATTTGGAATAGCCATGAGAATGACTCAATTGTCTCTTCGATAAAAGGCTACTCAAATAATATATTTTTCTGATAATTCACTCCAACAAGAGGGCACAAACAAGATTATATTTATTGAGTCGATAGCTTGTATCAAAATTATCACATCCCAAAATAATCATATTCTATCCTAGACATGTCATTGCTCCAAAAAAAAACTAAGCAATCAATGTCACATCATCCACACAAATCCATTTGCCTTTCCTTAAACAATTTGTATTAATGCATTCTTTACCATTCATGATCCTCGATCTTTTCTCTTTCAATAAAATTGAAAGCATCTCTTTTTGTGAACGATATTCTCTCGCCAACTTCCTCGGTTAGATAGGAATGCATCGGTTGCTCTAATTCGACCTATCATTGTCTTGACGGATGCCTTCTCTGCACGTCATGTGATCACGAGAAGATGTAGGTCGTGAGCTCGCCAAAGAATGATTATGACTTTATATTTTAATTCCAATTCCCTCAAATCAGCAGAGAATCTAATCATGGTGACAAGTTCTTGTATCAACTTTCGGAATTTTGTTAAGCCATTTAGGACTTGTCAAAAAAGTTGTTGCGACTCGTGTTTTTGTTTATTAGCTTGTTTGGTTTCGTTCGCGAGTATAGCTGAATAGATATTCAATTTCGATATATAAATGTCATGAACAATCATTTGTTCGATCGTGTTTCGATTTCGAAATAAAAAAATTATATTATATTATTATTATTATTATTATTATTGTATTCTATTATTTTTATTTATTATTATTATTATTATTATTATTATTATTATTTTATACATTAATTATTCATTAATTATTATTATTATTATTATTATATATATACATCGAACAATATACCCAAATATAGGATGGCAAATAAGTTATCAAAGATTGGATTTGAATTCTCTATCGAAAAAAGCTGTTGCGACTCGTGTCTCGTTAGCTCGTTTAGTTAAGCAGGCCAAACCAAACATTTCAACTTCGATATAAGCAGCGAAGGAAAAAAAAATTTCAAGCAGTGAAATGAAGAGTTACATGCTAAAATCGTACAAAGAGCTTTTGCCTAGAAAATCTTTTGATTTCAATTTCTTTGAGAAGCCTATGGTCCCAAACATATTTGATGTGCGTATGTCAGCAATAATTAAAAGTGGTGAGCCAAATTTGGGTCATTAGATCCCGATCATAGACTCATTGAATTCAGAAATATAAAATATGTACAAAATATATCAAAAAATCCCGAAATCATCCAAATAGCCATTGATTGGAATATAATGAACATAATCAAAGAAGAAGGCAAAATAAAGCTGGAAAAAGTCCCAATGATCTGCCTCAAAGAGATACAGTCTGAAATACCCGAAAACCATCCAAAGCGACCTCAAATTGCTTCCATTGGAATGCCACAAACATAATCTCAAGCAGGCAAAAAATAAAGCGGAAAAAAGGCCATAAATGATCTGCACCCTCGAGAATTAGAGTCTGGTCAAAATACCTCCGAAATAATCCAAGCGATCCAAATGCTTCTTGGAATGCACAAATATAATGTCAAAGTAGGCAAAATAAAGCGGAAAAGTCATAAATGATGCAATACCTCGAAGAGGTATAGAGTTGAGATCTACAAAAAATACCGAAATCATCAAGCCAAATTGCTTCCATTGGAATGCCTGATATAATCTCGAGAAGCGAAAATAAAGCTGGAAAAGAATGCAAATGCTCTGTGCCCTCGGAAAGAGGAGAATCTGATCAAATATCTCGAGAAATCATCAAAGCCACTCGAAATTGCTTCCATTGATATAGAAACCTAAACATAATGCGGGTTTCTTCCCCTTCTTGTTCTTCCCTTTTGATTCAAAGGTGTTGGAATAACATTTTGTTTCAATCGTCACCATCGTAAGAAGGTTTTATGAGTGTTTGGAATATCTTTCCTTTAGAAAGGTGAGGTTTAGGAGAGTTAGCTAAAGCTCTAAATCAGCCCCTCCGATTCCCCAACAAATGAGCTTCGCTAGGAAGATCTAGGTAGGTTTGATTTGCTCAAGTTGATCTTCCACTTGAGGTGATAAAATAGCTGATTGAGATCGGTTGAAAGCACGCTAGGGATTGCCCATTCATTTCGCTTCTCCCACCTTCGGTTCCTCGATGATCTCACCTTATTAATGTGAAGTTGTTGACAAAGGGTATATCTGCTCTGTTCCTGCGGCTCCTCTTTGGATTGCGATTGCAGTTTCTCTAATGACGAGTGACGTTTTAGCATCATGTGAAAATGTGTTGCATTGAGAGGCAGGTTTCAATCGTAAATCGATCAAACTTCTTCCGTTCATGTTTATAGAATTGAATTAGCACCGACTTGATTTGCACACAGCGGCGAAGGTTATCCTCGCTTTAGATCTGAGATTATCGACCCAAGTGCGCTATCATACTCCCAACTTTGAGAATCCTTTTTTGCTCCAATAAGGAAATTGGGCGGTTTGATCCAGTTGGGATTTGGTCATCCTTGGTGGGCCCACTTCCACCTGAAAAATAAAAGGCCTTCCGTTGAAAGCAGCCATCATTCCATATTGGTAATCTTCCAAGCAAGAAAATTTGAATAAAAAGAAGTCTCCTTCCAGAACTCCAAACTACCTTTTAACCGCCACTTCCTCTTTACCAGAGAGCCATAAAGGCACTTGCCAATGGTGACCCACCAACAGCAATTCCATTCTGTTGCCCTACAAGATCCTCTTGTGAAGGAGACCTGATTATCCACGGATGTAAGCTACGGAATTCCTTACTCTTTTAGTTTTGAGCTAATAGCAACTCCTTCCGGTTGGCTCACAATATATTGGATTTGTGATGGAGAGGAAGAAAAGAGGTGGAAATGCACTATCGTGGTCTCCCATTGAGACAGTTCAAGTTAAGGCGTTAGGCCTCGAGAGGATTCGACCCGAGCAAGGAGCCCAGGCCGGGAGGAGGCAGATAATGCGGATGGAGGATTGGGTGATTTGGATTTTGGGAGGGAGAAGGGGAGAAAGGCACGGAAGGAACAACAAAGATGCCCTAGATGGAGATCCCCTTGAGCTCAAAATTTTAATGACATTGGTTCCCCAAGGACTGTTTGGTTATATACTTATATGTTTAGGTGAGCCCAACTTACATTCGATTACTTTCTCAGCTCTTGATTTTATTTAATTTTCTATATTTTTGTTTTATTTCATTCTTTTCATCTTCTATTTTCTGACATCTGATTATAGAAATTCTATTCTATAAGTTGTTTGTTGATTTTTATCATATTTTTTTGATATATATAACTTTATTTGATCAATAAAATTTGAGGGAAGCCTTCATTTTTTTTCCAAAAAAAATATGTTTACGTGAGACATATGGCCATGTGAGGAAAAGAAGGCATCGGGTTTGATGCTAAAATGAAAAATAAAATAAAATTACTCAAAAAGTGCGAATTTTTAATTTCTTTTTGGCGTAGCCAAATATCTTATTTTAAGTTAAAAATTTATACACATTTTTTTTTTAATTTCAATTTATTTTTAAAATTTAATATTTATATTTTAATATTTTAGTTATACTACTATACATTAAAAGATATATTAATATTTACAAAGATAATAATAATTGATATATCACTAAAACTCTACTGGTTAAAATACAAATTTTAATATCAAAAATAATCTGATGAGATTAACTCAAATAAGTACTTAAAATATAATTAAAAAATTTTGATAAAAAAGCACAAAAAAAAGTTGTATATGATAAATTTTATTATTTTTGAATTTATTATCTAAATTATCTTGTAAATTATTAATTAATTATGACAAAAAAGGACTAAATTGTAATTTTGCCTTTTGATAATTAATAAGTGGGCCATGGCTGAACTGAAGTTTTATTTATGTTAATCTTAATGATTTGTGGGGATTAGAATGGGTCCCACGCCACTAGAGTATGTTTGCACATGCATGCTTAATAATTTAAAAGGATTCTTAATAATGAGCGTTTGTACATTTTTTTTGTCTTTTATTAATTAAAGACGACGATAACAATAATAACAAGCATTAATCTCACTAGGTGAGATCGACTATATGAATCTTTCGTCTCCATTATGTCCTATTATGTATCAAATTCTCATTTAAATCAAATATATTAAGATCATTTTTTATACATCTTAACCAAGTCTTTTTAGGTCTACTTCTACCTTTCTTAACATAAGGCAAATTTAATGTATCTACTCTCTTAATCGGGTCATCGAATGGCCGACGTTTTCTGTGGCCAAACCATCTAAGACGACTCTCCCTAATCTTATCTATCATTGGAGCTACTCCAACTTTTTCCCGAATATACTCATTTTGCATTCTATCTCTAAGAGTAAAGTCACTCATCCACATAAGCATCCTCATCTCGTACTTTAACTTAGCTTCTCTCTTTTTATTGGCCAACATTCGCACTATAAGTCATTAGGTCTTATCACCATCTTATAAAATTTTCCCTTAAGTTTAAGTAAACTTTTCTATCACATAATAGGCCAAATGCATTCCTCCACTTCAACCATCCAACTTGGATTCTACTAATAACATCCCCATCTATTTCACCATCATTTTGAACAATAGAGCCAAAATATCTGAAATGCTCACTCTTATTAATGATTTGTTCACCTAATGTCACAACACTACCACTATAACTTCTACAACTAAAATTACACTCCATATATTCAGTTTTAGGTCTACTCAAATGAAAACCTTTAGACTCTGGAGTTGACCTCCATAATTCAAGTTTTTGTTGGACTCCCTCTCTAGTCTTATCAACAAGAAGAATGTCATCAAGAAAACATACACCAAGGTACATCTTCTTGTAAATGCCTAGTAAGAACATCCATAACTAAAGTAAAAGATAAGGGCTTAAAGGCGATCCTTGATGTAATCCAAGAAATAGGAAAATATTTTGTCAATCCTCCTTGTGTTTGGACAAAAGTAACAACTCTAGTATACATATCCTTAATGACTTGAATATAACCAATATTAACTCCTTTCTTTCTAGAACTCTCCAAAGAACATCGCTTGAAACATTATCATAAGCTTTCTCTAAATCAATAAATATCATATGTAGATCCTCCTTACTTTCTCTACGCTTCTCCATCAAACCCCTTAACAAATGTATAGCATCCATAGTAGATCTACCTGGCATGAAATCAAATTGATTGTGAGAAACTTGTGTATCACATCGTAACCTATGTTTAATTACTCTCTCCCATAATTTTAATGCATGGCACATTAACTTAATTCCTCTATAATTTGCACACTCTTGTGCATCACCTTTATTCTTAAATATATGAACCAGCAAACTCTTTCTCCACTCATCTGACATCTTTTTAGTCTTTAAAATGACATTAAAAAGCCAAGAAATTTCTTGATCTCCTAAACATTTCCACACTTCTATTAGAATATTATCTAGTCCTACCGCTTTTCCACATTTCATGTTCTTTAAAGCTTCACTAACTTCAGATTTACTAATACGACGATAAAAATGAAATTATCTATTTTTGTTTAGAGTATTAAGGTTGCTAAAATCAATCGTACTTTCAGATCCTTCATTGAAAAGTTTATCAAAATATCTCATCCACCTATTTTCAATATCCTTTTCTAAAAAAATATTTTATTATTTTCAACCTTAATACACCTGACTTAAACTATGCCTTTATTTCTTCTATCTCTTTGGTTGGTTAACTTATACATATATCTTTCACCTTCTTTGGTATCTAATCTATTGTATAAATCACTAAAAGCTAAATTTTTTACATCATATACTGCTTTCTTAGAATATCTACAGGCCACTTTATATATTTCCCAATTCTCTGAGTTTTTACATATAAACCAAGTTTTATAACAATAAATTTTTTTAATCTTTTCTTGCACACTCTGACTCCACCACCAACTATTCTTATTAAAAGAAGCTTTTCCTTTTGATTCTCCAAGCATATCTTTAACAACTTGCTTAATTTCATTTGCTATTTTTTCTCACATAATGTTAGCTTCCTCATGAACATCCCAAATTCTAATCTCTTGTTGCTTGCTCTTAAAAATATTTTTATTTATGTTCTTTAAGTGTCCCCATCTAATTCTAGGACAATAATTTGGTTTATTTTTTCTCTTACAACCTTTCATCTTAAAATCTAAAACTAACAATCGATGATACTTAGATTTTCGGAATGACTTTACAATCTTTACAATCTAAACGATCTATTTTTCTTATCAGAAAATAATCAATCTATGTTTTACTAAATCCATTTTTATAAGTAATACTATGTTCATCTCTTTTCTTAAATAAAATGTTAGCAACTACAAAATCATAAGCTAAAATCTAATATACCTACCTTCTTCATTAGTCACTCCAAATCCATAACCACCATTAATACTTTTAAAATCTTCTATCACTCTACCAACATGTCCATTTAAGTCTTCTCCAATAAATATTTTTTCTTCAAGAGGTATCTTTTGTATTAATCTCTCTAATTCATTCCATTTTTTTTTTGCGCTTACCTCCAAACCTGCTTGAGGAGCATAGACACTTATAATATTGATAATCAAGATCAATAATCTTTAAAGCTATAATTATATCTCCACATCTATTAATATATATAACATTATTCTTCAAACTTTTATCTATAATCACATCTACACCATTTCTAATTCGACTTTTACCTGAATATCAAAGTTTAAAACCTAAACTATCAATCTCCCTTCTCCCCAACCCATTTAGTTTCTTGAACACATAAAATGTTTATCTTTCTATGAACCATAATATCTAATTCCATTAATTTACGTAAGAGTACTTATATTCCAAGATCCTAACCTAATTCTAGTTTCATGGATTAACTTCTTTGCCCGCATCTATCCATAATGTGGGAACCCTTACTTATTTAACACGCACCGCACTGGCGTGACTTTAGCACATTTTTCACGTATTCAAGCCATACAACGACCGCCTGTGGATGCCCTAGCATTAACACAATGATTTAAAGGATTCATGTCATGATTATTTACAAGTTCTGGACTTGAGATCGACAATGGTAGTTTTACTTAATTAACATAAATAGAATTGTTTATACTGTATATATTTATTCACGATTATAAATACATGTTCAAAAATACTCAAATTAAGTTCATACTAGGTTGCACAAGATGTGATATGAGGATAATTGTCTATGCACTTTAATCTCAAAATCCCAGAAAATAAGAGTAGATGAACCATAAGTTAGCCACCAATCAAATGCACTGGATTAAGCCTCAGATTTATTTAAGCAACCTCTTAAGGCATAGTTTATTTTATTTTAATAAAGAGTTGTTTACGTTCATTAATATTAAGTGAAACGAGAGATATTTGAGAAAAAGTTGAGTGACACAGAATTCAATCTAATTCTTTTATTGGTTGTGAAAACTTTAACCAGGTGAGCATCGGCCCCATGTGTTAAGAAAACTTAATAAGTAAAATAAAATGGCTCGCTAACATTAGCAGACTAAAAAGCATCAAACTTAATAAACTTTACCCACTCATCTGTCCTGAATATGTATTTTTTTTTTACAAAAGTTAAATGATAATTTTCTGATCTCAAGTAATCAAATCAAGTTAGAAAATATAGCTTTTCTGATCGCAGAATAAGTTGTTAAGAAGTTATATAAAAGAAGCGAATGAATATATATAATTATTTGAAAAAGTCAGTGAGCTATTAAAAAGAATCCTAGAAGCTGTGAGATATATAATTTATTTTTTTTATAAAAGTCAAATCATAGTTTTTTTGATCGCAGATGATCAAGTTAGAAAATAGCTTTCATCGCAGAGATTCCTCAAAGCAAATTAAAATATGCTACCAAATGTGAGAGCTGAAAATGCACCGCTCAAACCTTTAAAATGTGTGAGAGTCAAGCTTGAAGCTTTGAGCTTTATTTTAAGAGTTCAAGATGATTAGTATGAAAGAGATAAAATAATTTTAATTTGATATATTATTATGATAAAACTAATAAAAATAATTAAGAAATTAGTTGAAAAATATTAATAAATAATTTGATATAAAAGAATGAAATATAATTTTTAAATATTTTAAATAATTTTATATTTAAATTATTAAAATCTAATATATCTTTAAGTATATTTATATTAATATTTATTAATCAAGTTAGTTCATAAGCTAACGAGTCGAGTCGAAGCTGACTTGAGCTTGACTTATAAGTCTTTTATCGAGCGGATTGATTTGACTCAATTACACCCTTAGAAATATGATATAGCTTTAAGAGAAGAGAGTACATTTTATAATTGTAACCAGATGATGATGAAGATCAAAAGAAAATGATGACAATAATTCAATGATTATTGTCATAACAATCCAATAGTGGGGATTGTTTGATGAAGATGATGATGATTGAGAGAGAGAGCACTCCTAATTAAATAATTAAAACTCGTTAATCAAAATTACCAAAACATAATTCTAACAACAAGCCTCATAAGATAGGCCAACTAATTATAATTAATTATGAAGAAAACAGCTAAACCTATATGGTCAAACTACAATTAATAGTTTCCACTTTAGGCACATCAACAGGGAACTTATCGATCTCCTCCAGCCAGGGAGAACTCCCCTTGGGATTTATATCTCTCAGCGCCTTCCAGACCACGCTGTTGCACTTAAATCCAGAACCAAATCCAATTTGCCAAATCCTATCCCCTTTCTTGACCCTATTCTTCGCCTCCGAATACCCTAATTCGTACCACAACGAGCTGCTCGAAGTGTTCCGTATCTATACAGCGTCATCCTCGACGGCTCCATCTGCCAGCTTCCAAGATCCAATCTTTTTTCCAGCTCGTCCAGTATCGCCCTGCCTCCGGCGTGGATGCAGAAATGCTCGAACGCTTTTTTGAAATCCGGCACATAGGGTTTCTTTGCGGAGTGCCCGCCGAACCATTTGGTTGAAATCAGAGAGAGGGAGAAGCGGAATTGTTCGGAGAAGGTGAGGACGCGGGGGCGAGGGGGTGATGGATTTGAGAGCGCCGGCGACGGACAACAGGTCTTTGGAGAGGGAAACACCGACTATGCCTTTGTCGTCTTCTTCTTGGGAGACGCAGTGGTAGGATGAGTCGTCGGAGCCTCTGTGGGTGCGGATGAGTTCGGGAGAGAGAATATTTGGCGCGGTGGAGGTCGGAGCGGCGGTTAGAGAGGAGCACGGCAGCTCCTCCCATACGGAAGAGACGACATAGGGGCGGTTGTTGCCGTAGTAGCCGTGGAGGGTTAGATTTTCTGTGCTAACGATGAGGGCGTAGCTGTTGGTTTCACCTGCAAATAAAGTCTGCATTTTTAAATATTTCATCTTAATATACGTAACTTTACAGAGAGAGAGAGAGAGAGAGAGAGAGAGAGAGAGACTATACTCATGTACAGGAGACTATGAATCAACTTAATTCTCATAAGTGGAAAAAAAATTTTTTTTTTTTTGGGAGAATATGAGAGCCTTAGCTCAATTGTATTCCAAAAAAGAGATAATTACAATGTTACAAGGTGACTTCAACCAGTGAAATCGACAAGCAACAAAAAAGAAAACAAACAGAACCTGTAAGGAAACTATAAAGAAAAACAAAAAAAACAGGAAAGGAACAGCATTACAACTCTTCCCAAAAAAGAAAGCAAATGCTCAAACAGGTAGTAAATAAAACAAAATAAAGCGCCTAAGCTCCTAGACAGACAAAAAAAAAGATTTGCTGTAGATGTATAGAGATCATCTCTGGACTCAGACATCAAATAATCCAATACAAATCCAACCCGAATAGAACAGATATGCAATGCAGCAGCACCATCACAGCCTTCCAGTTGGCGAAGACAGCATTCAACCAAGGTTGCTGTGTTGTGCAACCGAGGAAAGCCAAGAGCACCCCTACAATTGGGTAGAATTAGTGTCATCATCGCCCAACCCAAAGATACCCAAACACAGACTCCAAGAACCAAAGACAACAAAGACCCTTTAATCAACATTAAATCAGATCTATAATGAGTTCAGTTACGCCAACCAGAAATAAGTCCAGAACCCAACAAATAGGTAGAATTAGTGTCATCATCATCCAAATAACCCAAAGATACCCAAAGACCGACAAAGACTGACAACCAAAGACAATGTAAACTTAATCAACATTAAATCAGATCAAAAATTAGTTCTGTTTCGCCAATCCAGAAATAAGTCCTGAACACTAGCCGGCCAAGAGTCATTAATCTTCCATCTTGCAACTTTAAATGCTATCCATCCCTTATATGATCAATTAAAGCAATAATGGAAGAAGCAAAGCAAGATATACACCTATTGTTTCTTTCACGCCAAATACAATAGACTAAAACATCAACTGATAAGTAGTGAAGTTTTGTAATCATTTTGTGCATATTGGGTGCTAAATTATTCAGAACTTGCTGCAAAGTAGATTGTATTAAATAAAAATTGCCATTCGGAAGAATCCTTCTTATCAAGTGCATGGAGAATGGGCACTCAAAGAAGAGGTGTGCATGGGTTTCGTTCGATGAAAAAAAGCAACAAGTTTGAGTGCAAATCCCTCTTTTAACCAAGAATCGAGGTCTTTAAACCACCCAAATATGCCAACCAAAGAAGATAGAGTAATTAATAGCACAACCCGAGAACCAAATACATTTATACCAATTTATCGAAGGCAGATTTTCAAAAAGTGCTCCTTTAAAATCTGAAGTTGTTGGAGAACATTTGGACTCCCATGCAATCCAATCCTCACCTCCCTGTAATTTTAGTAAACAATAGTAGCAAATAGCAATGGATATTCAACCTCAAGTTGTATAGGCAAACTCCATTTACCATCCTGTATTAATGTGCAAAGCTTATTATCATTATATATGGACCAAAAATTTCTGTCATAGGGGTGAGATGCTTCAATCATTGTTTTACTATCACACCAAGGATCCGAAAGAAGACTAAAAGTTTTTCCATCCCCAATGTTATAGGATATTTTGTCACGGAAACGATTTGCATATATTTTCAATTCCTTCCACATTGGGGAAATTTTACGAATGGATGTGCTCCAAATTGATCCATATTTCTGCTTACACCAAATAGCAAAAAGGGAGTTGTGTTTGAGTGTCTTCCACAAAAGTTTGATCTTACATAAAGCATTAAGTGAAACAGCCGAGAGCAATCCAAGACCCCCTTTTTCCTTGGGCCGAGAGGTTTTGTCCCATGAGATAGTAGTAAGTTTTTTAGATCACCATTGTGATAGAAAAACGAGAAGTAAGAGAATAAATGCTCTTTAAGACACCTTTAGAATCACCATTGATCTAAACCAAGAAGAAATCAAGTTGTTTACCAAGATCTAAGTAATTGTAATCTTCCTCCAGGGACAAGAATTTGCATTTCCAACCCTAACCAACTTTGAAGTTTATCAAAGAGACTAGTGAAGTTTGTAATTTTGGAGAGCCCAAAGTGAGGGAAGGCCCATATTTGATTGGAAAGACACCGAGATATATTAATAATGTTACAAAGTCTTTCCACCTCTTTAAAACCTTTTGAGAAACAAATGCTAGATTTATCATGATTGACCACAAGTCCAAGATATCTCTTTAAGCTTTCTAGACAATGTTTCAAGGATCCAAAGAGGCTATCAACCACACCACAAGAAGGTCAAGAAGAGCAAGTGAGAAATCTTGCATGTCCCAAAGAATAAGAGGTCAGATTCTGAATAAATTTACTTCTATCAATTAAGCATGAAAAGGTATCAATGGCTAAAGTAAAGAGAAAGGTGATAAAGGGCATCCAAGCCCATGTTTGGAAGAAAAGTAACCTCTAATTTCTCCATTTAGAGTTATTGAGAAAGGAACATCGCTTATGCATGCCTTCACCCAATTTATAAATCTAGATGGAAACCCAAAAGAGTAAAGCCTATGCAAGAGAGCTTCCCTATTAATAGAATCAAAAGTCTTTCTGAGATCAAGTTTAGTAAGAAAGCCACCCTGAGACTGATTATGAAACAACTCATGACATATTTCATAGGCCATAGTTATATTATCAGAAATGTCCCTACCTTTAATAAATGCAGATTGAGCTGAGTGAATTAACAAGGGAAGAACCTTCTTGAGTCTAAAAGCAAGAGTTTTAGCAATGACTTTATAGAAAGTATTGCAAAGTGATATGCCTATACAATGAATTGGAATGCTTAACTTTAGGGATTAAGGTAATCGAGAGTGTTTCAACCGATTAGGAAGCTTCCGAAGTTTTGAAAAATGATGTCCGCCTTTAAAAAAGTTTTCCAAGAATAACATCCATGAAGCGAGAAGAACTTTGAGTTAAACCCATCTGATCCGTGGAGATTTGTTCTCACTAATGTGTAGAGTTAGAATTTCCGGGTAATATCTTCCAAGCTCGAGTAAGATCGACGAGAGAATTCCGATTGGGAAGTCCTGCAATATGAAAGAATCTGAGACGGTGCTATTGAAAAGTGTTGAGTAATACCTGCAAATTTCCTCGAATTGAGTCCCCGATCATTCAACATCCCATTATCGTAGTAAGCCCCTAATGCGCTTGGAGCACTGCTCCTTGATTGAGAAGTAAAGAAACTTAAGATCATCATCGAGGAAGTTAACCAATGTGCCTTAGCTCTGCTTTACCCAAACAAGCTTCCATTTGTAAGAGTAAGGTAAGAGTCTTTAATTTCTTTAGCTTCAACCATAAGATGAATATAGGATTCCTTTCCAATTTTTCAAGTATGTCATTTTGATTCCTTTTAGCTTCATCTAACTTGATATGCAAATGAGAGTAACTTCTCATAGATTCCTTAAGAGCTCGTTTGACATTGGAAAGTTTATTTGCAAGGACAAAAATAGGATCACCTTCCACATAGATCTTCCAAGCCACTCTAGTAACTTCCAAAAAGTCAGGTGAAAGCGACCAATGATTTTTAAACATAAAACGGGTGACCCGAGTACTCATATGATTTAAATAGATAACAAGGGGGGAGTGATCCGAAGAGAGAGGGGGAGGAACTTTGTAAAAAGAAGAAGGATATTGTTCCAGCCAGCTTACATTGCATAAAGCCCTGTCTATTTTCAAAAAAATAGGATTATTAACTTGCTGATTGGACCAAGTGTAGAATAAACCCGTACTGGGGAGATCCATTAATTCACAGTCTTGGACACTATAAAAGGATTGAGTATTAGCATAAGATAGTGGAATACCTCCATTTTTCCTTACTCAATAAACAAAGAATTAAAATCGCCAATAAGTAACCAAGGATCCATCATATCGCTATACCCTAAGAGAATCCCAAAGAGAATTCCGAGAATGAGGATCATTATCGGCATAAATGCAAGTTAAAAAAAAGAGGGGAGACCGGTGAAAGAAACAGAACCATGAATGAACTGATTTGAAACAACCCGAGGCATAAAATCAATACTCAACACCATTTAATCCGATACCACCACCCCATATCAAAATTTGAAAGAAGATAAGGAAACATGGAGAATTTACTTAATAAGGGGATTAAAAGAAGCGAGTTGATTTTAGTTTCCAAAAGGCAAACCAAATCCTAAATTCTTTTATGAGTCTCATGCAATCCAATTACGGCCCCTCGCCTAGGCCCCTCACATTCCAACTTATATGGTCGGAAAAGTCATTGAGAAGAAGAAGAAGAGGAGGGTTTTACCCTTTTGTTTTACTTTTCGATTGGAAAATGTCATAGAAGAACTTACTTTCGGTCTTCCATCATAGTATGTATTAGCCGATTGATAAGAATCATTACCCATGAGCCTCCAATAGGTCGCTCACCGCTTAGGAGAAGAAGTAGAAGATCGAGTCACAACACCCTGCCTGGGAGGAACTCAAGGACCGTGACCGCCCATGCACAATGTTAGTCTCCTCAGAGCAAGGGGAGTCTACCGCATGTCCTGGATCGAGTTGAGGAGAAGGAGAGGGAATATGGTTTAGATCAGTAGAAAGCTTACTTTGTGAAATCGCAGCAACAACCTCCTCTTCCCTATGCACATTTTCTTCCTCAAGAATCTCGCCTTGTTCAGCCAAGGCCGAGAAATTATTAGTTAAATCCAGAGTAACTTCAGCTTGACGATTCCTACTCCTTCCCCTAATTGAGGCAGGCGGTCGCGAGTCGAAGTTTTACTCCTTTTGGGACAAGTATTATTTTCCCATGTGTAAACGATTGCACTTGTACACGCAAATGGGTTTTCCATAGACAATAAAGATCAATCTTCTCTTATTCAAGTTAATAGGGATCGAATCGTAAAACCAGGAAGTATTGACCGCATACGAGCCAGGTACACGAGCTTTGGAAGCTAAGATTATCAACGCTAGCGGGACTCCTATCATGCTTCCCATTTTTGAGAAGCCATTTTCATTCCAACAACATAGAGGAAAATTGGGCATTTTGATCCAAAAGGGAATGTCAGTCACCTGATCTTTTGAAGGACGGAAATCACATATCCATTTTTGAAATATAAATGGCCGGCCGTTGAAGAAGCAAGGCCCCTCATGCCAAACCGATTCATAGTCTTCCACACATGAAAAACGTGAGTTCAACTTTTTTTTAATGAAAAATTATTATGCACATAATCTGAATAAATTATTTTAAAATAGCAGTTAATCTTAATTAGTTTAGGCGAAAAATTTTAATTATCAAAATAGGCACAGTCTCAAAAGCATGAAAGACACATCGGAGGATTTTGATTTTTTTTTTCCTTTCGGTAGAGAGAGAGAGAGAGAGAGAGAGAGAGAGGTGGCGATTTTTTTTTTTTGTATTTTTGCTTTCAGAGAGAGAGAGAGAGAGGTGGGTTTATTAATTTTTTAATTAATATAATTATTTAAAATATTTAAAATATATAATTTAAAAATATTTTTTATAAAATATTTAATAATTAAATATTTATATATTTAGTTATTAATTAATTAATTTATATATATATAATTAAATATATAATTTAAAATATTTTAAATTATATATATAAATTTAGAAATTTATTTAATAATTTTATTAATTAATATAATTATTTAAAATATATAATTTTTATTAATTTTTGTTAATATATAATTTAAAAATAATTAAAATATATAAATAAATAATTTTTAATAAATAAAGAAAGAAATAAATTATATAAATATTTTATAAATTATATAAATTAATTATATATATATATATATATATATATATAATATTTAGTTATTTATGTATTTAAATTATATAAATATTTTAAGTTATATAAATAATTTAAAATATTTAAAACATATATATAAAATATATTATATATATATATATATATATATATATATAATATATAATATATATATATATATAATATATATATATATATATATATATATATATATAATATATATATATATATTATATATATAAATTAGTTATATTTATTTAAAAAATATTTATTTATTTAAAATATATAATTAGTTAAACAAATTAATAAAAAATTAAATTATATAAATACTTAGATATTTATATTTATAAAATATTTAGTTATTTTATATATTATTTATATTATATAAAGCCAAAAAAATTATATAATATTTTATAAATTTTTATAAATAAAGTAATTATATATATTTATAAATATTTTAGTTATTTATATATTTAAATTATATAAAATTTTTTTAAGTTATATAAAATTTAAAATATTTAAAATATTTAAAATATATAATTTAAAATTAATTAATTAATTATTTATTATATTTGTTATTATATTATTATAGACTATATAAATAAATAAAATATAATATATATATATATATATATATATATATATATATATATATAAATATATATATATATATATATATATATATATATAATTAAAAATATTTTTAAAAAATTATTTTAAAATTATATATTTTAAATATTTTAAATTATTTATATAACTTAAAAATATTTATATAATTTAAATATATAAATAACTAAATAAATTTTATAAATATATATAATTACTTTATTTATAAAATTTATAAAATATTTATATAATTTATTGTTTTATATATAATAAATAAATATATAAATAACTAAATATTTTATAAATATATAAATATCTAAGTATATTTATATAATTTAAAATTTATTTATTTAACTAATTATATATTTTAAATAAATAAATATTTTAAATAAATAAATAACTAATTAAATAAATAAATATATATATAATTAATTTATTTATATAATTTATAAAATATTTATATAATTTATTTCTTTCTTTATTTATTTATTAAAAATTATTTATTCATATATTTTAATTATTTTAAATTATATATTAACAAAAATTAATAAAAATTATATATTTTAAATAATTATATTAATTAATAAAAATTATTAAATATATTTCTAAATTTATATATATAATTAAAAATATTTTTAAATTATATATTTAATTATATATATAAAATAAATTAATTAATAACTAAATATATAAATATTTAATTATTAAATATTTTATAAAAAATATTTTTAAATTATATATTTTAAATATTTTAAATAATTATATTAATTAAAAAATTAATAAAACCCCTCTCTCTCTCTCTCTCTCTCTCTACCGAAAGCAAAAAAAAAAAAAAATCATACCACTCTCTCTCTCTCTCTCTCTCTCTCTACCGAAAGGAAAACAAAAAAAAAAAATAATCAGACAGTCGACGCCAGCTTCCATCAGTCGTCGTCGATTAATTTAAGCCTATTTTAATAAATAAAAATTTTTCATGCCTAAACGCCTAATTAAGATTAACACTAAGACTATTTTAAAAATAATCCCTGTAAATTTTATCTATGCAGTTCAATAATATAGCATTATATATCACTTGTACTTTAACTGTATATTAGTTAAAAAAATAGGAGGATTTACTATAAAATATTATTTATTAGTGTATATATAAATATATCAATACACAATACTTTATAATCAATTTACAATAACTATATATTGATAGAGCGTTATATAATATTATGTTATTAGAATTTAGATGTAACAGTATCCCAACTTCACATGTAATAATCTCTATATTTTTATATAATATATATTTTATAGTGCATAGTTGTCACATAAATTATATTTAAATTTTTTGTCACTGCAAAAAAATATCATTTATTAACGATCCCTATGATAACAAATGAAAAACGTTAAAAGTGTCGTAATATAGCCACCTCAAGCCATTTGTAAATAAATTTAAAAATTTTAATGCTTATTATCTATCCTCACCTATTTATTTTTCTTAAAAATTATAACATAGATAAATTAAATAAGAATAAAATTTATCAATAGTATTATTATATAAACCCATATAAATTTATAAAATAAGTTAATCTAAAATCTAAAATTTAATATTTACACATATAATATATTTTTATGTATGAGAAGTTATGTTTCAGTTTAAAATATTGATATTTTCAGGTGCTGTTTATGTAAATACTAATGATTATTATTTTGTTTTTCAAAAAAAGTTGAAATATTAGATATAAAAATATAAAGAATTATGCGGTATGCAAGTAAATCTCCCTATTATATAATGTAAAAAAAAAAAAAACTCAAATAAAAAGAGGCAACCTTGAGAAGGTGGCGTGCGAGATCAATGGAAATAACGCCGGCACTACACCCCATCCCACTGAGATTAAAACTAGCGACATCCTCCCTCATCTTATACTTGTTCACAATCATGGCCGACAGAGAAGGCGTCGGCCCAAACAGACCACAGTTAACCACCAAAATACCGATCTCCTTCTCCGCATCAACTCCCGTCTTCTCCAAAACTCTATCCACAGCCCCAATTATCATTATCTCCGCCTCCTTCCTCGCCTCCTTTATGAAGGGCTCCGGTGGGATTTTCGACACCGACGTCGGGAAGTAGGTCGACTGGCCGACGCCGGACCTCTCCAAAATACGCTTTTGGAAGGCTACGTTGGCTTCGGTGAAAGTTCCGAGAACAATGCTGTGTTCAACGAACGTTTTGTGAGTTTGGCGGCAGGATTCGTCGGCTTTGTGGCAGGCGAAGTCGAGGAGAAGGATGGGCCTGTTGCGGCTGAGGAGGACATGGAGGAGGAGGAGGAGGAAGAGGATGGTGAAGAAAAAGCTCATTTTGCTGAAGAAATTGTTCTCTGTCGGATAAATTTGACGGAGAAGATAAAAGCTGAAAACGTGGTGGAAGGCGAGGAGGTTTTAAAGAAGGTGATATTGGTGGGGTTGGGACTTTAATTTTTTTTTTATTTGAATACAAAATGTTGTGTTTTATTTTAATTATATTTAATGATATTTACATACTGATATTATATAATTTTTTTATAATTACATATCTCATTCAACATCACATAAAAATATTATTGTAGAAAAAGTGTAAAAGTATTCCTACGTTGTGAACACAATATGTATTTAAAGAGTGAACAATAAAACTCAAAATTTTCCGAAAAGAGGAAAATCGCAGCGCGCCCAATTATGCATGTTTTTTAAGATCTTCGAGATTCGTATCAGATATGAAAAGTAACAACAACCACGCGACAGATAAATAAGCTAGTGACGGTGAAGCGGATCGCGGTGAAATCACGGGAACACGCAGTGAACGCAGAACAATCACCGTAGTCATCAGACGTGGGATAGCGGCAAATCACGATACGCGCCACGGGCGCCACGTGAAACGGAGGATTTTATTTTCCCTCTCTGCTTGACCTCATCATAGTAAGGAAGCATAGATTGGAGGCATTCGTACGATAACCACTCTTCATCCATTTCATCCCTGATCATATGATTTTTTGTGTATTTGAATGCTCAAATGAAGTCGAATGTAAGATCTTTAGCTTGTCGCCCGTCGACGCCGATATAAACACTCCATATTTGAGAGCTTTTAGAGCGATGTCAAAATAAGCTTGATCGCTGCGAATTGCAGCGATTTTTGTCATATTTTATTTCGATATTATCTCAATCATCAAATATACTAAATAAAGAAATTCTTCCAAATCCAGTCCATTGAGAGAATATGTAAGCATAAGATTATGAGCTGGCGTACCACAAATATATATAGGTATGCGCGAGCATGAAATTTCGAGTTACCACCCATCCGGTTTGAACTGCACTCGCTCCTGGGCGAAAGGGGAGCCAGAAGGAAGGGCCGACGCCAGATGGCCGCGAAGTGCTCGCCGCCCGCTCGCGGGCCGCTGACACTGCCACCCCATCGGCCATGATCCGCTCATGAATTCACCAGCGGACTGCAGACCGCAGACGCCTCATGCTGACTGCATGTGGCGATACCAGCGGCGTATGCGCCCCGCTTCATGAGCGCTGGCAGGCGCTCAAGACGCTCACGCGCTCATGGTTCGCTGCACTGGATGGGTCCAGAACCTCAAAATTTCACGCCACATATACCTATACATATTTGTCTCGTAGACCGCTCAGGTCATAATCTTGGCTTACATGAAGATCCGTTTCTCAAAATGTGGTTAATAGACTGCAGATTTCGTTGAAGAATTTTTTTTGAAGTACTTGGCACATATATATTTTTGATGCTTGAGATAATATCATCCAAAAATAGTAGATATGATAAAAAATTCCTCTACAAGCACCTAATCTTGATGAAAGCAAGTCGATCGAAATTGAAATTATATCAAGCACTTAAAATATCATTAGAAACTTTGAGACATCAGTTGAATTCTTAAAAAGCTCTCAAATATAGAGTGTTTATAGTTAAATCAAGCATCTCGACGAGCCGGTTCCAACAAGCCAAAGATCTTGCAATTCCGACTTCATTTGAGCATTCAAATATATAAAATACATCATATGATCAAGGGAATCATTATGAGTCATCGAGGGAGTGGTTCGATTTTGCATGTATTTACGAGACGCCACCCTCCAATCTATAAATACCTCATTCCTCATATGATGGAGCAAGAGAGAGGAGAAAGCTCTAAAGCTTGAAAATCCTCCGCATATGTGCCACCACTGACGCCAACCACGCCAGCCGCCGCCATGTTCACGCTAATCTCCGATCTTCATCATGAAGACTTCTACCGATTGTTCACGCTTCACGATTGTTCCCATTTTTCCGAATTGTTCGCATTTCTACCGATTGCTCATAGCTTCACCATCATCTGCTACTACTAGAATCGATGACTTGTCACATAGTTGTTCCTTTCTCATATATTTTGTAATCCGATCGGAAGATCTTGTACTCTGAAACATATACATAATGAAAGCTTTTTGCTGGGCTAGGCCCCGTGTTTTTTCCCTCTTTTCGAGATTTTTTACGTAAAAATTCTGGAGTTTTATTGTTCACTCTTTAAATACCTGTGTGTGTGTGCTGGATTTCATAACAAAGTTAAGGCGAATACTTTTACTCTACCGCAACTGGTTTTCTAGCACGCAACAAATATTATTATTATTATTTTTTAAAAATATAAAATCTTAGAAATATAAATATATTAAAATTATGTGATATAAATGTAAATTTTTTATTTAAAAATTTATATGTAATTACAAATTTTATAATATTATAAAAATAATCAAAATATATGACCTATTATATATGATATAATAGTTAATTATTAAATATTTATTTATAAATGTTAGTATAATCATCCACATGCTTTCTAGTAAGTTTATGCTCAAAAGAATTAAAAAAAAAAACTTTTAGGACCGAGGCAAGTTCTCTAGGGTTCTTGAGTTTTTACGGCTCTCTGGCTTTCGGTTCTTCTCCTCAGTAGATCTCGCTTCTAGCTCTAGAGTCCCCCTCCACTACCTTCGGCCTCCGGCCTCCGGCCGAGGGCCAGATCTAGTTTTTTTGGCCGAGCTCCCTCTATCCAAATGGAATCTGATCGCTCCTTCTCCAACAACTTTCCTTCTCTCCCTTCCCGCTCCCCAAACGGCTCCATCCTTGATGCTCCCTCCTCTCCTCCCTCCTCGCTTCTTCTGGTCCTCGAAACTGGAAAGATCTCCTTACCCAATAGAACGATAAAAGCAGCTCCTTCTCCCTTTCTTTCATCCCTTCTGACTCAAACGAAGTCTCCTTCACGGAGGAGGAACTACGACTCGGACAGAGTGAATGGAACCTCTCACTGGTCGGTCATTCCATAGGGAAACGTCCCTTCTATGGCTCTTTGCTAGCGGCGGTTAGGAGGAAATGACAGTTAAAAGGGAGCTTTGAGTTACTCACATTAGAGGGCGATTTTTTCTTGTTTTAATTCTCATGCCAAGAGGACTTTGATTTGGTTTGGGACAATGGTCCCTGTTTCTTGAATGACAGGCCCTTCATCTTTCAGAAATGGAGCTGGGATTTCAGGGCATCTAAGGAAAATGTCTCTGAAATCCCTCTCTGGATTAAACTTCCTAACTACCCTCTCTATTGCTGGATTGAAATGGGTTTTTCAAAGGTCGCAAGTAAAATAGGTATTTCGCTCGCGGTTGATAACCTCACAGCGTCGAAAGCACGTATTTCTTTTGCCCGTATCTGTGTTCAAATCAATACCTCTTCTCCTCATCCTGATTCTGTTTCTATCAATCTGAATGGATTAAAATTTGAGCAACAGGTATAATATGATTGAAAGCCTTCAGCTTGTGCCAATTGATGTACCTTTTCACATGATCTCTCTTCTTGTCCTCTTAACCCTGCTAGCAAGAAAGAATCGAGGGTCGCAGTAAGACCTCTACCCCCCCATAAGACACATATACCCCATGGTAATCCAAATATTTGCCCAGAAGATCCTCTGATCCCTCTTACTGAGCCGGAATTAACTCCTCCTTCCTCCAGTGTTAATCCAGAGCCAACCTCCTCTCTCCCCAACCCCATCTCTACTATTAACGATCTTAACCAACTTCTCGCCACTCTCCTCAACCAGGAAGATATCCCCTACTAACCCCCCCGCCATCCTGTGTCAATCTGAGATTACCTCCTCCTCCTATGGTATGTTGACTAGATCTGTAGCTACTTCTCCCAATCGGCTCGCTTCAACCAAATCGGTTGGGAACTACTCCTCTCCTAGGAAAGACACTCAGGATCCAAACTTGACCAAGGCTGCCCAGTACTCCAATACAGGACAGAAGCAAAATCAGAAGAAAAAGGGTAAGAAGCCCTCTAGCTCATCCAATTCCCAATGACAGGTCTCTCCATTGGATGTTGAACGCTCGCCCCATGGCTCCGTGTTGGTCGATTGTTCTATTATCAAGAACTATAAACTTGATATTTTCTCTTACAAACAAAGCTTTTAGTTGGTTCCTTTAGTGATATGTCTTTGTTACCTGCAAAATTCTTTCCTGGGAGGAAAACAAAGATGAATGTCATGAGGACGATTTGGCTCAAATGGAATTCCTCCGCAATCCAATTCAGTCCATTGGCTTGGTCACCTCAATTCATTCACGGTCAGCTTTCTCCTATTGGTTCCCCCCCCCCCCCCCTTCTTTGTCACGGATTTATGCATTCAATGATGCCCGGGACAGGCTGTCTTTGTGGGATTCTTTAAGGACCATCTCTTCCTCCCTCTCTTCCACTCCCTAGTGTTAATGGGAGACTTTAACTGTGTCCTTCTCTCTAAGGAGAAAATTGGTGGTAATCCCATTCCAATTAACCAACATTTGGACTTCAAAGGCGTACTCGATTGTGGGCTAATGGAGTTATCGATTGGCCTCTTTTACACTGGTCAAACCGGGTTGAGAATCCCATCTCCTCGAATTGATCGTGTCCTTTACAACCCCAATGGCTAGAGCTTTTCCTCTTACTATAATGTATCTAACCCCTTTCCTTTGATCACTTCCACTCATTACCTACCTTACTAAACCCATCGAAGTCTTTCCCCATTTTATATGTTCGTAAATTATCGGATTCAAAAAGTGAATTTGACAAATCCAAGAATTATGGGCGGTTTTATTCTCGTGATGTATGTATTCTCCAAAAAGCTCAAACTTATAAGATCTTATCTTAGATTAAACATGAGAGAATCATCATCCATTAAGGTACTTTGACAATCAAACAGAACTCATCTCCTCCTTATGCTATTGGATAGGGACCCTTCAAATGTTATCTTAGCCAGTGAGGCTAAAAGCCTGAAGAACAACTACTCCAATCTTCTATTAGAAGAGCACATGTGGGCTAGACAAAGAGCAAAAGTTCATTAGTTAACCAACTCAGATGACGATCTGAAATTTCTATATGGTCATATAAAAGAAAGAAAGAGCTCCAATATTATCAGGTCTATTCAGACCAATAATGGACAGATTTCTGAACCTGAGGACATAGTGAAAGAGATTTGCACTTATTATTCCTCTCTCTTTAACTCTGATCATGTTTTTGAAATTGGCTCATAGGATGGTTTTGTAGGGAATACATTATCAAGAGTTCAAGTGGAGGAATTGGAAGATGATTTCACTGATACTGAAATAATCAAGGCATTGCATAGCATTAATGAAAATAAAGCCCCTGGACCTGATGGCTTCAATGCAAGCTTCTTCACCTTCTATTGGGATATTATAGGTGGTCAGTTTCTGAAAGCAGCACATTTCTTCTTTCAAACCAAGACACTTCCGGATATCTTCTAACATAGTTGGCTCACCCTTGTCCCAAAGAAGAAGCACTCCAACACCATCTCTGATTTCAGACTCATCTCCCTATGCAACACCTTCTACAAGGTCCTAGCAAAAGTTTTGGTAACACGGTTGAGCAAGGTGCTCCCTTCCATCATTCACAGTGCTCAATCAGCCTTTATCAAGAGTAGGGATATTGCTGATAATATATCCCTAGCACAAGAAATCTATTCTGACTTCCTCCCTTGCAATCCTGAAGAGAGATTTTTGGCTAAATTTGACCTTAGGAAAGCGTTTGATCTGGTGAACCGCGCCCCTCTTCTGGACAGACTTCGACTCAAAGGATTCCCATCCTCCTTCATATTGCTGATAAAGGCTTGTATCTCCAATGTGTCATTCTCCATAGTCTTCAATGGGGAAATTAAAGGGTTCTTTCATTCCTCTAACGGGCTAAGACAAGGTTGTCCCCCATCTCCAATTCTCTTCACTGTGGTCATGGATTTTTTCTCCAACTATTTGGAAAAAGAAATCCAAATGAATAGATTCTCCCCTCTTTTCTAGAAATTTTGGTGTCTCACCACCATTTGCTGATGATCTAATTGTGGTTGGTAAAGTCAATCTCTCAACCATAGCTTCTCTTAAAACTGCTCTGGATTCTCTTCACTCTTGCATGGGTCTCTCTGTTAATGGAGACAAATCTCTGTTATGCTTCTCAAGGGACTCTAACTTGGCACCTTACTTTTGCAGAGAGCTTAAAACCAATATCTCAAAGTTTCCTCTACAATATCTGGGCCTCCCTCTGATTTCAGGTCCCCTCAAAATCTTGCACTTTAATCCACTGATTGAAAAGCTTTTCAAATGGTTAGCAGGGTGGAAGAGTAAGCTACTTTCCTTGGGGGGTCGGTATCAACTAATTAGATCCTCCATTAATGGCCTATTATCCTACTGGTTCAGATTGATTGCTTGTCCTAAGGTGTCAAGAAGCTCAACTCTTCAAACTTCTTATTCCATGGAGGGGAAAAGAACAAACTTGATTCCATGGAGGGGAAAAGAACAAACTTCAAATCATATCTTGGAACAAGGTTTCACTCCCTAGAGTCCATGGGGGATCTGGTCTTACCTCTAGCTCCACACTGTACTCTATCTGTAAGGTTAAAATTATCCTAAGGCTCTTAAATGATCCTTCTCCTCTGGCTACTTGGCTCTTTAACAAATATAGCTCTTTTTGGACTAAGCTCTCCTCCAGGTCTTCCTCACATTGGAAAGAATTGTCCTCCTATGCTTTAAGGTATAAAGACAACTTCCAACTCAAAGCAGGTACTAATTCCTCTTACTCCTTCTTTTTTGACCCCTGGTGTGAGGGTCTCTCTCTGGTGGATCGTTTGGGACATCATTGCATTTCTGCTTTAAACCTTAACCCCTTCACCAAACTAAAAGCTCTCCTCTCTAACGAAAAATGGGCCCTTCCCTATAATTTCAGCTCTCTGTTCCCTGCCTGTTTTGATATTATAAGTAAAATTCCTTTTGTAAGGCAGGTGACTCGACTAGTTGGAAAGGTCAAAAGGTTATCACTGCTAGAATTATCAAACAATCTCTTTTTGAACACCTTCCTAAAGTTAATTGGCATGATGAAGTATGGTTCAAGGGCATGGCTATAAATCAGGCTTTGTACTGCTGGTTGGCTGTGCTGGGAGGACTTAAAACATTAGATGTGCTTTGTGCTAGAGGGATAGGTTTTAATTCCATCTGCTGTCTTTGTAAGGAAGAAACTGAAACTCATTCTCACTTGTTTTTTGAATGTGCATTCTCCATGTCCCTGATAAGGAAACTTCTGCCTAATGGTTCTTTTCTTCTCATTAATATGATACTTAACCAAGTACTAAGCACCCTCTCCACACTCGAGCATAAAGCCACAGCTAGGCTTAGCTATTTAATCACGGCCATGGCTGTTTACCATATCTGGAAGGAAAGAAATATAAGAACTCATCAACAGGTGGATTCCTCTCTTTCAAGTGTCATTCCTCGTATCAAAACTCAAATTGGATTTCGACTAAGGAGATGGAAGTTCAAAGCAGCCGGATCTGATCGGCTTCGGGCTTTTAATGGATTCATGAGGTTCACCAATCTTATAACGCTCTTTCCTTGGTTTTACTTACATAGCAAATGGCGTTCTTCTACAGATACATACTTAGATTGGGGGCTAACAAACAAGATTGACCGGGACGATGATGATACTTCTTATCTGTCTTTTGGCTGATGCCATCGACTACATCTCAGTTGGTTCTCCTCCCTAGCGACCTCCACGCAACCAATATATCCTGGAATCATCTTTATGGGTATGTTATCAGGGTTAATTCCCAGTCTCTCCACAGGAAGCTTGGAAGGCATGGTGGACGTCGGAGGAGTCCTCTCTCTACTCATTTTACTGGGGTTTGCTTTATGCTGGAAGTTTTGAGTTGCTCCGGCTAAGTCATGGCCATCTCTTTTTCTTCTCTGAGTTCTGAAATGTCAATCTATTGTTAACCCTCTTCCTGTTTTTTTTTTCCTTATAATCTTCTTCTGTTTTATATATATTTATCTCTTTATTGTAATGAATTGAGCTTAGGCTCTCAATTTTTCAAAAAAAAAAAATTAATTAATTAGATATTTTTTGCCGGTAGAAGGAGAATAGAATAATTAAATTGTGATAAATGCATGTGTGGGAAGATATCACATTAATTGTCACATCAATGTATTGACCCAAGGGTTTTTTTTTTTTGGAAAATTTTGAGAGCCGTAGCTCAATTCATTCAAAGAAGAAATAGTTACATGTAAAACCAAAACAATTAGGAAACAAAAGAGCTGGGAGAGGATTAACAAAAGATTGACCTTACGGGACTCGAAAGGAGGCGACCAAGACTCACCAACAATTCACAAAAACCTTTCACTTGGAGCAAACCCAGGAAAATATATAAATAGTTCCTCAGGCATCCTCAAGCCATCCAAGCTACACAGTGGGAAAAGTGCAGTATAACTTCGTGAAGCACGAGGAAACAAACCAAGGTTGGTGGTTGCAAGTGCTGGGAGGAGAACAGCGGTATTAGTCATTGGCATCCAAAACCATATGTCGATGTTCATCATTGTCACAGTCATACAAGATTGTTAATCCCAGAAGAGATCAAGAGAAGAAACATTCTTTGTTTGGTTTGGAAGATCCAAGGTAAGATAGTTAAGTTTAAACCGCCAGACTCCATAATAACTGTTTGGGGCCGACTTAGTTTAAACTTCCACCTCCAGAGACAATTTGAGTTTTGATACGGAAATAATGTTAGAGAGAGAGGACTCCACCCGTTGATGAATTAGTTTCTTTCCTTCCGGATATGATAAGCGACCATAGCCGTAATAAGATAGCTAAGCCTGATTATGGCTTTATGCTGATATAGTAGTGCTGAGAACTTGGTTAGCGTCGGTTATAAGAAGAAAAGAGCCATTTGGCGTGGTTCCTTATCAAATCCATAGAAAATGTACATTCAAAGAACAAATGTGAGTGTGTTTCTAGTTCTTCCTTGCAAAGACAACAAAATGAGTTAAGACCAATTCCTCTAGTGCAAAGCACATCTGAGGTTTTGAGACCTCCGATCACAGCCAGCCAACAATACAAAGCCTGATTTATTGCCATACCCTTGAACCAAACTCCATCTTGCCAACTTACATTAGGAAGATGTTCAAAAAATGAAAGTTTGATAAGCCTTGCATTGATTTCCTTCTGACCTTTCCAACTAGTCAAGTCACTAGCTTTACAGTCTGTAATTTTACTAATAATGTCAAAACAGGATGGGAATAAGTTGCTGAATATGTTGGGCAGAGCCCATTCCCCGTTTATAAGGAAAGCATTAAGTTTAGTATGAGGGTGAAGATTTAAAGGCTGAAATG